>JAYXIM010007094.1:0-55946 GCA_037575425.1 Anastrepha fraterculus | reverse complement strand
TTTCTTCCATTTTCGTCTACTTGTATTCATATAAAAATTTATGTCTCTTCCCACCAAAGCTAAATGTATTTGTATATTTCTTCTTGTATTTATTCAAGGCCGAAATCCCGGCGGTACTGCAATACCGGACTAACCCGTGGCAGAGGTGGAGCAAGCTCCTAAAACACTCCGCCCATTTCCAAAAATCAGTTTAACATTTGTTGTCCTCCGATGGAGGATCTATCAGATGTTAAACTACACTTTGATCTTAGCCATAAGGCCGAGGAGCGATAACCATACACAATCAACAAACTACCTTGTCATTACATTTTCTAATAAACCTTTTGAGAATTACACACTCACAAAAATTAATGTACCAAATATTTATACAGATTCACTTAAACACGGCGAGCTGTTTGATTTCATGTTCGTGCCTGTGTATGTGCATTTGTGCGTTCATATCGCCACAGACCAGCCTTGGCTGAGCACAGTAAGAAAATGTATTCGAGCGTATATATGTATGTATGTACGTTAGTGTGTTTGTACGATTGTGCTCTGCGCTCAGCTTTGTGTCGATTTTACTGTGCGGTGCGCAGGTTAGGGTATTCTTGCAGAATCTAAAGATGATTCACACACTGTTGACCGACTGGGTACAGTTGTCACAAGTGATGATATTTATAATTTTTATATGAAAAATCAAGGCGAATCTATTGAAGGTGGTAGCAATAACACAGCTGATTTGTTATTTTTTTCTTCCGCCGTGTACATTTGGATGTCAACACAAAATTGAATTACGAAACGTTTTACTTAGCTTAAGTGTATGAATTCACCTTGCAAAAATTCAATTTTCTTCTATATAATCAATTTTAATAAAAAAAAAACTGTTTTCAATAAATAATCAGAAATGTCCTACAATGCAAATTTCAAAAAAAAAAAATCCATTTTCGTCTACTTGTATTCATATAAAAATGTATGTCTTCCCACCAAACCTAAATGTATATTACTATATTTTTTCTTGTATTTATTCAAGGCCGAAATCCCGGCGGTACTGCAATACCGGGCCTACCCGTGGCAGAGGTGGAGAGCAAGCTCCTAAAACACTCCGCCCATTTCCAAAAATCAGTTTAACTTTTGTTGTCCTCCGATGGAGGATCTATCAGATGTTAAGCTGATAACCACACTACCTAGTCAATAGATTTTAAATAAAAAACCTAATAAACCTTTTGAGAATTACACGCTCACAAAAATTATTTATATCAACATATAATATAACGCTTCGTAACTAAATAACTTTTAGGCCAGCAACGACAGCATGGCGCGGTAGCCGACCGACTAGCAATGTGAGATTCCGATCCAAAATCCTTGGTTCGAATCACAAGAAAAAATAAAATTTATTTTTATTTAGTTCGGCGCTGCGTTTATATGTAATATTCGTAGCCAAGTTGGGTCGCTTTTTTCGTTTCACTTTTTCCCAAATCACTCCCAACGATTCTAAAGAAGTTTTCACTTCAAAATAATATTGGGTATGGGAATAAGTTTCTGCCCTCGTAAAAGAGGTGTTGCTGCTGATACTGTTTTTGAGTTCGCTCTGGTAATATACTGGAGATTTGAAGGTGTATATGTGAGGTCTCGATCGTAGTAGTTGACATTCGTTTGTAGCGTAAAGAGCCTTTTTATTTGACGTCAGAAATGTCTACATTCGTCCCGGGGACGAAGTCATGCTTCATTATTACCTTTAAAAGAAAAGTGCAGCTGTGATATGCTTCTTGAACGGCAGAAAAGAAAAATTTTTCTGGATCTATTATGATAACCCCAAACGTCGAAAATGTTGGACCCTGCCAGGTGAACCAGGTCCATAGACAGCGAAAAAAAATATGCATGCTTCAACGGTTAGGTTGTTGACCTGGTGGGTCAGAAGGGTGTTATCTATTATGAACTCTTTAAACCATCACTGGCGATCGTTACCGGCTGCAGCTCTCAAAGAAAGCGGTCGGAATGGGACGGTAGACATAACAAACCGACGGTAGTCAGGCCACACGTTGCTAAACCGGTCCAGAAATTTTAGAGGGACTGAATTGGGAAATCTTGTCTCACCCGCCGTATTCCCCAGACATTGCACCTTCGGATTACCATCTGTTGCGATCAATGCAGTTAGTCCTTATTGGAGAGCGGCTCACTTCTTACAAGAGCATCGCATACTAGCTAAATGAAGGGATCAAGTCAAAAGAATTCCAATTTTTCGTGAGAGGAATCCGTATGCTGCCTGATAGATGGACTAAAGTCTTAGCTTCCAATGGCATATACTTCACATAATGTCATGTACTATTTAATTGTTTAAATAATTCGTAACTCTCTTTGGCAAAGAGCGCACCAAATCCTGCACGATAATCATGGGCACTTTGTCTCAGACACGTAAAACTTCGCTTTTCAGCGGGCCAACGTTATGAAGCTGTCTGCAGTTCTCTTAAACTTTACGCCACATTATGGTTCATATTTCCTTTATGGAGTTTTGATTTGGTGATCTTGCTGTCCACTCAAGTGCGCAGGTTTTGTGATCTTAAAGTCACTCCTGAATAATCATCGAATCATGTATTGCCTTCTTTCTGCTCAAAGTGGTGACTTTCCAGTCATGGAAAAAGAAAAAAGTTAGCTGTCCTACTCATAGCTCTGGCTAACTCGAGTTTTTAAACAAATGGGCATGATGAATGCATAAAACGTTAAAATGTCCAGTGTTCAAAGTGTAGAACGCAAGAATTTTTTTTTTCACGAATCTAGCCATGGAAATGAATTCGCGGAGAGAACTAAAGTCAACTCTGGGAAATGTGTTTGAAAAATGTTTTGATAATTGAATTATCTTATTTATAGGCATAAATCTAATAACTCAGAAGGTGCTTTTTTTGAAAGAGATACAATAAATTTATAGTAAAAATAATTGTTTTTTGCTTTACTTAGCAATTTCTGGTGCTTTTTCGACAGAATGTACATATGTCTGTAGCCGAATAGTTTTGTGCATGACTGACATTCAGCAGAACCCGTTCAAAACCTACAGTGAACATAAAACACCAAATGATAGAAGTATTTTTCAAATAGCGTTGCTTTTTGTCAAGAGTATTTCTGCCAAAAAAAAAGCTACTCATAAAAAATCATCTGCATTCGGAGGCAGTAATAAAACTGTGAGTCCCTCAACATCAAAACACACACTACAAATTTATTATTTGACCTTCTTCAATTTTAATAACCCCTTTGTTGACGGAATGTGCAGCAGTCGGGAAATATCCACCTTGTTATCTTACAAATCTTGATCTGAATGGATAGAAACGCTCCAACTCTGGAAGTATTTGATGCGGTACCTGCTGGTGGTAGCAGAGGAGAAGGAAGGAGTCCTTTGCGCTGGAAATGCCGGGAGGAGAAGGACTAGGTTTCAATTGGTGCGGCCAACGGACACCGTTTAACACAAGAAAAAAAAGACAATTTCTACTTTGCAGTTGAATTCTCGTTACAAATAAATTCCTTGTTTATTCTGAAAAGACTAAAAAGGATATATTTTTTAGATTTTATTGGGAAATCTGCGCTTTTAGATAATTTTTTTCACTCTCATTAATATTTACAAGAGTCTAATATCCTTCTATTATGAGAGTCTCTAAAGTTAGCAGAGTTTAATGATCGAAGTAAAAAGAGATGTAAGGTAGCCCTCAAATAATCTTCCTACTTACCTGTGTCACTTTGCTTGAATTCGTTACGTCTTATCCAACTCCTGACGCTACCTCGGCATTCACGCCCTCTATTGAATTTTTCACTGCGGTAAGAATTGCTCACCGGCGAATACAGCAATTGATCTAAAATAATTTTTACCGATGGTAACTTGAAGTTAGTAGAGAGACGATTCTTCACTATCTCAGCGATTGTCCAGCATTGGCACACGATAGATACCGGATACGAAACTGATACAGAATACTCAGATGACGAAATTAGCTTCTGAGATGGAAACTTCACTAGAAATAAAAAGGGGTATTAAAAAGTGTATCGTACATTTTATTCACCAAATAAGCTGTTACTCCATAAATTATGATTACGAAGCCAAA
The DNA here is from genome assembly GCA_037575425.1 of Anastrepha fraterculus. NCBI lineage: Eukaryota > Metazoa > Arthropoda > Insecta > Diptera > Tephritidae > Anastrepha > Anastrepha fraterculus. The sequence goes on along the minus strand of JAYXIM010007094.1, from coordinate 51,885 downwards.
TTTGCAAAGCTGGGAGTCTCCTAATCTCCTTTTTTAATTGGATCCTTCAAAAATATCAAATTGAGATATTCCCTAGCAACCAGCTTTCTCAGCAAACTGTAAATTTTTTAGGGCCGCTTTTACATAGCATATCATGTTTTCCCTTGGCACGATGCTAAGCTGTTTAAAACGCATTAAAAGATTAACCAGCTCAAGGCAGGAAATTTTAAATCAAGAAATATTAAATTATGTATAAAAAATCAAAATAGCCAAGCGATAAGAATTTTCGATTTTCATGTCTGCTACCCCATTCTCTGCCATGCCCACAAACTCCTGCGCTTTTGTTGTTACTCCTTGCCAAACACAGCGGCGCAGTGGCGGCATGCAGAACATTAAACATAATAAATCTTTAAACACCCATGAACGGCGAAGATACATATATACTACATATAATATACATTCACACATACATACATATGTACGTGGGGTAATGTAAAGCATGCAACATGCAAGCAGCATGAGGTATAAAGCATGCGGCATGCAGCAGCATGAGCCATCGCATACCGATCGCAAAAGGCAGATAAATAACTTACAATATTTCGGAGGTCATCCCCAAATGCCTGGCGGCGGCAATAGCGGCAGCCACGCCAGCCATGGCAGAGACGATTTGTAGACGCAGTGTTGCATTTCCATTCATTTTGTTGCTATAGAAGACATGCTTTTGCAGCTGTGGTGCGACAGGCGATCTGCGGAACGAATGCGGCAAGTGCAAATTTGCGAGATGAAACTGCATTGAGTCAGCGTAACAGAATGCAGCAGAAGCGAAGCATAGGGCAGGCGGCCGGGCGAGCGGGTGAGCGTAGGTAACATTTCGCGATTTGTTGCATGATTCGATTCGTTTGCTCGTTAATTTAGTTGCACGTTAAGATTAATTAATTTTCAACTCATTTAAAGTAAAACCACTACAACGAAATGTTTGCCGCTGTTGCTCGGCTGCCCACTTTACTGCCACTGTCACTGTTGCTGTAGCTGTAGCTGTTACCGATTGTTGTAGCACATCGTCGCAATGTTGCACGCATAAAGACATCGTTTAATCGATTTTGTAGCATCTAAGCGCACTATGCACTGCGCCATCATTATTAATGGGCTGCCTTTTTCCTTAGGCTCGATCAGCTTATTTATATTACGCGTTTGTTGCTTAAGTCTCTCGTTAAGCTAAGCTTTGGCCTTCAAAGGCGCTCGCGTAAAACTCGCATAACTCTGTACGTGTAATAATTTTATTTCAACTTTATTTTATTCTTATTTTTCGTGTTTATTAACTCTTCTTCTTTTTCGTTTGCCAATCTTACAGATGTCGTCGCGGCTGGCGTGGACCACTGTGCAACGAGTGCATGGTGTATCCTGGTTGCAAGCATGGTTCGTGTAATGGCAGCGCCTGGAAATGCGTGTGCGATACCAATTGGGGAGGAATACTCTGCGATCAAGGTGAGTAACTAGAAGACGGCTGTGCACACACACGCGCACACTTGACGTTTGGTATTTGTTTACCTATATACATAGACATGTGTTGCTTGTGTTTGCCCCTGTGTTGCAAATTGCCACAGTTGCCAGCAATATTGTATTTGTAGAAATCAATGCAAGCAACTGGCAACCAGCAATGCATTCAGTTGCATGAAAATCCATCTAAATTGCACCGCAGCAGCATAACAATCAGTGCGCCACAGAATGCAACAGGAATAACAACAACAATAGCACTCATAGCGGCGATCACAGTGACGTTGATGACGAAAAAAACCGAAGTAGAAAAAGGAGAAAAGCAAGTTATGGCAAATCGCACGTTTTGGTCGTGGTTGCAACGCATGTTACATGTGATGCACGTATGTATGTTGCATGTGCCGCATGTGCCGCCGCGAAAGCCAACTAACCAGCTGCGCCGCACATTTTCGCCACAAATACATTCCTGTATGTTTTTGTTGTGGTTGGTCCTATTGTTGTTGTTGACTATGTAGCCATTTTCAATACAGTTTAATATAACGTTCGTGTTGGCGCAGTCTGTAGCTGCTGCTGCCTAGCCATACATGTTGTTGCACATATCTGCTGCCCCAGCTGATGCTTTCTTATTATTGCATTTTCTTTTCTTCTTTATTTTATTTTATGTTTTTTTTTCTTGCTTACGTTTCGCTTTTGTATTGCTGTAGATTTAAATTACTGTGGCACTCATGAACCCTGCATGCATGGCGGTACCTGTGAGAATACCGCACCTGATAGATATCGCTGCACTTGCGCCGAGGGTCTGTCCGGTGAACGTTGCGAAATCGTGGAGCATCCGTGTGCAACGCATCCATGCAAAAACGGTGGAACTTGCGCGCTCAAAGTAAGTACTAAGTCCAAATACAAAAATAAAAATAAAACGTAAACAACTGAAGTAGCCGCATATCCTAAATGAGCATATATATGCATATGCATATATATTAGAGTGGGTCGGTTTGTATGGAACGATTTTTTTTGACTGCGTTCTGCAGAATCGAATTTTACACAAAATTATAATAAAAAAACTTCACAATATCATATCTCTAAAATCATTTCCGAGCGTCCCAAATTTTAAAGGAAGTTATATTTAAATAGTATGAAAATATAGAGAGTTACGACTATGGAGATAGAAAGTAGATTAAGTACACGTCGTGTTGAGAGTGGAGAACATCTAAACCCAAATAATTTTAAAAAAGCTGTTAAGAAGAAATTATGACTCGAAAAAAAATTTTTTATTAAAACATTGTTTTTAATATTCTGTTTTTTGAATTTCTGAAGTTTCATTTATAAAAAGCATTCCACAAAGTTTTTATCTCGTTTAGTTTTATTTACATATAAAAGAATTGCATCCAGTTTATTTTCTCTTTAAAAACATTAATCACCATTTTTGAATTTCCAGAAGTTTTTGTTTGATTTAAAAATAAAAAACTGTAACTAAATAAACTATGACTCGGAAAACAGTTTTTTTTAATTTTTAATTAAATCTGTTTTTTTTGTTTTTTTTTGATTTTTAAAATTTTTTTTGATTTACATATAAAAAATTGCGTACACGTTCTTTATTTGTTATTTTTAAAATTTTTTTTTTAATTTCCGGAAGTTTTCTTTTGATTTAAATATAAAAAAAACTGTAAATAAATAATTTGTTACTCGAAAAGAATTTGCTTTTAATTTTTAATTAACATTTTATAATAAATTTTTTTTTTTTGTTTTTTCAAATTTTCGTTTGATTTACGTATAAAAAAATTGCCATTGCTTGTTAAAAAAAAATATGACTCAAATAAAGAAATTTAATTTTTAGCTTAAATTTTTAATTAAAAATTAATTCATTAAAAAAAATTTGATTTTTTATTTATATGTTTTAATAGAAAATGTTGTATTTTTTTCTTTTTTAATTTGTGGAAGTTTTAGTATGATTTAATATAAAAAAATTTCAGGTACATTCGTTTCTAATAAAAAAAAAATTATGACTCGAAAAACAATATTTTTTAATATTTATTAAAATTTTGAAAAATGTTAAAAATAATTTTTTTATTTGATTTACATCTTACTGCAATATTAAACAAAGTTACACAAAATGTGCTATACAGCGCTATATTGTAATTCTTAATATAAAAAATTGATTTAAAAAAATAACTATTTGTTAGAAAAAAGCACCAAGTACAGCAGAAATAGCGTTCGTAGTAATTAACTAAATATCAAACTTCATATTAACTTCGCTTTGTTGGCGCAAAAATGTTGAGGCAAATAGAACGCCAGCCTATTCATCTCTATTCTTGTGACGGATCTTCTACTCCTTATCGACTTCAGATAGCCTTATTTCACCAGTAACCCTTTTCTGCGGCTTGAAACATCACCGTTGACGCACAAGGGGGTCTACTGTCATTGCCATATGACCAAAGGCTCTGTTGTATCTCTTAGTACCTATCCTAACCTCGGCATCAAATATCTTAAAGAAGGTCAGAATAGGAAAAACGAAAACTGGTCTTCATTCGCCTTCAACTACCGTTTTCGCCATCTGAGCTAACAATAGCTTCGCCGTTGGGTTCAGCAGTATGGTGTCAGAGATCTTCCACCTCTCTCTTCAGCTACAACTTGGACTTCTACACTACTGTCGCAGAATACAATGTTGTCCTTCGCCCGCTGCATTACTTAGGATGTGTCCGTGCTACGTCGGTAAGCGCTTCTAGGAGGCAAAGAGAAAGATTTACACCCCAATGCCCCATTGATGCCTTATGCCCCACGAGAGATTGAGAACCGGAAGATATTAACCTCGTATCAGCTAAGGATTGATTCATTTAAAATGTATGGCCTTTCAAATAGACTGTAGAGTTATGCTCTGTTGGACTTCTGTTTAAGAAATCTACGTAGAATAAGCATCTGCTAGGAAGAATGTTAAAAAAAGAATGTCCCTCATTAATGTATCATGTATATGTACCATATATTGCTACAAATAAGTACAGCATCTGAGCAACCAATTATGAACGATTAGAAAATATTAAAAATTCTAGGTTGTAGGCCTGGGGGAAAAATTTAAAATATGAAACATTTTTAATTTAAGTACAACTTATTTTAAATAAACTTATTTGTCTTTTAAGGGGGTCTTCTACCGTCGCGCCTTAATCTCGGGCCTATTTTTGGGAATTAATTACAAAGCAACCACTTGAGATAATGAAATCAGATTTTTTTTATTTAATTTGCACAAGTTTGCACTATTTAAAAATATATTTTTCAAATCGAATTCTTTGGCCCTGTGTCCTTGAACCGTCCTCGAGGTTGCCCTTGTAAAAATGTCCTAGGCGACTTTGTGGCACGCGATCGACCATTTTACTTATCTGAAATCAAAAAATTTTTTTTTTTTATCATAAAGTGTAGCGTTGGCTATGTTTTCCCAGTGGCGATTTTAAATATTTTGAAATTTGTAAAAAATGCGTGATTTTAAAAAAAAAGTTTGAAAATTTCCTCTTTTTTTTTTTACACTTTAGAGGCCCGCAAAATTAAACTAATCAAAAATTGAAAAAAGTGGTCTGGGAAAACATAGCGAGATGTTCACTGAATAACTGGAAAAAAGATGGAATGAATTCGACAAATATTTATAGTAGATGTGTGACCAGAAAGTTGAAAAAAGTCAACTTTCGGGAAAAGGCGTTTAAAGATAAAGAAACGCTCGAAAATGCCACGCGCATGCATGTATTCTCCCCGAAATGCTCATGAAGGAACATGTTTTTCATAAAACCCTCTTTATAGCATACTCTTAACATTAGTAGCTTTTAAAAAATCTAAAAAAAAAAAAATCGATTTTTTCAAACCGTGACGGTAGAAGACCCCCTTAAGTCTTCAACAAAGCCCATATTCTTTCAAGCAGCCAATTCTTATGATTTTATTTTGTTTTCTCGCATTTCTTTTGTATCTCCCTTTGAAATTGTTACACTAATCTTTTTCGTTAATGCACCCCTTGTGGACACCTTTCAACCCTTAAATACGTAATTTTCTTCTTCTTTATTAAAAAAATATATTTTTTATTTAAGAGCACAATTAGTACACCAATAGTAATAAAAAAAAGTAATTTAACCATTTTTGAGATATTTTTTAGGCGCAGAATGGTAAGGTCAACGGTGAAAAATAGTAATAAAATACTACTCAAAAGCTTAGTTTATCAGTGCGTTATTAAATTAGAAGGGTTCGCAATAAAAAAAAAAATATTTTTTCACAAATTGGCCTGAAAAATTAAAGTTTTATCACTACTGCCGAAAATGTATATTCAGCCTTAAGCGCTTTTCATTCTTGATATCATTTCACTTAGCGAAAACCTTAGCAAAAGAAAGGATAAACACAGTCAACTGGTAAAATATATATTCTTAATATTTCAAATTACAAAAAGTTCAGATTAAAAGGAAGAAAGCTAAGCTAATTGGTTGTGAAAGCGAACTTTCAGTAGGTTACATGTCAGCAATTAAAAGTTAAGGTAGATCCAGCAATTTTCATTCGCATTTAAAGCTGGCGGTATCATCAAATTTAACTCATTGAGGCGGCGACCAAGTTTGCTCTAATGGAATGACAAGGTCCCTCCTCTTGCTTTAAAGTATAATATATTATTTTTCCAAATTATACTAATTTCTGTTGCATATTCTCCACTAATATTAAAATTTGGTCCTAAGCCTACATAATATTGCCTTTGCCCAAACTATATATAGTATTTTTCCAATATCAAATTAGTTAATTTACGAGGTAGTTTGTCATTTTTGAATTCAAATCAAATTTCGTAAGACGACGTCGTCAAATAATCCGAAACTCCATACCTGTCCTGCATAGCTTTGCACTGCTCCAACTACAGCTAAAAATAAGTCACTCTTTTGTTGCTTGCTAAAAATGTTTGCAAGGTGGAATTAATACTAGTTTTTGCTAAGCAGTTCCTGTTTATCTAGTAAAAAAGTTATTCACAAACAAAATTAGGTGATTAATTTTTCGCTAGTAGCGCTTCGCTGGAATAGTATTTTGCACTGATTTTTCACTGATTCGCTGTACGAACTATATTTGAATTAACGCGAAAAGTTCTAGGACCTTTCAGGCATTACTGAGGATAGTCTCAGTTAATAATCGGAGTGTGAGCGTTTTTCAACACCTGCCCAAAATTTTTGAAATAATTTGTAGCAAACAAATAAAACTAGAAAAGAAAATTATTTTCTTAAATAAAGGGTGATTTTTTAAGAGCTATAGGAAAGTTTTTCAAAAAAAACACACGTAAAATTCAGAAAAATGCATGAAATTTTTATTTAAATCGATAGCACAGTCAATATAATTTAATGTTTGAAGATTATTTCATGCAAATGTTGACCGCGACTGCGCTTCAAGTGGTCCATCCGCTTAGTCCAATTTTGGCATACTCTTTCCAATGCTTCGGCCGGTATCTCACATATAAATGCTTTAATGTTGTCTTCCAATGCCAACAAAGCAGGCTTGTCTGAATAAACATGAGCTTTAACATAGCTCCACAAAAAATAATCTAAAGGCGTTATATCGCACGATCTGGGTGGACGAATGATGTGCAGAGCAATTTGATAGTGTAACGACTTGTATAGGGTGGGCCATGTAAAATTTGCTTTTTGAATGGGCTATAAAAAAAAACTAATCAATATTTTTTCAAACTTTTTTTTCTATTTTGAAGATTGAACATTGTCATTTATGAATGAAAAATAATGTCGTTCAAATGACTGCCACTGGCTTTACAGTAGGTCATTTGATCAACCCAATTTTTAGGCACATTTTCGATTGTTGGGGCTCCAATTTCATGAATGGCAACTTCGATTTCGTGTTTCTGGATGGTTCGCATAGCATTTGTCCTTAACGGCTCCCCACAAAAAATAGTCCAACGGGCTTAAATCACAGCTCCGAGGCGGCCAATTGATATCGGAATTTCGGCTGATTATTCGGTTTTCAAAAACGATAGCCATAAGTTCGAGTGTAACTTTGGCAGTGTGACAAGTTGCACCATCCTGTTGAAACCAAATGTCGCCCATGTCATCCTCTTCAATTTTTGGAAACAACTCGTTGAGCATGTCACGGTAACGCTCGCCATTTACTGTAACCGCAGCTCCTCGCTCATTTAAAAAAAAAATGGCCCGATGATGCCGCCAGACCAAAAACCGCACCAAACAGTGACTCGTTGTGGATGCATTTGCTTCGCTACAGTAACGTGTGGATTTTCTGAGCCCCAAATCCAACAATTTTGCGTATTGACGTAGCCACCGATGTGAAAATCAGAAAAGAAGAAGAAGACTCACCACTTTAGAAATAGGTTTTCAATATTTCCCAATTTTGTTCAAGCGTATAGTGTCTTATTTCGAAAATTTCAAACCTTTAAGTAAATTAATCAAAAAAATAGGTGGTTCAAAAAGCAAACGCTATATGGCCCACATGGTATATTCTGCGCTGCTGCGCTAGAACAGCATAGTATTTCAAAATTATATGCTAAATATGGCTAGTAAAAGTGAAATTTGCTTCAATAATAACTCCTACCTCCAAAATTTCACTAACCGATCTCGAACGGCAATTAAAGATACAATTTAATATATTTAAAAGAGAAAAACACTTGGCGAAAGTAATGTGATAGCATTCGAAATATTTAAAAATAGTTGATTACTAGTACACCAAGGAAGAACTTTATCAAGCTCATTTTGAAGCATTTGAGAATCGGGGGAATTTCTTACAATATAATAGATTTTAAGGTCGTCATCATAAAGTAAAAACTTTGCATATGAAAATCAGTTTCTTATGGTATTGATAGACAAGACAAAAAATAAAGGGTTCAAAATTCTATTTTGTGGGACTCTAGATGACACAATAAACAAATGTGACTGATGATTGTGAACAACAACCACACAACTACGATACAAGAGATAAAGCTCCAACCAACGAAGAAATATGGAATGTAAGCCAAGGCACGCTAATTTTTTAACAATGTCCAATATATGATACTTGCATCACTTGACGTGGAATCGCTCATATAGCAATTATGAATTAAATATTAATTATCTTGAGTGAATTACCATACCTTAGTAGTTTGTCAGGCTATTTTGCTTTGTTTATTTAAGCAATAAGTGCTAATTTTATGTAGCGTTTCCCAATTTTCATACCTTAAACTCAGTAATCGGTGTGCGTATAATCTAATGTATGCATGCAATATTATCCGTGTGAGTGTTTGTGGCAAGAAGCCCAACCGCAGCCAACACACATCTACATGTATTTGTAAGATATATGATATTAATGTTTATTTGTGTGCTTTCACGCTTTTTTATTACAATTTACTTCATGCACATTGCCTCATTTGATCAATTCTCAATAAAACATTTTATTTTCTTTCTATTTTTCTTCTCGTTTTTTTATTTTTTTTTATGATTTTTCGCTGCCATTTCATGCTATACAATTTCATGGCTGAACTTTACGATGCCGCAACAACAACATGTGCCCCGACTGCGTTGGAACACACATCGCACATCTGTTAAATCTGCAAAAAATATGAACCACAACCACCGACCAACCGGCGAACCAACAAACCATCCAATGAATCGCACAGGAATCAACACTACCGAATGTAACAACGTTGCCGACATATCGTGCGATGCGCGGCATGAGCTCAGCTATGGGGAAACCAGTTAGTCGTCGCGACTCACTGCTAGGATTGGCAGGATTAAGCAGCGCTACGTCGGCAACAACAACACCAATTGGTATAGGTGGCATGACGGGCGGTGCAAGCGGCAGTGCGGGTGATGGTCGCGGGAATAGCACGAGCGCCATGAATGCACTTGCTGCAGCTGCGGCCAAATTGCTGCCAGGCGGTGGTGGAGGTGTTGCTAATCCATCGCTAGCCACATCGATGCTAATGCAACTGCAACAGTATCATAATAGTGGCAATGGTGGCAGTGGCAGCGGCAGCAGTACGAGCACGAGTAATGTGCTGCATTCGCATCATTCGATCGGCCATCGGCCGCAACAGATACCACCGGTTGGCGAATATACTTGTGCCTGTTTACGCGGCTGGACGGGACCATCATGTGAAATCAGTAAGTATGACTACTAAATGTATATTGGCTAGCCATATGTATGGGACGCCGCGGTCGCGATTCGGTCGCTTGATCGACGGCCGGGAGTTCGGAGCGCACGCGCACTCAACATTGCTTTGATTTATGTTTCATACATTTATTCGTGTGACCGTTTTTTCTTATTATTTTTTTCCTTTTGCTATTGCTATTGATGTTTGGTTTTTCTTGTTACTATGGCGAGTTATTTTCCTCCGATTAAATTGCATCTATTAGTCGCATTGACTTGAACGATTGGACTAGCAAGCGGTCGGGCGAGTAATCTGCGACTGGGGATGGTAATTGGAAAAATGCATAAAAACTGTGCCCGGGCATGTGTATATAAGCAGCTTTGTATGCATGTATGTGTGCATGATCAGTCCATGGTTTGGAATTAAATTAATGCAGCAAAATGGAATCAAATGAAAAGCGCGTAATTGCGTTCGAGCCGCATGCTGCAATTTGTGGCGCGGCCAATGCACTGAGTAAGCGGCGTCTAATACCGCTTTCTGGCATTTAATGCATGCGCGCCACTTTAATTATGCAAAATTCGACCGCATTTATTAGTCCGTTTGCGAAGTCCAAAGGATTTGCTAACTGTCGCATTTACACAGGTTTTTATTGTGTACTACCAACGTAGTTGTTGTCGTTTAAATTGTTGGTTTTTTATTTTCATATCAAATACATTTGAATTGTTAATAATTTGTGCAGCAATTACCAAGCTCCTCTTTTTGTTTAAACTCCCAAGTGATTGCCTTTCTCTCCCTCAGCTGGCGTTTGTGACCTCCATTCGTCTCTAAACTGCAGTGTTGCATGCCCCATTAACAACAACTATGTATTACAATTCGAATAACACCTGTTACCATTACTAATCGCATGCTAATGGCTTGCGCTGATTTCATTTCTCTCGTTATTGGCAAACGAAATTTTATTACTTTTCGAAAGCCACAAAACTAAAGACTTAAGAAACAAACTTGCATTGCCTATAGGCTGTGTGTATTACGAACAAAATTAGGCAGATATTTAATTCGTGTCACAAGTGAATGTAACCGAAAATTTCACATGAAATATGCAGAGAAAAAATTCATAAAGATTACTGTGACTAAATGATCTCCTGACATGCATTGCGCGGCGGTAATGCGCGCTTTCGAATTGAATCAGGGGTTGAACCTATGTGCATTGCACACTCACCTATTTGTTGGAACATATTTTAAAACAAGAAAAATGCAAGCGCATATATAGTCTGTGCATACAAAATCTAACAAATGATCTGCGTACCGCCACTTATGACTAATTGCTCAGCTAATATACGAATGTGAGATGTCGAGGCCGAGTGCAAGCGAGTTGTGTAGCAATTGCGCATTTGACTTTGTATCCACCGCTGGTACAACAAACAAATGTGGAGTTTCTTTTAAAATATATGTACTTGTATATATAAATAGTTAGATGTACATATCTTCGTACTTCAAAGAAGGCTTGTTGTCTTTACTTCGAAAGAAATGCATCACTTCCAATTGCTGAATGTGCCACAAGTATGAAGTATGTCGACAAACATTGCTATGTCACAGCAACGACAAACAGCGGCAGCATCAAGATAAATCTTAACACATTTTGGTCATTTAAGATTTTTGTCGCGTTGCAAAGCAACAACTTAAGCGATGTTTAAAAGCTCATACTTTGAGGTGTGATGTATTGCATAGCGATGGGATGAATAAACATGTACGTTATGAATAATAAATGAGCCACTTCCGAGATTACACTCGAAATAAATTTTTTTCACTATTACAAAATTTTGTAAAATATGAAATTAATATTTTTTTAAAAAGTGCTTTAAGTTCACAAGTTTTGCTAATAAAAGCAGAGTTAGATTAGATTAGAGGTAATTAATATTAGGCTTCTAGAAATCAGTTTTTAGCTGCTAAAAGATTGTGATTATATGTGCCATGCAATCTTGTGAGAAGTAAAATCTTATTTTACTATTGCACAAATAATTCGGACATTCAAACGTAGGTAGCAGAGATAAATTTGACTCTCTTTTTCGTTCCGCGTTGCGCTATCCAATTCCCATGTAGATTCGCCCACTGATTATACAAATCGGGCTTATTTTTTTTTTTGTGCACAAGTATTAGAAATATTTGCAGCTTACCGTTATTAAGCCAAAAGCAAAAGTGGGTCCACTTAATCAGGTGCATTTTTGTACAAAATTTTTACTGTATTTTATTTGAAATTTTGCTTGTTGGTGGTCTTGTACGTTTTCTCCATATAAAAACATTTCGAACATTCGTTGTATGGAAGAAAATGCATACCACCGTTAACAAACTAAAAAATATCAACTCGAAACCACTTTAAATCGGCAGTTTATTACATCAAAATTGAATGGACTTCAAAAGTGCATAGAAGATTTTTTCTAGAAACTCTGAAATTTTGAAGAAAATTTGCAAAACTTTTAAAATTACAAAATAAAAAATATAGTTTATTGCTTCTTCCTTCTGGTTTGCTGTTAAAACTCTAAAAATCGTAGTCACAATTCATTAAATCAAAATTCATTAAATCTAATCCCAACATTTTTTTTATTTTTTATAATAAAATTTTAGTTTTTTTTTATGTTAATAACTTTATATGATAATTCACTGTTTTTCAATAGTTATTTATGTCAGCAGCTCTAATCACCGCCTACATTTTTCATTTAAAGACTTTGCCTTGTCTACGGCTAAATGTGCTTTTTATCGGTGTTTTTTCATAAAGTTGACCTATATTTCGCATGCTCGCTTAGAATTGGGTGCGACTTGCACTTCTAACCGTACAAATAAAAATCCGGTTACCTTAAATTGGGTTATCTGTATGGCCGGTTAAAATAGTCGCAATAAATTGTTTTTTTTTTTTGGTGGGTGAGGTAGGGTTAAAAATGCCTTTGCACTTACAGCGACCGTCGTCTACTACGTCGTGTGGTGTGGCCACTAAAACGATCCCTCCTCTCCTTCGGGGAGACACCCCTCCTGGAACTTCTTTTAATTTATATTACTTCGGGAGGGCCCAGAACGGCATCCATAAAGGACCAATTCCATTCACCCACGTCTGGGTCCACCATATTTGTAGCCAGCTTTCATGCTATAGGCTCGTCTTCTTGTGTCTCTATCTGTGCGGCTTCACTTTGATGCACTGTGTCGAGGTCAATCTTTTTTCTCGTAGTTCGTTCTCGATGTATTTCATTACCGCGATCCAGCTGTCCCCACGTTCAAGCATTTTGCTGATTATATTGCTCGGTGCGATGTCGCCAATTTGCACCCTCAGAGCATTTCTTTCCGCGAACCATCTGTCACAACTAAAAAACGTGTGTTCAGCGTCAATGCTCGGTGCTTCGCAGTATATGCACTTGGAATCGGTTACCTTGCCAATACGGTATAGGTAACTCCGGAAGTATCCGTGGCCCGAGAGGAACTGAGTTAAGAAGTAGTTCACTTCTCCGCAGCTCCTTTGGACCCATTTGTCAATTGATGGAATAAGTTTCGCCGTCCACCTGCCACTCGGTTCAGTGTCCCATCGGCTTTGCCACCGCAGCATGGTTTGACGTCTCCGTTGCGGGAAGCTACTTAATGTTTCTTGATTTGTGTTACAAATAGTGTCATCCTATTGAAATTAAAAGATGTAATTTTGACCAACAATGGGCATTATCATCATCGTATTCAAAAAAATATTTGCGCGAATTCCACACGAAACTGGAACTCTTTTATCGTAACTGAGAATTTACATGGGCGCAAAAGGCATAATTTTGGCTTATTTACGTCCTCACTTATAAAATTCAAAAGCTGATCATTGTACCTCGAAGCTTCAAAGCTTTGTGCAAACTTAAAAATATTAGAAAAAAATATTATCCAAAATTGTATTCGGAATTTGTAGAAAAATTTCGTGTATGCCATTTTATAGCTCATTTATTTCTGGTATTACTTTGTTGTAAAGTTTAAAATGGCGCAAAATCGAGTTGATTTTCTAAAATATTTTTTTCTAACGGTGTTAGGAGTTTGCTTCGACATAAAAAAATATATCTCGTATCAAGAAAATGCACAAGAAAAAATCGCAATTTTTGAATACTTAAGGTATTGGCGCAAAATTAATAATTTAATTTTTTTTTTTGTTTTTGAATAACTGTTTTACGAAATAAAAAAAGTTATTTTGAGTGAAGAAAATCTTTATTTTGACCTTCACTCACTCCATTGCTTGTCTGTTTGTATACTGCAGCTGTATACTCTAGTGTCACAAATGTTAAAAGTTATAAATTTTCTGATAGGGTAATTGCGTACAAAAATCAAGCTAAGCTCAGCGGCTCTAATTTTCGGAATTGGACACAAATATTACAAAGTCAGAACAACTGTTAGCAATTTGCTGCTTAAAACTATCTATTTCTCGTTTTTTACACCTTTTTCAACTTTAATTCTTCTAATTTTATACTTTTAACCTCAAAGCGAAAGCCACATTTCAATGCAGATAGCAAAGCAAAAATAATAATTTTAATTTAAAGCAAAAATATTTAATAAAAATATTTAAAATTTTCTTTGCGTGTACTTACAGGCGTGTAAAACCACAAATCACGCAAAAATGTAACATGTCGCTTGTGAATAGCAAAAAGGAATACAGCGACTACAAAACTGCTGGTTTGTTGATTTGACTTTTAAAACGATTTGTAAGCATTACTAGTGGCCACGTAGGCATAGCAAACGAAGATTCTTGTAAATACACGCACACACATTCCCCACTTCATAAGTAGTGCATACAAATATTCCTCATTTCATTGAAAATAAAACACAGTCGAACTTACATATATATGCGCATACAGTTGCAGGTAGGTAGACATGAATATATGTATATGAATGTACAGAAGCAAATGAAGCGCACGCAATGCGCCACTCAAGCTCAGACTCTGTGCCCACTTGTGCTCTTGCATTCCCCCACTGCATATACACCTTTTTTATTCACTCAATATATGTGTACGTTTGTGTATGTATGTTGGGGCAAAGCGCATACAAAACGGACATTTTTTTGTGTGCGCTTATGACAAATGAGAGGGTCTTGTCAAGAAGGTGTTAAAAGCATTTTTGCTTTAATGTGAGTACTTAGCTTTAGTTGTTGCTATTGCTGTTGTTGTTGTTATGATTGTAGTTGTAGTTAGAGTGTATTTGCTGGTATTTTGTCTGTTTTATTTTCTTATATCACTTGCCTTTTAATGGCTTATACTATAGGCAGATACATGTATGTGTAAATGTGTGTGTGTGTTGGCGAAGATTTCTCTGTTGTTACGCGGCTGGCCTCCCAAACGCTTTTTAGGTATTCAAATAATAATATGTTTGTGTGTATGTATGAACATATTTGTTTGCTACACTTACTTCTACTTTTCTTTTGTTTATTTTTTTATGGTTGATTCGCCTGCGGCTTGCTGCTGTGGTCCATAAAGATTTTGTAAGTGGCATTCAATGGGTTTGTAAACACAAATACTTCTTTGATATTCGTAGCGACACTGTAGCGTCAAAAAGTATGGCAAACAATGAGGTAAAATATGATTTACTCAAAGTAAATATAATTAACATTTGGAAATTTTTGAATTTTTGAATTTGTCAACGATAGAAATATACTCGTGGGCATTTACTAATAAAGTAATCAAATAACACCAAAATGTGGTTTTTCTTCGCAGTTCTTTTGTGGATACTGTGACAGTAAAAAGCATGTGCTTGTTCGTTCTTAATTAAAAACGGAGTGTTGGTTAGTTGGTTAGGCAAAGAAAAATTTAAAATTCCATCAACCGCGTTTAAGGAAATTTGATTTTTTTCTCACATGGTGTTTCTTATTTTAGTAGCTTTCATACTCGCTTTTGCAAAAAATTGCTTGTAATAGTCGCTTCAATATTTTTCTTACTGCTGCCGGGCGTCCACTTCCATAGCCAATCGCACATAAAGAATTCATGAGTTATAAAAGCACGCTGCCAGATAATGTTTTAGTACCTTCCATTAGTGCAGACATTCACTTGCAATTAGACCTTTTTGTTGGATTAATGATTTTTCTTGCTCCAATTAGTATTGGCCATGGCGCTGCTTTCTTTTAATTTCTGGTTAAAGAGGTAACAATTTCAGCTGTGTTTTTTCCATAAAGGTTGAAGGAGGGAATTAGAAACTATTGAAATAAAGTTCACTTAAAAGATAGCTCACCGAATATATAGTGAATGCGTGATATAATGAACCTAGATAAAATTCAATATAACAAAATTTTTGTGAGTCTCCTGAATAACCCTCGTTGTTGGGAAATATTCCACACTAAAATACCCCATAGTTATAATGAAACAATTTTGGAATATTTTAACGGTTAAAGTCTCGTTAGCAAACGCTTCTACATAACGAAGTTACTCAATGCACTAAGAGTAAATATTATCAGTAATGTTTTAATTGTTCTTAAAATTAGTTACCCCCTGAAACGCAAGGTGATTTACCTACGCCACAAAACGGTAATCAAAATACTTCAAACACTATTCGAGGCGAAGCATTCTGCACCGCATCACGAGACAGTCGCCAAGCATTACATCGCGGGGGGTTTTTGTGGAAGTGAGCGAAGTCAAATACTGGTAAACTCACCCCTCCTGCCTTAAAAGTTTCATTCCAACAGAAGCCTTAAGGACAAAACCTCTCTTTAATGGTTTTACTCGGTTTTACATGAATATTTTCAGTATTAATTTTTAATGTGAAAAGAGTTATCTATACATTCTGCATTCGCGCATGGAAGAAGTGCCTTGAGGAAAGCCGCGAATTTGAAAACCTTTTTCTCAATTGAATGAAATTTAACGCACTCGACTGGTTGTTGTAGTAAGCCTTAGGTGAACTTTTAAAACAGAGCAGTCGCTATTATTTATATTCTTCCTGCTATAGAGTAAAAAAATACATATGAAATTGTAAAAAGGGACATATACACAAGGTGGCGCAAAATTAATCAAGCTGTCGGAAAATTTCAAATTTTTGACATTGGCGACGATCATATTTTTGATTTGTGAACAAGACAGCTGCAGTATACAAACAAACAAGCAATGGAGCGCGTAAAGGTCAAAATGAAGTTTCCATTATTCTACATCATTTTTTTACTTAGTAAAAACTTATTCAAAAACAAACATTAGTATACACATAACCTTGGACTGTATCCTACCATGGCTAGAGGAAATTTTTAAAGCGTGTTTAAACCTAGGTCATATTCCAGACAGTTGGAAACTAGTCAAGGTCGTCTTCATTCCAAAAATAGGCAGGAGGGGACATGAATCAGCGAAGGACTACAGGCCAATCAGTCTTTCGTCTTTCCTGCTAAAAACCTTTGAAAGACTTTTGGATATATATCTTAGAAGCTCTTTGGAGAGCTCTGGTATATCTACTGCACAACACGCATACCTTAAAGGCAAATCTACGGAGACAGCGCTTCACGAGGTAATCGGAACAATAGAGGGCTCTCTAGAGAACAAACATTATACCATGGCGGCATTCTTGGATATAGAAGGCGCCTTTAACAATGTTAGTACAGATGCGATCCAACGGGCGTGCGTTGATAGACTTAGAGGTGGACAATTGCATCAGTAATTGGGTCATCTCTATGCTAGAAACCAGGATCATCAAAGCTAATATGGGTAATATCAGTATAACCAAGAAGGTCCACAGAGGCACCCCACAGGGGGAGTACTGTCTCCACTTCTCTGGTTATGCGTTATTAGCAAAATCTTAATAAAACTTAATAGAGGTGGGATAAAAGCGGTGGCGTACGCTGATGATGTGGTGTTAATGGCGTCAGGACTGTGTCCTAATACGATCAGTGGGATCATCCAAAGGGCATTAGGCGAGCTTAACTCTTGGGCCACAGGCTGTGGCCTAGGTTTAAACCCACGTAAAACAGAGCTTATGCTTTTCACCACCAGATATAAGGTACCACCTTTTACCTTACCAAATATTAACGGACAAACTCTCTCACTATCACCCAGCGCAAAGTACTTAGGGGTAATTCTGGACTCCAAACTAAGCTGGAAATTAAATGTTGAAGAACGGGTAAGGAAGGCAGAAATTGCTTTATATGCCTGTAAACGTATGCTTGGAAGAAGATGGGGTCTTCAGCCTAAGCATACCTACATTATGGCTGTATAAGACGGTTATACGACCTATTCTATCGTATGGTTCGGTAGTTTGGTGGAAGGCTCTAGGGAGACAGTACAATACCAAACTACTCGGCAGAATACAAAGATCAGCATGTGCAATAACGGTCGGTGCAATCAGATCATATCCTAGAGAGGCTCTCAATGTACTGACACACGTTATTCCAATAGACCTACATATTAAGAAGACGGCAACCATGAGTGCATTTAGGTTAAACGAAGCGGGTCGCTGGAGAGAAAAAACTTATGGTCATGCTAGTCTATTATTGCGACAAACTCAGTTAATCTCGGTGAGAACTGACTACATCGTCCCGACGGTAACTTTCAATAGGAATTTTGCCACTCTCTTTCCAACTAAGGAAGAATGGAATAAGGGATTCTCTCTAAACAACTTCGACACTACAGTCTATACGGATGGAAGTAAAATGGGTTGTGGTGTTGGAGCTGCTATATATTCTCATAGACTTGAAATTGAGAAATCTGTGCGGCTCCCTAATACCAGCAGTGTCTTCCAGGCGGAAGTACTGGCGATTGGGGAAGCTTGCAGCGGTTGCTAATCGCAGATTTCTCTTTTAAAGGTAATATCGCTATTCTCTCGGATAGCCAAGCTGCAATCCAGGCACTGGGTTCGGCCACAACAACCTCCAAAGTGGTGGAACAAAGTAGGAATAGCCTCACCATCTTGAGTGAAAACCATAAAGTTACCTTAATCTGGGTCCCGGGACATCGGAACATTGAAGGTAACGAAAAAGCAGATGAACTGGCAAGAGGGGGATCTGCCATGAATAACGCTCTTGCAGAATCGGTACTCACACCATTAGGTGCAGTCAAGAGCACAATTTCCCAAAAATACCTCCGAATCGCTGACTGTAGGTGGAAAGTCCAGACGAAATGCAATATTAGCAGAACGTTATGGCCCACCTACAACCTCAAGCAATCGTCGGCATTAATAAGAATGAAACGACGGGATGCCTGGAGACTAACGGCGGTCATAACTGGCTTTTGGTCTATCGGAGAACAAGCAGCCAAAATGGGTATCCCTCACAATACATACTGTCACAGTTGTAAACAACCGGAGAAAAAGGAGACAATCTTCCATTTCCTCTGTGAATGCCCTGGCCCTATGGAAGGACAGACTGTTAACCCTTGGCCAACCGCTGTTCGAGAATCTCGAGCATCTATCTGGCCTCGACGTTAACAACCTAATAAGGTTCCTTAACCGCACAGACTGGATATAGTTATGCTGTGAAAACCCGTTAAACAAGTTGGCAACGAGGATGTGGCAACAAAATGGCGCGAAAGCGCTAGTTGGATTCTGGAAGAATCACCACTTTAACCAACCAACCATACACATATATATGTATTAAGATGGCTCAAAAAACAAAAAATAATATTGATGTTACAAGTGACAATGCAAGATTAAAAGCATTATTAAAGGCCAACAATACATTTTATAAACAATAAAAAAAACTTCATAATAAGATATATATTATGTATTTGGTTATGAAACATTCTTTAGATCAAAAATCAAAAAAACAAGTGAACATATTTATGTATTTTTGTTTTTTGAATTAATTTTTTTTTTTAATTTTGGCTCAGAGTTGCTATAAAAATAGTTCAAATAATTATTTTTTTTCTAATAAAGCATTGGGTCTTATTTTTATGAGCTTTTGTATAGGGAAAGTAAAAGAGAAATTTTAATAATGTCGATCTGTAAACTTTTTATACCATATTTACGGAAAAGTAAATTTTTCCCATGGAAATGCAACGGGAATTTTCAAAGCGTTGGCCGCACGGGTAAATATTAAATGAAAAAATCGAAAATAAAAACTAGGCGCCTCATTTTTTTGTCCTTAACACAAACTTAAGTGGTGAATAAAAGAATGCTTGGATCATCTTATTTTGTATACATAAGTTTTTATCTCCTGCGCTCATAGCCGAGTATTGTATTTATTTACACTATTCCCCACCAACGTAAGTTCGTTTCTTAAGTCTTTTATTTTACCTATTGCCCACTTGAATGAATTCCTACAAAAATTTGCCTATCGCAAATTGAAATCGAAAGAAAATAGTATTCTTAATTGTGTAATACTACATAGAGAAACAAATGTAAACACACGCCTACTTACTATAATACAATATTACAACAGCAAAAATCAAAATAAAGAAAGCAGAAGGAGCGACAACACACTTCAATGGCAGAAATAAATAAGTAGCGTAAATGCAAACATACGATTTCCAACAAAAGATAAAAATGTCTCTCTGTGAAGATACATAAGTGCCTGCTTACATGTTTGTACATATGAATATACTTGCTTTTATATAAGTGAGCACTTGGCAAGACACTTGATTTCCAGCTTCCTTGCAGGCAACAGCAAAGATCTCACGGCTGCCACATCATTCAAGCATCACCCATCCGCGCTGGCAGGCATGTTTTAGTCCATCTTCTAACCAAATGAATGTATATACATACATACTCACATATATGCTCTGATAGATCTCTACATAAAGTTACAAGAGCAATAACACACATGTAGACACAGCAGAAACATTAAAAACCTATGTTGTATCTCTACCTACCATCAAACGTAAACTACAATAGTTATAGAAAAAAATCTCAACTCATTCCTTACTTTATTCCTCTGCCTCTTACCTCCCATCTTTCACCTTACAGATATCGATGAGTGTGCTGGCGGTCCCTGCGAACACGGTGGCACTTGCATCGATCTAATCGGCGGCTTTCGCTGTGAATGTCCTCCCGAGTGGACAGGCGATGTATGTCAAACCGATGTAAATGAATGCGAAGTCCACTACACGACAAACAATAATAACAACGTCGCTGCATCTTTAGCAGATGCGATTTCATCAGCGACCTCGTCGGCGGCGTTGATTGCCGCCATAAGTGCTGCAACAACCTCCAGAGCTGCAACGGCTGCCGCGAGGGCAGCACTCAAAGCGCAAGCGGCATCTGCAGGCAATGCAACGGCGGGATCAGCACTGTCCACCACAGTGGGTCCCTGTATAAATGCGCGACAGTGCATCAATCTACCCGGCTCGTTTTCATGTATCTGCAACGAAGGCTGGGGTGGACCAACGTGCGCGCAAAACACCGACGATTGCGTGGGACAATGCAAGAATGGAGCGACCTGTATCGATTTGGTGAATGACTATCATTGCGCGTGCGCAACAGGTTTTACGGGTGAGTGATGAATGGAAATTATAAATTAAGAAATTAAATATTAAAAAATTATAAACTAAAAATGTGTTCAAAAAATAAATAAAACTCAATAAATTGTGGTAAATTATTCGAAAGTATGCCAGAAACTTCAAGCAAATGCCTCTGGCTATATTCAAGCACTACGCTTATTGGTGCAGCAAGGCAGCTGGTCTCGATTGTCTTTACGGCTTATTATAACAATTTGGAATGCTTTCAATTTTCGTAAAACTAGATTTTTTATAAGACTTTATCCTATTTTTTGTTTTTGCTTACTTTGTTATTTTTAAATTTATTTATTTTAGGTCGCGATTGTGAGACCGACATAGATGAATGCGCAAACTCACCGTGTCGCAATGGTGCTGAATGCGTAGACTTGATTGGAAAATTTAAGTGTATCTGCTTGCTGGGTTACTCCGGCTCGTTATGTGAGGTAAATATGTTTTAGAGAATTTCAAAAATTACGTTACAAAATCACCTCATTTCATGGGTACGACATATTGATGTAACTCATAACAGATGAATAAGAAAGCAACGATAACAGATTATCTCAAAGAAAAAAAAACCGGAAAGTTTAAAGTGACGAATAATCTTGCAAATTGTTTCTTAACAAGAAATTTTAAAAAAATTCAGAGTACTAAAATAAGATTATTAAGAGTAGTATTTAATTTATATGCAGCTTGTGGTTTCCAATATTTTTACATGCGTTCGAAATCTACTCTGCTAGTCAGTGTTTCGAACCACACCCGAATCTTAGAAGTACTACAAAAACTTAAAGACAATATTCTTATCAGCCGAATCAGTCGACAATTCAAATTGGTAAAAAATTTCTGAGAGCGATAGAAAAAGGACTAGTAGACCAAAAACCGGACGTTCTGTGGAAAATATTGCTGCTGAAGCGCAAAGTGCTACTGAACAACCTTCAAGATCGTCGTTATCGGAGTTGTATTACCAGACAATGAAGACGAACAGACGCCTTTCCTTGACCCAACTGCGTTCTGACACAACTATGTTCTGGTTGCAGGTTGCACTTCTACTTACGCAAAATTGACTCTAATATACCCAATAGTTGCCCAGCATGTGAAGGCATCCCGCATGACAGTAACCGCCTCTTCACATGCTCGCTTAAACCTGACCATCTAGCAACTCTCTCTCTCGCTGGTCCAATCCTATCGAAACATCCCTTTTTCTGAACCTGCTGTTGGTAGTGATTGATGTCTACGACTGATGGCTTCACGGCTCTAAGTAGGAATTTGTATTTTTTAACTGCTACAACAACAACAAACTTCTAACATAAATTGCAAAATGGAACCACTACCAGCGGAATCACTACTCCATCTGCTTTTCGGCCACTTTGTATACCAGTAATAAAAAGTTAACTACTCCTAGGTAACTATTTGCTCTGTTTTATATGACTGACTATGCTGGGTGTTCAAGCCTTTTGCATAACGCTGTTTTACAATATGTATTACACTTATTACATTCCTCTCTTTATCTCACTGTTTCACCTACTTTCAACGCTGTCGTTTTATTGTGATTAATTTACATATCGACACCTCAGGCACAAACAAAGCGCTAATGAAGTACTCAAAATGAAGTAATGCCATTACTACAAAGCCAAAAACCCAGCATGGGACGGCTAAGTAAGCCCCTTACAAATCATTAACCGAAATATCTGCTTTTTTAATCGTAAGATAAAATATTCGAAACACTCAATTATTATTTATGCTCGATTTGTCTTCGATATGATTTCGTACAATTGCGCATTACTTTCCAAGTTTCTCAAGCAAATTAAAGTGATTTAAAGCAAATAAAAGAGATAGATACTTGGTTAGAATTTTGTGGATAAGAGTTGAATAAATTTTCAGTCTCAGAATACTTTGATAGAATCAAGCAGTAAAAAATTTTGAAAAAATGTAATCAAGCAGGTAAAATATATGTGAAAAGTAGCTGTAGCAGCTTAGCATACAAATGTTTGCATATATCTATGATTTTTTGTTCCCTCATAAGCACCAAATGAACGCTTTTCTATCGGGCGTTTTTAGTTTTTTTTTCTACATTCCCAATCCTATACACCAAATACATTGCTTTGGCGGCTGCTGTGGCGTATCAAATGACACTAAAAAAAATTGTATTTTCCGTTCTTTGCTTTTAGCCTGCGATGCCTTTTTTTGTTTGTTGTCAGTTTTTTTTTTTTTGTAATCAAACACATACACCCATAGTTGCACATCACATCCGAATAGAGCATTTAACCATTTGTGTTGTGCTCCAACTCTGGGTCGACTAGGTGTTGCAGATCAATGGCAAGCAACGGTTCCCTACATATGTTGCTGTTTGGCTGCCGCAGGTAGCGCACTAATACCAATAGCACAGAAAGAGTAACGGCGACAGCTTCAGCAACGCCAGCAACATAAACCTCCCGCCCCACTTTTTCCTCACTCCCCACGAAGCCGTTGGTGTGAGTCTGCAGTGCGCACACAACAGTGGTGTGTCTGTCATATGAATTCGATGCTTTAATGCCTTTTAACACTAATCGCATTACGAGCAATCAATTGTGATGAGAATATAAAAATGTATACAAATATAAAATGAACATGAACGAATAAAGAATACACAGCTATGTACACAGGTACATAGATATGTATAAATGTATGTGTGTGTAGCGAATCAGCCAACCAAATAATCAACTTGGAAACAAAAAACAAAAAAGATACAAATGCGATGGCATGAAATATTTGTGGCAAGTTTTTTGGGATTTTCTCACGTGTTCGTTACTGGCAGGCAGCTTGCCGGTATGTTGTTGTAATATTGATATTGTTGTTGCTAGAAAAGTTTATATTTACTCGTATTTCTTATATCGCCTAAATTTGTGATGCTTTTATTATATTTTGTTTTGAATGGCATTTGTTTGCTCTATACTCTTCTTCTTCTTTGGTTTTTTTTTCTTTTTTTGGTACAAATATTAAAACAAAAACTCATCATTTTTCGGGGTGTTAATGAAATGTAAAGATTTATGCGCTTTAAAAGAGATTTTATGTGTGTCTGATGAAGTGGGTCGTTCAGGATTAGTTTGAACGTTGTCGGTTTATGCGCTGAGCACCTAGGACAGCAGCAGAAGCTGTCGCTCTAGCAGGAAATGAGTATAAATTTTTTCGTTAATGAAAAATGCGTCATTAGCCGACAAGGTGAACTTCCCTGTGCTATAGACGTACGTACGTATGTATGTATGTGTATGCAGTTGTTCGGTACATAGTAAAATATTTATGCACACCTCTACATTTACATACTCGTACATTTATGCTTGGATTTATTTAAGTAAATCGAACTGCAGTTAAAACGGTATAAAAAGAAGGTTGGAAATGAAGGGAAACCGTAGTAATCTTCTTTTTTTTTGTACGAGAGGCGTTCCCGTATTTAAATGAGCTCTGCCGCAGTGAGTGAATAATGTTGTATTTTGCATGCCCCCCAAGCATATATTTGTATCGAGAATATTAGTCATCTTCAAATAAATATCTTAGTAAATATTTACTTAAAACATTCAAGGCTCAATTGATTTTATTATGATGCATGTAATAAGATCAGGGTTGCTATTTATATTTCTGGCTTCACAATGGAAAAATGAACATTTTTCGAAATATTCTCCATGATCATCAATACGATTTTGCACGCGTTTGAACCAATTTTCGAAGCAGTGCGCCCAATCGCATTTTCAACGCGTTTTTTAAATTGTATGGGATCGAAGGCACGCACACCATTTTTATCACATGATGAGCATAAAAAATCAAACGACGTTCATCATATCAATGTCCAAGGATACTCATCTCACGATATGTAACGTGAAGATCTGGTTCAATCGTTTCGTGCGCAGCAGCGGTATTTTCTGGCACAACAACTAATTTTGGACGAACATCCCAGAGCATTCCTAGGAAAATCCTTTCTATCAAGGTTTTACGGTACTAAAGGATAATGCTTGCTTTTATTCATCGATGCATTCTAGTCTTGTTAATCCACATTGAAAATTGTAAAAAATAATCGAACGAAAATGTTCACGATTTAGTTCAATTTTTTTGGTGCTGAAATCAGATTTTCTTATTTGTGATCAAAGTTGTTTTGAAAAATTAGAAATAATGTTCAAAGTATTAATCACAGCTTATTTTACTATTCGGACATAAGAAAAACAAAATTTCTAGCGCAACTCTTTATTATTTCTCATAGTGAGTATTTTTCATGCTTTATCTGGCAAGTACCTAAAATTCCCTGTAAAAAGTGAGTTAGAGGAGGGTTAAAAGGTTTTGAAAATATATTTCTTAAAATCCTACCACGGATGTTCTTCAACAAAAGCTTCATGCGGAAAAATTAAAGAAGATATGCCTGTTACTAATTCTTTTTATTTTTTCATTTATAGGGTCAAATTATAGTTCATTTGGTTTCATTTCAATGCCTTTTTCTTTTTGTCGGTAAATGGTCCGGCGTTTATTTGCCCAAAATGAAAACCATTTTTCACCTTTATTAGACATTGCCAAAAAATGTGCAATGCCATCTTGTAATATGTATTGCAAATTTAATGAAAGTTAGAGGAGAAGGCAGCAATTTCGTCTTTCCATATAATTTTTCTCAAAATAAATTCAGGTTTATGGATTAATTTTTAATACATATGGAATTTGCGATCTTTCGGTATAAGGTCTAATTATTAAAATTTTTTTTAAATATAAACTATACAGTTATACGACGCTTCCATCAATTTTCAAAATCATGCTTCGCTAACTAAAGCCGAATATATAAATATAAGAGGTTTAAAAGCAATTGCGAAAGTTAAGAATCAGCGCCGTTCACTAAGAAAAACAAAAGCGAAATATCTTGACATCAATCTTGACAAAACACTTACTTGGAACTCTCTTCTTGAGAAAGTTACTACAAAAACCACAAGAGCATTATTTGTCTGTACAAGACTTTTTGGAAAAACTTGAAAACTAAATCCCAGAATTACTTACTGGTCGTTCACTACAATTGTTAAACCAAAAGTCACTAGGCCCTAGTATGCCGTACTAAAATGAAGCAACAAAATGGGTAAATGAACTCAACAAATTGTACTGTCTTATCTATGTCAGCTCAACAGGAGCCATAAAAACATGCCCAACTGACGCATTAGGTGTGGTCTCGTGCATACCACCGCTTTCCATTTAATTTGAAAAAGAAGCACGTTTGAGTGCTTTAAGAATGAAATGCATTTTCGATCTATTAAGTAGGCATATTAAAGGACATTAAAAGATCTCAGAAGGCTTTCGACATGCGCCTGTCCTTTATATGGTTGATACATTATCACCCAAACCCATTCTCTGCAGGAACTTTCAAGTACTTCTTAATGAACGCACGGCCTGGAGAAATAATTCCCAATTCAATGGGCCTAAACTCAGAGAATCCAATGATTCGATTGGGTATGAAGGATATGAGGGAAATAATTTTGCTGGTAAATTAGCTAAAAAAGGCGTTAACATGCCATGGTCCTAAGTCTTTCTGTAGACTTTTATTGTGGCCTAATTAACGAATTACTCAGAAAGTGGGCGGAGAAGAAATTTATTGAACACTGGCAAAATTTTATCAGTCAGCGAGAAGTGAAATAAATTCTAACGCTGGACAGAGAAATTTCTGATAAGCTACTTTCGCTCAGCAGAGTAGACTTAAGACTTTTAACTGCTTACTTTACAGGCCAGTGCAGCCTGACGTATCATTTCTATGAAATGGACGCTAAAAATAGAACTTATTATTTGTAAATGTCCTACACTAGGCAGAAAACTCGTGGAGCCATGGTGGTATTGCCGTGCCTCCATAAAATTATGGAGCAATAAACCCTAAAATGTGCTAAAATTTTTAAAAACCCTTCAAATTTAGGGTACCTCAGCAAGCTTTGCACAATACATTTATTTTGACTGCAGTGCGCAGTAATCTAAAAATAATAATTATAATAATAAGGTTTGCAGGTCAAAACTAGCCAAAAGCTCTGAAATCGTAGCCTTCTGTTTATCTCATCATTTCGTTAACATCTAAGTTCACTCTACATCTCTGGATATTTTAATTTCATCTATATCTAATAATTAAGACTAAGCTTTACTTTCAGGAGGCCAAAGACTACTGCACACCGTCACCGTGTCAACAGGGTCGCTGCCTAAATACACCCGGCAGCTATTATTGTCATTGTCCACCGGATCGAGCGGGTAAGCTCTGCGAGCAAGCCCGGCCGCTCTGTTCGAAACCGCCATGCAATGGTAAGCAAACGAAAAGAAAAAATGTAAAGTGAGTGATATAATTATAGGGTCACCACCACAGTTTTGATATTATACTCCTACTTATAAATATTTAATTAATTTCAATTATATTTTTTTTTAAATATATACATCGTTCTATAATAAAAACCGCATAATTTCAAGATTCAAACTTCGAGTAAAACTTTTAAGCATTCATTCAATTTCCATCAAATGTTCCCCATTCATTCAAAATTGTTAGGAAATTTTTGGGAATGCCTGTTTAAATCTAGCATGGATAGTAGAAATCAAAGGGGCTCAAAGCTTTGGTTGATGTTTGATCATCTTTTTCCTTGAAGAGGTCACGCATTATCTCTTGACATTTTTTTATATATGACATTGTTTTTATATTTTTTCTTGTTATCAAAAATCAAGGAAAACTTTAGCCAATTTAAACTTGCTTTTATTGCACTAAAATTTGATGAGCTATAAAACTGCTTACCCAAACTTTATTTGAAAATTCTTACTAAAAAGCTTTAGATTTTAATGAAAATTTATTAACTTTTTTTTATACAAAGTAGGGCACTTGGATTATCATGCTCTTTTTTATAAAACGAACTTCATTGGTAGAACAAATTAACTGAAACTAAAAAAATAAATAAAAAACCTTGTCAATATGTTGGGCTTTTTTAATTTTGCAAAGTATTATATATAAATGTATATGTATGTGCTTAAGAGTATATGTAAAAGTCCCGTTAACATTCACTAAATTAATTAATTTCTAAAACCTATTGTAGAAGGCTGCTTCGCTAATACCACCACGAATGCGCTCCCATGCAGTGGGTATGGCACATGTGAGATCAGCGACGTGGGCACACGCTGCAAATGTCATGCCGGCTATACGGGCACCTTCTGTGAGCACAGTAAGTAAACAAAAATTCATAAGCACAAAATAGGTAGAGTAGAGCAGCGGAGATTTAATTAGTAAAAATTATAAAATAAAATAAAATAAAAAGCACGGGAAATAAAATCGAATCATTTATAATCACATTCGAGGCAGCGTTCGAGTACAAAAGACTTAAGCAACAAACTTGCAAACAACATTTGCCGTTTCTGCTTCTTTTATGTTGTTTTTTGTGTGTTTGTACTTCTAAGTATCGTAACTTTTATACCAGAGGTATCATTAATAGTTTTTTAAACTCAAACGCAAATAAAATTAATCATTAGTCAATCATAATAATATTCTATATGAGCAAATAAACACAGACATAAAATACTTTCCCACCATTTAAACCATCTAAACGAGCGTTTGTATGGAAAAGTGAGCGCTGAGATGGGAAGCTGAAAGAAAAGTGAATTCAACGGAATGGCTGATGTCTGTATAAAGATTTAAGGCATCAATAAAACTGGAAGTAAACTAAAAGTAAATAAAGCAACTGAAATCAGCAGCAATCAAACCGTGTGGAGCGTAGCGGGGAAAGCAAGCCTAGAACTAAGTATTGTTGTTGAACTATTTGCAACTATTTGAAGGCTGCAATTCTATGAAAAGCGACTGTTCATTCGTGAGTTAATAAATCAGCAGAGTTGTGCAGTAACTAGAAGGATTGCATGCCGAGGGAGACACAAACCAACAAACACCGTGCCGCAACTTCCTTTTCAACAAAGAGAAAAATAATTTGAAATCATTGCTGCATACTGGTGTTCTTGCGCTGAAGAACAAATAAAAGTGTTGAATCGCAATAAATATGAATAAATTGAAAGGGAATTCATTTTTCTATCATTTCTGATACGAGTATAGCGCGAATGAGTGTTGCTTGCGGCATGATTGCATGTCCGCTATGGCTTTGACTATTATTTATTTTAAGCAACATTGAAAATTAACCAACATAAAAGCTACTTACACGCGAAACGAAAGCATAGCGCGCTAAATATATGTAGACTACAAAAAATGTTAATTAAAATTTTTGAAATTCATTTGCCGGACTTAACGAAACGGACTAAATGAGCCAGTAAGTTGCATGAAAATGGAAACGAAGGCGGCGCTGGTGGCGGGAATTGCGCAAAGAAGTTAGTTAACTTGCTAAGAAGTCTAACTAACTGACAGACATACATATGCATGTATATGTACCTACAAATGTACATTTATACCGACTTTATCTGCAAAAGTCGGCTGACTGACATGGTGCAGGATAACAGTGGCCAACAATGAACAAGACACTCACACTCACACACTCACTGGCATAGCAAAGCAACGAAGATGTTGCATGCCGACAAAACACCGCACCAAACAGTGCAGCCGCGGTGTTGCCCCAAAACCCAATTAACTCGCAAACGCAAATTTTTTCTTCAACTTCTTTAACAATACCCCTTCAGCGGCTCTTGCTCTTTTGATTCTCTGCTTTTATTTTTCAAATTTTTTTCACTTTTTTACTTCGAACACTGCTCAATCTCATGTCCTTGCTGAGCTTGTTATTTTTATAGATTTATTTTTTTTTGTTTTTTGCATTTGTTGTTCGACTTACGTTTCTTTTTTGTCTGCTCTTTTCTCTTTTTGCTTGCAGCTTTAAATGAGTGCTTGCCAAATCCTTGTCGAAATGGTGGAATTTGCTTGGATGGTGATGGTGATTTTACATGTGAATGCGTTTCAGGTTGGACAGGTAAGCAAGTAAACAAAAACTCATGCATGCAAAAGCAAATAGCTAACAAAGTGGAACCAAAGAAAAAGTAACAACTTTAACAACAAAAAAAAACATAAACGAGCAAATTTTGCTGTGATGGCTGTAATGAGTTGGTATGCATAAGAAACAGATTTTTTTTACAAACGTAAACGCGTAAATTTGTATGTATGGTATGAGCTTCAAGAATGAGTGTAACAAGTGTAACGCATGAAAAAACTATGCTAAAGTGAATGTACATCGAAGTTTAGGCAAGAAAAAAATCGCATCATGCCAAATTATCGAAAACCCGATGGTTGACTGTGAACTTCAAAACGCATTGGTTCTACCTTCTAAATGTATCAACTTAAAATATGTAAAGTCTAGGAAATTACATGGGAAATACAACTTGAAAAACTGCAGATTCTATTGCACAGTGTGTTTACGGTTTTTGGGGAAAACTTAAGAGTAAAACTAATTAGCTTTTATTTTGAAAAAAAAAACAATTAATGAAACTTCAAGAATTGTTTGCGCAACATTAACTTATTACATAACTACAAAATCATTTAATAAAATTGCCCCTAGCTGCAATAATCTCTGGTGCCGAAGCAAATGCATGTCCGAATTGGCCGTAACGGTATTAATTGTAGCGTCCATAGAAGAAATGCTGTTATGAAGATGCCTATTGGTTTCACGCTCAACTACGTCCCATGCGTTTTAATCCAAGGGATTAAGGTCTGCGAGTAAGACAGCCAAAAGTTCGGTGTTACGTGATCATGGACATTGTCAGCCATCAAATCTTGCATCGCCATCGCTTTGTGTGAACGAGAGCAGCATAATTCACTCGAAATCCTTGAATAAAGAAGCGTGGTGGCATAACATATTCTTTGTTGCGCACAGCACATAAAACTATAACAGTGGGTGGAAGCTTTGTGTGTATGACAACAGAAACCGCTGTAAGATTGTAACATAGTCATATCTCATTCCCGACGTAGATCTCTTGGTTTTGGTCGAAATTTTTCCATTAGAAGTAACATCTCAGGCGCATCAGAGTGTTTAATTTTGTTGAGAAGGCATTTTGATCAGATAACTCGCTGTACTCGTGTTTGCTGCGACATAAAATAGCTTCTGAAAATGATGTAGATGTAACACATGGACTGAAAAGTCTTGGGCCTAACTAGGGAAACCAATATTTCTGTTCAAAATTAGCTTTATTCATCAACGTAATTTCCATCGAGAACAACGCAATCATTCCAGCGCCGCTTTAACATTTCAATACCACTTTTGTAGAACGAAATAGGTCAATCTAGGTCTCCGTTTCAGCGATAACCACTTAATACGAGCGATATGTCTTATCTTACTTAGAAGCAATGTAAAATTAGAACAGTAACTTCTTTTTGATCCATTAAAGTTGCGTCACTCTTAGCTCAACAACTCACTAACTACTGAAAAGAATATCAAACAATTTTGACGGCTGTTTTTTAAGGTTAGTACTAACTGAAAAAGTGGCGAAAGCAATAAAACTAGTGCCATCTATGAATTAGGACCAGGACTTTTCATCCTGTGTGTTATTATTAAAAGTCTCAGTTTTACTATGGACGAAACATATAGTAATATATAAATAAATTGGAATTGAAAGTGAAAATTTGCCTATATTAATTTCACCCTGACGAATAACTGTATGGAGGTTCCCTTGAACTGTCTTGGTCTCTTAAAATACTTATAAGTATATTGCGACAAATATATAGGTCAAAAATGTTAATAATATTTATTTATAAAGGTTATTTACTTCACGATTTGAGTCGCCTCTAATTTTCCCAACCAGTGGTAAAAGTTGAAAAATATGTAATTTGGTTAAAAAAGGTCTAGTGCATATACAAATTGGAAAATTTATACTTTTGCAAATGTAAATGACTTACAATCATATATCACACTTTTGAACTAGACAGCTGCAGACAGTATTCAAACATACCATCAATGGAGCGCGTAAAGGTCAAAATAAAGATTTCCATCTCTCCAAATTACTTTTATTTATTTAGTAAAAAAATTATTTACAAACACAATTAGATGATGGTACTGGTAATGGATGTGAATTTTTTCCCGCCCTACTTTCAAGATGTGTTCCGTAATTAACTAAAATTACAATTGATAGAGCGGTTTAATACACAGTCCACATTTTTTTATCATTTGAGGTCTAAGAAAAATGTCAAGTCGTTTAAATAGAGGCAAATTTTTGAATCATGTGTCACTTAGAGCTTTTTGACCTCAAAATTTAGAGAGGTACTAAGTAAAATACCTATTCCGTTAGTTTTATTGGTTAGCTTAATTGGGAAACCTCTGTCAACCATCGATGGTTGGATGGATGCATCGGAAGTGTCTGATTATAAGATGCAAGCAAGCTGATTTCCCAATCATTGATTTCACAAAGCAGTTGAAAACTGTAGTCATGTGGGTTGGCCAAATGAAATACTGGCACAACTCGTTTATATACATACTTATAGTTTCTAATTATCTCGATTTTACATCCAACAGAACGCGAATAAATTTGTCACATTCGTTTTATTACGTGATTTGCCTTTTATAGTTGGTGCTTTAATGAATGAATTTATTGCGAAAAGACAAAATGACTTAGGTAACGCGCTCTGTTTGATTAATCGAAAATGAAAGGTCGCAATTTGTATTGGAAAAACATTAAGCAACATTTTTGTTGTTTGCCTTTTTCACATTCTATTAATTGAATATTGCAAAAGTGATCTAAAATTGATTATGCAAATTTTATTATATCATGCGCAGTGCCCAACACGTTTACGCTTTATTAATTAGAAAGAGCTCTGATTTGACTTAATGGTCCTATTTGTCAGTGAGTATGGAAACCATGTACTATTAGCAACAAAATATTTCATTTAAGAGCAAAATTGTTGAATTCATAGCTATGATTTATCATTATCGAATGCGACATTTGCAATGCTAAAAAGTTTTGCAACGCATCGAATTTATTCACTAATATAAGGTGACGCAAAATTTATTAACCTATCGGAAGATGTTATAATTTTTGCATATGGCGTCGTATGTCAATCATATTTGACACTTGTGAATTAGACAGTTGCAGACAGTATACAAACTGGCAAACAATGGTGCACGTAAAGGAGATTCCCATCAGTCAAAATATTTTTTACGGGAGCTTAGTTTTTCTGATAAGAATCATCCGACATTCGAAAAACAAATATGGCCAAACTGACGATTTTGTTAAAGAAAACTTAAAATAGGAATATGATCTATGAAATGGGATCCCTTTAACTTGGTAGCGAATGTTGAAATTAAGAAAATGTCTGATCTTACTAAGTCTAAATAAAAACTTCTAAAATATTAATAAATAGAAGAAATATTTATGTCAGATAGCATTGAAAACTTATACTCATTTTCAATGTAGAGAAAGAACCAGTACTTCTGCTCTCTAAGCAGCCCTGTGAGAATAAGCGGCTCATTTGCTTTTATATGTAACAAAAATTTATAATTTAGCATTTTCGCATGAGCACATAAGAAAGCTTACCTCATAAAAGGGAACTATTGTTTTCATGCAATAAATGCATGACAAATTTTTTATACGGGAACAGTGTCATTGGAAAAAATGATAAAAAATTAACGAAACCCAGTCGTGTAAATACCGATTCTGCAGAAATGTTATCGATGCCTGACCCCGCTCTTGCATGTTTGCCAGTTTGTCCGCCTTTTCGTTTCCTTCAATGTTCCGATATCCCTGGATCCAGATTAAGGGAACGTTGTGATTCTCGCTCAAGGTGGTGGGGCTATTTTTGCTTTGTTACACCAGCTTAGAGGTTGTTGCAGCCGAAACCAGTGCCTTCAATCCAGCTTGGCTATCCGAAAGAATACGATATTGCACTTAAAAGAGAAGTCTGCGATTAGGAGCCTACAAGCTTACCCTATTGCCTATACTTCCGCTTGGAAGACACTGCAAGTATTAGGAAGTCGCACAAATTTTTCAATTATCGTTCTATGAAAATATATACAAAACAATATCCAACAACACAATCCAGTTTTGAGCCATCTGTATAGACGGTAGTGCCGGAGTGGTTTAGTGAAACTACCTTACTATATTCCTCCCAAATGGAAAAAGTGTGGCGAAATTCCTATTGAATGTCACCGTTGGAACGATGTAATCAGTCTTCCCCTTGGTGTACTGAGTTTGTCGCAATAACAGGCTGACATGACAATAAGTTTTTTCTCTCTCCCAAAATCACATAGAAAAAATACATATTTTATTAAAAACACGCTTTATTGTTTTACAAATTACTCGATTATACTTTTATAACCGAAGAAACCAGTTATAGAAACATTTACTCGCCATTGAGGTGTTGAAAGCACTCACCACGCATTTTATTTTGGAAAAATGGGAACAGGGAGAAGTAATTAGGCAATAAAGCAGGTAAATACGTGTCATGAGTCAATAGTTCAAACTTTTTCTCCTTCAAATAATCAATTGCTGAAGTTCCAGCAACTAACGTCGTGTGAGAGCTAGTATTTTCATGGTGAATAATGCAATGCCGATTTTTGTTGTTGTGTTTTCCTGATTTCACCGAAGATTTCAAGCAAACAAATTGAAACGAGTTGGAGTCCTATTTCCATTAATGCGTTGTCGTGCTGGAAAAGGCAAATCACTCGATTTCCCCGATTCAAACGAATCGCAAATACAAAGAAATAACCGACCTGGCTGAAACTTGGCGTGGGTTCTTTCAGGAGATGCTACTAACTAAACATAACCTCGATACGTACCAGTAGTGCCATCTCTCTGACTTTGCAAGCAATTTTCAAACGACCGACGTGCGCATATTTGAAGATTCTTTGAAAATCTTTCTAATATTTCCATAACTCAAATTCTGTTTTTTCTTTCGTTTTTCATTTATGTTAGTAAAAAAATAAAAAAAAATCCAAAATAAAATTGGATGAATAATTTTGTGCCACCTTGTATTATTATCTTTTTCAAGATTGACAGATTCATTTCCCTTTTATGCTGAGCTACACAAATTTCTTTATTATTTACGGATTTGTGTTCACTGCAACAAGCTTTGAAAAACATATTCTATATATTTCTTACCGACCCTGCCATTGCATCCACTTGCATGTGCACCTTCAGCAGCAAACTTGTATACTTATGTATTTCTATGCACATTTGTACATACAAATAAATATATACCTATGGATGTCTGATTTTCGCCTGAAATTCACGCCATGCGAACACTAAGCAAAAGGCAAAGAATCAGAAAAAAATACTGAAATACAAAATATTTTAATTAAAATTTCCTAATCGTGTGTGAAGTGTTTTTATCTGATGGTGGGATCATTCGCCGCCGGATCCGTTTAACCTCATATCGTTTTGTCTCTCAGCCTGCATGACTGTCTATCTGTTTGTCTGTCCTTAGCGCACTGTTCATTTGCCTTCAGCCACTTTTTCTACTGCCACTGCCACTGCCACTGCTCTTCTTCTCCTTAACTCCTGAGCGTATTTGCTCGCTTACAAATCCGCTGTCTTGTTTGGTTGTGTTAAACTTGAAAGCGAATTAATACGAAACGCAAAGATCGCGTTTCCAATTGCCGTTTCGTGTTTGGAACTTTGTATTGCCTAGCTATGTAAGGCTGTTGTTGGTAGGAGTATGAGCGAGCGCTGCCGTTTGGTGTTGGTGTAGACTCCAACACCAGCCACTATGCAGCACGATTGCATCCTGAGCTTCAGCAGCCGTAAGCAGTAGCGGCGGTGGCAGGATGTGACAGTAAAGTAATAAATTGTATTTCGTTTCTTGTACGCCGATTTGTAGCACTGATATACATGCATATGTATGTACTTGTATGTATGGGTATGTAAACGAACGTATGCGTGCATGTACTCGTATATTTGTGTGTACTCGTACAATCGATTGACGCTTTGCTCGCAAATATTCTGAACGTACAAGTGTATGCCAATGGCGATGGTCACAAATGAGCAGGCCATTGGCTAACTTATTTACACACATCTAGCCACCGATGTGTGATGGTGTCGAAAAGTTAGTTAGGATAGCCCTGAGAAATAATTTAAAGAATTTGTTCAATTGCCTGCGAACAAGGTAAATTTACACCGAATCGGAAATAATTTATTCATTTATTATTATTTGCATAACTGGTGGTGAAAGAGGTAAAGGGGCTACAGATTCTGTTGAATAAATAACCATTAGATGGCCAATGTTTGAGTGGAACTCGGTAAAACGGTGGCTACAAGCAATAACAGCCTAAGTCGAACGTCAGGTTTTCAAAAACAAAAAACTTCACGTATTAAACCTCTATAGGAGTATTGCGCAGCAGTCAATATGCACCTTAAGCAAATATATTTTTATAAATCTGGGACTGACACAGAATGAACAATTAAGGAATGGGGAAGAGAGTATTGCACACTTTCTCTGCCACTATCAAATAAATGTTACATAATCGCGCAGATGGTAGAAATATGGCTTTGAAATTGGCTTAATAACTTCTTGCAATCGATATTCCCATTAATGATATTATAGACAAAGATTATTTAGAAATATATTCGCCTATCATGTAATGACTGTCGGCCAAGTAATTTATGTCGACTCATACCTAGGAGGGGCAGAATAATTATGCCAGCTCATTTAAAACAACGCTGAAATTTTTGTGAAAATTGTTTGTACCTTTCGATTTTCCTCGTGTACGCAATGCGAGATCGTGTTAAGGGAACTTAGAGAGATTTTACAGTTTTTGGGTTTTTACAGTCTGAAGAATTTCTTGTGATGAAACCAGCCCTTACAAATGCTTTGGATATCACACAATCAATATGTCTGGTGAATGAAAGTTTAGTATCAAAAATAAAACTAAAATCTTTCATTTCCCACTTCCTACTTGGGATGCTTTTGTTTAATTTGTAGTAAACAGGAAAGAAATTTGGCTTCCTGTAAATGGTAAATGTTGAAATAAAACATTTATTGGCAGTCAGAAATAAATGGTTTGATGGGAACCAATTTTGAAAGGCATCGAGATTCGACTGTAAGTGTTGACTATCTGTTAAGTTATGTACCTCTTAGAGGAGTTTTATATCATCCGCAAACATTAAACAGTATGCAAACATCAAATGGTTAGATAAGTCGTTTATAAAACTCATAAACAGCAATCGTCCGAAATGAGTTCCTTGCGGTATACCAGACCATGCACTGACTATTATTTTAGACGCAATAGGCCCAATTTTCACTAGTATTTGTCTACATTTTCAGAAACTAACGAAGAACTTCAAGAGATTTCCTTTAATGCCATGATGTTCCAACTTATACAAAAGTATTGAATGGTCCACCTTGTCAAAGGCTTTCGAAAAGTATGTCTAATATGCGTCGTTTATGTGATCAAACAACTACAGACGTCATTCCGATCACCTGATTTATAGATTGGTTCAATCGGAAGGCAGTCGGAAGGAAAACGGTATGGAGAGTACGCCGGTTGAGAAAAAAACCCCGAATTCAGTGTTTCGTCAGTCGTCAGGTCTCTCTTGATACTGTGGCCGATTTTCCCTTACTGCTCATCTCATATAAGGCCTCATATACGTATAAGTTTCGCAGAGAATATATATTCTTCTAACTTCCGTTAGAACTGCTTCACACGCCGCTATTCATTCCATCAACTAAATTATATAATATTACTCACCACGCCTAATTTTTTCTTGGAAAGTCACTACCCTGTGCCACCATTCAACACGACTTATGAATTGGTTAGAGCGCTGCGGGTACTCGTATCATCAGTTATTTTTCTTTCGCCCTTCTATGAAACACACGCTAACACAATTGACTGAGTTATTCGATCTCATTCTAATACATACAGAGCTTTCACAAACAAATTAAAAATAAAATCTTCGAAGACCTTAGATAAACTTCAAATATTACTTAACTTGAATTATGTGGCACCAACTCATTGCATAAAATATTATACATATTTCATAGATATGCATCTTCACATTTCAACATCATCATTACTTTAATTTTTTCTCCACAGGTAAGCGCTGCTCCGAACGTGCTAACGAATGTTATGCCGGCCAATGCAAAAACGGTGGTACCTGCCTGTCTGGTTCTACGGAGAAAGGCATACAATCGCATTGCCGTTGTGGGCCCGGCTGGACTGGCGCCTTTTGCGACGAACCGATTGATCAATGCAGCGGTCAGCCATGCCACAATGGCGGTACTTGTGAATCCGGTACCGGCTGGTTTCGATGTGTATGTGCACAAGGCTTCTCTGGACCGGATTGTCGCATCAATGTGAACGAGTGTTCGCCGCAACCTTGCTTGGGCGGTGCGACGTGCATTGATGGAATTGGCGGTTATACGTGCATTTGTCCCCCAGGACGACATGGATTGCGTTGTGAGATTTGTATGTCAGATTCATGGGGATAATTAGGCAAGTGTTTTCTAATTGGTTTGCATTCTCTCTTACAGTGCTTTCCGATCCGAAATCTACCTGCCATAACTCTACGAATTCATTATCACCTTATCAAGCATTGAATCAAAGCTATGGCGAGTGGCTAGAGCTGGCGCTTTCTGGGAACACAGACGAATTCTGCAATGCTTGTATCTGTGAGAATGGTACTTCGCGCTGCACGAACCTCTGGTGTGGTTTGCCGAATTGCTTTAAGGTCGATGCGACAAGGAAATCTTCAAATCTATCAGGAGTGTGCAAGCAACACGAGGTCTGCGTGCCGACAGTGAGTGAGGCATGTCTCTCACCCCCTTGTGCAGTACGTGGTGACTGTCGTGCGCTAGAGCCATCGCGTCGCGTAGCTCCACCGCGCCTGCCTGCCCAACCTGAATGCTGGCCAAATCAAGCGGTGCTGAATGAGAACTGTGCACGCCTCACTATTATACTAGATCTGGAGCAAGTTGGTGAAGGTTCATCTGTGGAGGGGCTTTGTGCGATTATACGTTTTTTACTGGCCTCGAAACTGGTGAAAATTCAGCGCGACAGCAACGAAGCTATGCTAATTATTATATGTGACTTGAAGACAGGCGCAAATGATACCATAGAAGTAACTGTGGTAAGTAATGGAATTTAATGTATACTCGGTTAATTTCAAAATTCAATTATCTTTTTTCAGTCATCGACTACGTTAGCAGATCCTCGATTGCCCACAGTTGTCGGCTTACTTGGCGAGCTGCTTTCCTCACGTCAACTCAACACCCTACAACGTCGCAACGAGTTGCGCCACGGGAAATTTGCACCACTAGTATCCATACTTGAAGTAAAGGTGGAAACGGCACTCGTAGCCGAAGGCAACCACAACAGCCTACTCATCGGCATTCTCTGTGGCATCTTTATTGTACTTATCGGCTGTGTAGTATTCATAACTCTCATTTGGCGTCAACGACTTCATTCACGCTCTACTTCGGGCATCAATCTTACACCCTCTATGGATGCATTACGCCACGAAGAGGAGAAATCGAATAATTTACAGAACGAAGAAAATCTGCGACGCTACACGAATCCGCTCAAAGGTTCCACCAGTTCATTGGGTCGCACCAATGGCATAGAACTTAGCCTTAATCCATCGCCAGAATTGGCCACAGTCTCCTCACTAGTAACCGCTTCCACCTCAGCACTGCACCGTTCGCAGCCACTCTATCCAGCCAATTGTGGTGAATCGAATTTCGACTGTGACTTGGAGGTGAATGCGACGGGTAGTAGAGGTAATGCGGCGAGCAAAACCGAGCTACATCATGCACATGTACAAAAGCGCAACTCGCAAATCTTGTTGCACAAAACGCCCAATTCCGATATGAAGAAGAACACAGTCGGTTCGCTGGATAGTCCACGAAAGGATTTCGGAAAGAGATCAATCAATTGTAAATCAATGCCACCACCTGCCAACGAAGACTCGGACGTGCTCACAGTGGTGGTGTAGTATTCGATCGTAGTAGCAGTTGAGCAGCCTGTAAGCAATTGAGCCGATGATCTCAGAATATCTACCGAATTAATTAGCAAACTTTAGGGTTAGATAAATCGCCTTTTTGCGAGAGAGGAAAGGAATAAAAATATGTACAAGCAATTGAATCTATATCCGCCGAAGCTTCGATTTTTACTTAGACTATGGGTTGATCAGAAGGAAGAGCAAACGGGAAGTGGGCCAGTTGTGTGTATCAAAATGATTATCGCCACTTCCTCATGCCATGCACACCCGCTTACAGTAAATACGGGTATAATTGAACGAAATTTTACTTAATAAATTGTTTATGAATTACGACTTTTTCGAACTTATCTAAACTATTTAGCTAGATATGAAAATGAACGATTAACGTGGAGATAGCAATATGCAATAGTAAGTAGTTTAATTAAATTAAATTGTTAAGTTTGGCTAAGGAATAAAAATTATTGTAGAAGCTAGATAAAATTAGATAAATAGAATAATGCATATACTACTACTAATAAATATAATGTTGAGTTTGAAAAATCCTACAGCGTGTGATATTATAGATTAAATAAATACAAATTTATAAATAACTTAGACAAAAAAATATTATTTTTTTGGTATAGTAAGGGCATTAAAAAATCCTTGTACAATACAGATAAGTTGATTGTAAATATAATTAAAAATAATGCAAACAGAAATGCAATGTGTAAATAAAAAAAAATAAAAAAAACAAAAAAAAAACAATATGAAAAATATTAAAAGACTTAAACAAATGATCTAAAAATGGCTTTTAGTATTTCTTGTTTTTTATTTTCCTGCATATT
Organism: Anastrepha fraterculus; assembly: GCA_037575425.1. Lineage (NCBI taxonomy): Eukaryota > Metazoa > Arthropoda > Insecta > Diptera > Tephritidae > Anastrepha > Anastrepha fraterculus. Next base: position 11,266 of record JAYXIM010007094.1, on the reverse strand, counting down.
TTTAATTACCTAAAACTGAACTGTTATCGTATTATTGAATTGAATTGTATTCTTATTTTCAATGCTTCCATATTTTAAGAGGATTTTAGATTTGTATTTTTTCACAACTAGGCTGCAATAAAGTATATTACAATTAACTAATAGGTTTAGTTAGCCATTATTTATTTTGAATATTCATTAGGTTTTGTTTAATGTAAGTCAACTTTTCTTTAAGCTCTTTAATTTTAATTTAAGAAGAAGAGGAAGATTTTAGTTTTATGCTTAGACCTTTAACTACTTTTATAAATTATTTGTAAAAAGTGAATAATAAAGTTTTTTGAAATGACAAATTATTTTATAGAACAAATATTGGAATTGAGAAAATTTTTTATATACGTTTCGTTGCTTTGGATTTTCTTGTTAACTATAAAGAGAAACTTAAGCAAAGCGACAGAGTTTTTAGTAAAATAAAAACTAATTATAACATAAAACATAATATCATCCTCAGAAGAAAGACGTATGCCAAATTTCCATAAAATGATTATTATTACTACTAATTCCTATGAGGGGATACAGCACGGCGACTTGAAAGATCCAATGTGGGATATGGATCCCGATTATTTCTTTGAGCCCAACTCAATAAATTTTAGTTCTGTTTTATTGAGTTTTATTTCCTCTTCTGGTAAAATATGTTTACCCAGGTGCCTGTGTCGCTTATGCATCAATGAAACACATATTTGGCACTCATCTGCCTACAGCACTTGCAAGGTCCAATAGAGTATATTCCCTGGTTAGTACGATGTCAATTCAATTTCTAATGTCAGAATTTCTGTAATGATTTTAAATTTATTCTCCTTTAATGCCATCATCATCATCATAGCATCACAGTTCGGAGTGAATCGTTGCTTCTATTACAAATCGGCCCCACGTCACTCGGTCTTCAGCTTTTCTCTTGACATCAGATATACGAGATATAGTTCGCATGCCTTCTTTTATGTAATCTCTCCATCTTTTGCTTGGCCGACATCTTCTTCTGTCGCCTTTTTTATTTGTTTCGAAGATCTTTTTTACAGTTTTATCATTGCGCATACCGTACCATCGAATTCCTTACACTTTAAAGTGTCTGATAGCATTTGCACCTCTGATAAGTGTGTCTAACTTGTTATTGTACCGAGTGCGGTAGGCATCATTTTGAAGACGTATCTTTCTGAGAATCTTTAACGCCAGAAAATCTTTAAATCGGTTGATGTTAAAGCTACCCATCATTGATTTTGATTGCGATAAGCCTGGTAGATTGTCCCAGTCTGATTTTCTGTCTTTCTTCTATTTCCTGAATAAAAGAGAAGAAGTTGGCCTTTTCTGGGCCACAAATGGCCCAGTAATTCCTACGCACCCTGGATACGTGCCTGGTTGTTCTGGTCTAAGATACTCAACTTATCAAGACCTAGTAACTTGCTTATTCTAACACCAGTTTTTATGGCTTGATTACTGACTGGCTACCAGTAAGGATATACCTATAGATATGCTTTTTTGCTGAAGTTAGCGCATCTTTCCATTGCGTAGAATTCGGCGTGAAATATATAAGTATTTGTGTACTTGCCTGTTGCTTCCACGTATCTTTTCCCAGCCCCACAGACACTTGCCCCTGTATCTTACTCGGTGAGTAATCCTTCCGTGTACCATGTCATCATATTCTAGTTTATTTTGTTGGTTTTGGATTACTCTTCTTTTTATTGCATCGTTCAGTCTTGAAACATTTCACAAAATTGCATCACGAAAAGAGGTGTGAATTTTTATCACGAACGAACGAAAAAGCTTGTTGTGTAAAAATTGAATAGCTAGTAAATAATATGAATGTATCAATAAATTTAACAACACTGATCGACATAAATGAACTTTCTTTTAATTTTTTCTTAAAGTAAAAAACAGGTGTAAAAAAAAATTATAAACCCAAAAGTGACAGAAACTTTATGTTTTTACTGTTTAGTGGTTTGAATGTCAAAATCAGCTGATCAGGCTGTAAACCAAAAAAAAAACATTAACATTAAAACCACCAAATTGAAAGAAAAACTAAACCAGCTGTTATAGTCACACTAATTACATGAATTCGCCCTGAATCAATTATTCAAAATTCAAATTTCGTTATTCAAAAAGGCGAATTGAATACTGAAGGTGACGTTTTCCCAAATCATTCACTTTATTTTTCGTCATGTTTACAAGTCTGACGTCAAGCTCCTGTCTAATACAAAACAAACAAAAGGACGAAAAATCATATGTTTGCGAAAATTCCGTGCATGGCTTGATGATATTGTCATTTGCGATATTTAAATGAAATGAACGAATGAAAACGAAGTGCCGCGAGTTAAATTGTGAAAGCACAAATCAATAAAAAGCCTCCAAATGCAGTTTTATTGCATTTTTATGCGGATGGCGCCGTGGCAAGAAGTGTTTGTGTGTGTGTAATTTCTTGTGATTGGTAGTTTATATTGCTTTTGCCTACTCTTCACCCCACAAACAAGTAATTTCCCTTCTTTTTGTTTGTTTATTCATGGAGCCGGACGTCACAGCGAATTCGGAAAGCGCATTCTTGTATTCTATTATCCTTGGTTATACAATCTTTTTAAAACTCGATTTAAACATTTATTTAATTATTTATTTTTAGACAACGAATGCAATAAACATTTATATAGGCTAAGTAGATCACAGTTTACAATTAAAGTAGAGGTTTTGAAAATTAAAATTGCGAATTTATTAAAAAAAATATTAGATATGTTGGTTTCGAAAAAAAAAATTTCTAAAATAAAAAAAGTCATTAGGATTATATAACGGAACTGGTTAACAGGATTACACGTGCTTGGAAAGTGTTCTAAGTAGTAAATACAATAATCGATATTTTCAATTTACCGTAAGAGTTGGTAATCAGTAATAGTTTTAAATTAAAACTTTTTACTTTTTGTCAATAAACTTTCTGTTTTGTCTTATTGTGCTCCAATACCATAAATGCACGTAATAAACCTTGCAACTTTTGATAATTGATGCACTGAATTTCTTAAATTTAACAGTTTGTTTTTGGTGAATACAAATTTACTCATTCGTCAATCTTTTTTTTAAATTTCTTTCAAAATATGTACTAACAAATTATTTACCACCACATATAACCCACAATTTACCCACCACACATCGAAATTCCTCAATAATCTTAATAATCACAAAATCCGCTGCTGATTATGGCAATGCAGCTGATGATTACAAACTCACCACACTTCAATTAAACGTCATATTCGTTTGAGATGAACAAAAATAAATAAATGCCGTAATTTAAGTGATAATGCATCATAAAGTATTCGTAAGCATTTGTTCTGTGTGTTAAATAATAATACAAAAGTCAAGTGTTGCAAAACACAAATAAGAAAACAGACTGTGTTAAAACGCGTCAAATTTTTACTTCATTTCGGAGTGCATTAACGTTGGAGGAAAATGCTAAAGTTCTTAAAAAATCTGCTGCTCAGGATTTATATGCAGTACGAACTCGTTACATGCATTTATATGTTTGAACCATGGGAAAAGAAATTGATAAGTAAGTTACATATATTTTAATGAATAAACCGAAAATATTGCTATCACTCGGTGATGAACTTGAAGATTATTGTAGCCGAATATGATAAGCACTGAATATAAAAAAGTTATGTTTGCATACGTAAGAAGTTTGCAGATCAGACTTCTGCCTCGAATGGCGGTGTGTGTCTCGATGTTCAACTGCTTATTAGAGATGTCATAAAAATAAATCCCTCCTTTTATATGATACCAGTAAAAGCAGGGTCCCAAAACCCATTAAACGATTATTGTAGTCAAAAGATTGGTGATATCAAAACGAAGTATTCAAATATCTGGAATTTGTTACACCTAATCATGAATTTTCAATAGTTTGGGTGATTAAGAATCGGTCGCTAATAAATAACTTCGGCAGCAGACGTATACATATGTATGTTTTTAGCATTAATTTAACCTTCATATAGTTGTATGTTGGCTTTCAACAAAAGCAAATAGAAATTTAATGTAATTAGAAAAGTAAAATACCTCTATAAAGAAATACCAATAAACTTTTTTTATTTTCAGATAGTTTCGTCCTATTCACACTTAGTTTGATAATTTTCTCCAGTTGCGTGTACTTGCCGTCCTACATTGAGACATTCCTACAATTTGTTTCCCCGTTACCACGGACAGAAAGCACTGCGTCGTATACACCCATGCTCCACACAGAAAAGATGAGTATGAGCTAAGTGAGGAAAGCACAAGGCTGAGATTCAGAACGCACAATTTTACATCTTCGTTGTAAGAGTAAGCAAAATAGGTGCATTCGGTGGTATAGGGCAATATTATTTCTAAACAAATTTTTAAAATAAAAGACAGTGTAATATATACTTACATATATAGAATTCCATGTGTGTAAAACTTAACGAATTTCAAAAAAGTATAAATTTTCAATAAATAATTTGTTACTGTTTATTAAGTGGTGCTTAGGATGAAATCTTTGAAATAAAAAGCGTTTTGGTTGTAAATACTTAACTGCTTCTACTTCTCGAAAGCAAAACATGGATTGTTTTAAAGGCGACGTGGTAATTATTTTATCGGTACTAAAAACTAAGAAAATTTATTGGTTTTAATTTTCTCAATTATTTATTTTGGTAGAAGGAGAATAAGTATGCAAACGATCAAGTAACTGCATCCAAGCGTACACATGTATTAATATTAACCATGTGCGCTATGGTGACCATGTAATAAGAAACAGCGACCAAATATTTACTGTGAGTACTTTTCTTTACCCGACCTGACTAGCTAATACTTCTCTCTTAACGACTTTACAGCTGAATTAAAAAATATTTTTAAAAATTATCTTTAAATATCCGTGGTACACTTGTAAAATATTTCTTATATGACTGACTTTAATCGAGTATTTGAAGTGATTGATATTCACGTGATATTATTTATAAGATTGCTAATTCTACAAAGAGGGATTGAATGTTGCCACGACAGTCGAATCTATGTCGTGTCTGGAACGAACCGATATTATATCCAGTTAAGTACTGTCACTCTAGCAGAATCTCCCAAGCAATTATGGGAACTGTTTACATTGTTACAACAACAAAAAGAGGAATTGACCGGACATCTCTTAGTCGATTTGCACTCGAACATCTGACCCAGAAGAAGTCTGTGAATTCTAAGCTTCACTATTAGGGGGAGCAGGTACATACAGTGTTGGAAAAAATAATAGAAACGATGTGAATTTTTTTTTCTTTTGGGTATATTTCTTGCAAAATAATTTTTGCTGTTGAAGTTCATATCTTTTTATAAAGAAACAGTTTTATATATAAAAATAGAGGTACTCAACTCTTGCTACATTTTTGTAAAAAAGAAATCATGAAGTTCATTTTATTGTCCTTGGAAAAAATAATAGAAACGACGTCCTTAAAGCTAATAAACAGAGGTATTGTTCTTTAAGATAATTAAACAAAACTTAAAATTGTAAACAAATTAATATTTGGTTGTTGCACCCTGGGCTTTAATGACTGCGGTGGAACGCCGGCTCATTGAGTCCACTAACTTGGCACAAACTGATGGGTTTATACTAAACCATTCTAGCTGGACTTTTTCCCCACAAATCTGCTTTATTTTTTGCCTTATAGGCGGCAATTCTCTTCTTCAGAATGCCCCAAAGGTGCTCTATTGGATTCAAGTCCGGGGATTGGGAAGGCCATTCTACTAACTTTACATTGTTATCCTGGAACCATTTCTTCGCCAGTTTAGAGGAGTGTTTTGGGTCGTTATCTTGTTGAAACTCCCAAATCAATGGCATTTCTTCTTTGGCATATGGAAGCATAACAGTACAGTGTGTACCACGTCCCATTCTGAATGCAATATTCATAAGATAAGAAATATTTTATGAACAAGACAATAATAAATATAATTTTTTACATACTTTTCCAACAAAATATCAAACAGTTTAAAAATAACAGTATATTATTAATTTTAACAGTAGCTATTCAAATTTTTTCGTAACGTTTATATTTTTTTTCCAACTAAAACACGCGGTTCAGCACCAAAAAGAATATTGAGCCTAAATATTTGCGATTATGCACATAAAAACAAAACAAAATAAAGTACCGTTATCAAACAGTATTACACAGTGTGTATCTGCATAAATAGGTACATACTTGTAAACTAAAAATTTTATATGAAATATGGAGTGATTGTCGTTTCTATTATTTTTTCCAACACTGTATATTATGGGCTCCGCTAACTCGTGGAGGGTCAATTGCACCACACTACTTAAAAATATCTTAAGTAGATAATGCAAGCTTATTTGACCTAAGTAGTCCTGCTTTTTACACTAACTATTATAAAATTTGTAACTAATGGTCACTTTCATTCAAAACAAAGTTTTATAATGTGTATTGACAACATTTTCCAACTGATTTACTTTTCCGTGCCCAAAAGCAGACTTCTTACATCGTTCCATTTTAATTCTTTGAGTAAAAATATTACTTCAACGAGGCGCACAAGAGAGGCATTAAAGAAGAGGCCAGCAATGCCACCAACTGAAACTGGAAAAGAAGCGGAAATTCATAAAGCATACATAATTTCAATATATCTTTTAATCAATTCTCACTTACTCAGTAAATCCAGTAGCGTCTTGGTGACACGTCGAATATAACGCTGCTTTGGTAGTTCAATGAAGGCAACTTGCACCTGCGTCACTTCCATATCCCTTTCAGTTTCGCTGAATTCAGTGAAATAAAATTTTTTTATAAACAAAAAAAAAATATACTGTGATATACAAATGTAAGGTGCGACAACAACAAAGCACTGTCACTCGATCTGTTTTCCCCAACAACAAACGTTGGTAGAGAAATTTTTGACAATGGTTGTTAGTGTAGTTTTTATATCAATAAATATTGCATACCCATCTGAAGAACTGTAAATGATATTATATTCTGGCTCCTCACATGAGCTCATACAATCGCATGATTTGCGTTCCAGCTGTATCTCTTCGTAGTGTCTAGTGAGACAGCTTAAGCCACGATAATCGCATATGGGCACCGATAGACGGGTAGCTGTAAAGCGAACTGTTAACCAAATGGGGACTTAACATTCATATCAAAAGGCTTACATTTCACTGCTGGCGCTAGGAAATGACTACTGCAATTGCAATGTTGCAGCTGCGCTGCTAGACCGCACTCAACAATGCAGGTGGGGTAGCTGTAAAAGTCGTAGATACCTACATGATGACCCCAAGCCGTGCGTTCGTGGCTGAAGCGGCAGCGACGTTGGTCGAGCGAGAGCTGATAGACACTCTCGTGATTATATAACTCCATGACGTTGATGATAATTTCTTTGGTACTACCAAGCAACACATTTTCCCGGATCATACCCTCTAGGAAGGGAAGCGGAATATCAGTGGGGGAATGGATGTGCAGTTGAATATCGGCAGAAGTGTCGAATTTTAAATTGCCCGGGCCAGTTTCGCGATTACTGGCAAATCGTATTTGAGAACTTTTGCTGTCGAAAACACACAAGTCCATAGGAATATAGATACATACATACATATCGCCCATTTACCTTAATAGTGTAATAATCCAAACAATTGCTTAACATTTCCGTAAATTGAAAACTTTGAAGTCGTTTTTCCCGACATTTTAATATCTTTGGTTATGACACTATTAAAGTAAATTTTACGTTGAAAAATATGTACATAAAAAAAAATTTTACTATGAAAAGTGAGACGGCTGATTTCAAAATTGCTAGAAATTTATGTATGTAAGTATAAGAACGGCCACCTCGTAACTGGCGTTTAGAGAATTCTTAAATTATGTATACTACTATTCTCAACTCGGCCTAATTTGATAGTAGAGAGATCCACAGAAAGAATAAAGTGACCGAGCTCCAGTCATAGAAATGGCGTTAATAATAAAAATCCTGGTAGGTTAGGTTAGGTTATACTGGCTGGCCGAGGCCACGTAGGGACCGTTTTGGTCCATAGCGATACCAGATCAGGGTTATTTTTTATTTATTTTTTAGCAAAAATATGTATCTCTCAAGATGCGCGTATTGTTCGCGAATTTTAGAGTCGCTCAATCTCCAGTTGAGGGATAGATTCTAGGAGAGAAGACAACAAAATCCGCTGGAACTGTCTGATTCTATATTAGTTTGGGGAAAAAGAAATCCATAATTTTCTCGGTAGATGGCTGTAGTGATCGATATCTCGTAAAGTATTGATCAAACCATTTAAAGTTTATGTTCGTTGTTAAGATGATATTTCACACTAAAAAATTCGTTTGCTGCTTTTTGTTTGTTCCCTTCAGTTATGAGTTACAGGGGTGTTAAGAATGGAAGTCAACAAAGAGAAAATTCGGTACATTTTACAGTTTTTGTTTGATAAAGGCTGCTAAATAATGTGAATGATGTAACAACCAATTAAGTGCAATTTAGGTTTCATCGATTCTGTTCAGGCGTTTTTGATGTTAAAGAAAATGTCATTAATGTCGATAAAACCACAGAAATAATCGAAATTGACCGGCATGTTTGTAGTCGTAGCATCGCCTAGAAGCTAAAGATCGACCGCAAAGCATTTCTTAACTATTTGCCCAAAAATTGTACGCAAAAATAATGACCACCGAATGACGGCCACGCACAAATCCACTCGGCTTTGGTAGCTAAAAAATCGTGCCATGTATTTATCCAGTATGATTATTTTTCTTAATGCAAAGACCTACACCCGAGCAGCGTTAACAAATCGTAAAAATTGATTTTCAGTAAAAAATAATAGCATTTCTGGATTAGTGTATTTGAGAAGTGTGTGTCGCCTGTGAAGAAACTTTTAAATGCACAGGGGATCAGATAAATAATGCAATTTTTGAAGTGGTGTATGAGCTAAAGCCGTAACAAGCCACATTTCGTAAAAACGAGAGAAATCCAACTGCCACCGGGAATGGCAAGAGGTATGGAGGTATTCTCAACAATTTTGTAATCTCAAATATGCTCTGAAAGGCCATCAGTTTAAGCAGAATTTTGTCACATACTCGCACAATACTTTGCCCGTTGGATCAGAAGATTATCTCCAGGCATGGACTTGTGACTGACCCAAATATCATTCGATTTTAAGCTACTTGCTAATATTTTTTGGGCCTATAAGAAGCTACCTCGAACAAGTGAGCAACTATTGCAGAGAAAATGACATACGTATTAAAATGATCCAATTAGTTGCAAAAAATTATTACTTCTGAATGGAATTTTTTGTTAGGATTATTGCCACGAAACTCCCTTACCGAGCCTGATTCGAATTGAATGCAAAACAAATACCATATTCCGTGCGAATGGGTAAAAACTCATCACAGCAGTCAAAGTGTTGATTTGTATATCTACAATTCAGAAGCAATTCAGCGCATTTACCACGATACTGCGGACGAAACAAGATATAAATTTTATTAATAGACCCATTTAATTCTGCAATGTTGCTCATACGCACCCGTGTCAAGAGTTCTGTAAAATTATGTGGACACTTGATGTGATCACATTTATCGCAGGTAGTGCAGATGCCGCGGAAGAAGACAACCTCGCCTATAAAATCATCTATTTGAAGGTCATGATTTGTGCCAAAATATTGCTCACTCAAATCCCATATTTTCTCGCCATTATAGATTTCGCAAACTGTTACCGCCGGGAAAGAAGTATTCCAATTGATGCTGTAAACGGCCACATATTCATATGAAATTTATATATAGTATATTGCATCTATATAGGTGTGCTAGCATGTGTGTATGTATGTATTTGTAAGCATTATATATTTCCATACTTACTAAAGCGTATCCAAATTGAAGGATATGGAAGAAGCAAATAAATTATTGGCAAGTCCCACAGAAAGTTTCACGAGAAACGGCAAAGTAAAGTAGGATGACATTAAAATGAACGAACTACGTAATACAAAATATAAAAAATTATTATTTTTTATTTATATTTACATTCAATTAGATTTAATATATATAATATGCACCATTGTAGGGATAAACGCAACCAGTTTGCCATTATCCGTTTAGGTGCGCAGTAACAGGACTCGGTACAGAGAACAGATTTCTAAAACTTACTAAAGTTCCAACTGTTACCAAAAGTGTACTTATATATAATATGTAGGCATTCAAAATTTCCGAAATCAGTCGGCATGGCTTTTAGTTCACTCGCAATATGCCTTTGTTTGTTTCTCCTTTGTCTTTTCCTTTCTTTGTTAATAATCCTTTGTTCTGCTTTGGGTGAAAGTAATGGATAAGAATCTATCAGTGATATGATTTATCGACTCAATTTTTAATATTACGGGCTAAAAGTTCATGCACGGTGCAAAGTGATTTCAGTTATATTTAGACAGTCAACAAATGCTTTACAAAACCATTTTACTTCGTGTTTTTAGTGGCTAAAGTAGCGGAAAATGCTATTTAATGCAGAAAAATAATAATTTTTCACAATTTTCAATAAGTAAAAATGGGCGGTACGAGGAACATTAAAAAATTGAGCGATTCGACATTCAAAAATACCAGAGAAATGATTTAATTTTTATTATGAGGAGGTCTTGGCGAGTACAACGAAAATCGAAATATGAAATTTGTCAACCGCCTAGAAGAGCTGGTATACGTACCAAGACGAGTGTATGACCAGACACATAACATTTTTCTCTCTATCCAAAATACTTCAGCTACTTGACATGGAATCACTCAGCTGTGGCCGAGGCCATCCGAGAATGTGCGCAAACATTGACGTGATAACAATACACGCACTCTCGAACATTGGAGAAATAGCTGAAGATGATCCCCTACCATGATTCAATAATAAAAGGTTTATTCAGTAAGCAGTTTTGTCGTCCCCTCTGACAAATTGCCTCCTTTAGCAAGGCACTGGGTTGCTAACGCTAGGAATTTTATGTAAAAGTGGAGGAATAGTAAAATTTGTGGAAAAAACTATTAATTTCCAAAAGGATGTGCTTATGAATAATAACTCGCTCAGAATGACATTGAATTCAACCTGATATGCCTCTTAAAGGACATCATAGAGCTTCTTTTTTTTGGGTATCATTTTTTTTTTGACAATCCTAGTCCGATACATTTGAAATATAGGTTGTGGCAGTACTTACTAGGTAAGGTTGCTTTAAAAATACGTAAGTTGTCAATCATAGTGCATTTAGCAATATGAAACTAATGCGGCGTTGATGTGTGACTTAACAGTGTTCTCAGTTTTACCTGCAACA
>JAYXIM010007092.1:0-46878 GCA_037575425.1 Anastrepha fraterculus | reverse complement strand
TTTTATAATAAAAACAATTATAATACGACGGACGCAATTCAAAATTTTGAATAATTACACAGGCCTGCGTAATTTCATTTTTGTCCAATTTCTAAAACGGCTACGAGTGTCTCTTCAAGTTTTTTTTGTGCTGAAAACGAATTTGATCTTGAAAATGCTCCAGCACGTCAGGACTTTTGGCAATTTGTGGTTAAATAGTCAAGAAATGCCGATTTTGGACATCTTTATGAATTTTTTTTGAGTAAAGTAAATTTTTTTTTTATTTTACACAACGGAATCGCAAAGTAATACTCTGTAGCTTTAAAATCCATTTTTTAAAAGACTTCTAGGATGAATGAAAAAAAAGTTATACTATTTTGAATTTAAGACTTTTAGACATGCAAATTCATTTTCTTAACGCCCTCTTTAATGGCGCAACAGATGCTTAGAAAACTATGTATGTTCGACATTGGTGTCGCTGATTACGAAACTGATGTTAGTTTTTTAAAATTAAAAATGGCTGATCCAATATGGCGGACGATCTTTCGAAAATTTAATGTAATTCGCTTGAAACTTGTTATTAGAAACTGTACCTCGCAGGACTGTGTTATTAAATATCTTTTTGACAAATCGATAGATGATGAACAATATACAAGAGGTTTTAAACACTTTTAAATTTTCGAGGCTTCTCAAAAAACTTTCTGAGAATTTCCGCATCAGTTAAATCAATGCGATAATGGATGTTCAAAGATGCAAGACCGTTGAGACGCTCCTGTCCCATTGTGTTTCTCAGATAATCCTTTATCCTTCTTAAGGTCGAAAACGATCGTTCTGGAGTTGCTGTTGTCACAGGTAACACTGCCAAAATTCGCAACATTTTGTTGACGTTTTTGAAAGTTTCATTATTCATGATCTGAAAAAATTGCTTCTGCTTAAATTCTCAATAGAAATATTTATTTACCTTATTCTGTTCAAATCCACAGTTAAATTGCTTTTTCTATATTAGGAGTTACTTACTGATAATGCATCAAGTGAATTTTCGATGTTCTGATTGCGGATTCGTTGTCTCCACATTTTGACTTCTGAAATGAAATTACTCTCGGAACAATCCAATACTTCTTCGTAAAATAGGTAAAGATCGGCGCATTTTTTTTCATCAAATTCTTGTTTGAGAAACAGCTGTCCGAAACTTTGAAAGACTGTTTTGTGTTTTTGAAACCGACTCTGGAGATGACAAATGTACGTATCGAGAAATGGAATGTAGAATGCGATTTTGTAGTATTCTTCAACTGTTTGCGTTTCAATGTTGCAACGATATTTTTGTCCTGGGCATCGACGAGGCGTTTTCATTTCAATTTCGTATTTAGAATAAATTTCAGAAACTTTTTCATAAACAATGTGGAAGCATGAATCTACGTTTTCCCGCTTTTCCTTGAAATCATTCAAAGCATCATCAGCCAATTTTGTTGCTTCTCCTAGATCTTGATTCTTCAACTGCAATTCTCGACTTAATGGTAGAACGAGGGAATTAATCGATTCCATTATTTGGCAGGACATTTGAAATTCGACTGTGAAATTCTTGTAATTTTGAATCAAAGTCCTTTACTATTTTTAGAATTTTTTTTACAAGATATCTAGAGCTATTAGTTTTTTCATCGGCTAGTCACGACATGCAGCGCGAATAATGCCATATTTTATTCACGAAATTAATTTTTAATAAAAACACCCTTCTAAAATACCCCGGACCATATATTTATTTATACATAACGTCTTACGGGGTGCCATATATTTATTTATACATAACGTCGTACGGGGTTAGGGGTAGTCAGAGGCCCGAAAAAATTATGATTTTCAATAATTGTTTTTGCTAGTCAATTGCTTTATTTAACAAAAATAAAAACATAGCGTTAATACATCATGTTTCGACTTGACTCTAGCAAAATTTCAAAAAAACAAAAAAAATTAATAATTGTAAAAGTTATCGCTGTTTGTGTGGAGCCTGATCGAACGTTTTTTTTCAAAATTTACCATATGGCGACCTCAGGAAATATTTTTCAGATTTTCGAGAAAAAGCCGACAATTACTTGTTTAATAAGTTCCAGTGATCACCAGTTCAAAATGAGAAAAACGCATTTAAAGTTTTGCTATCGATGTATGCAGATTTATACGAATTATTTAATTACTTGTCCTGTGTCATCTATTCCTGGGCCATATAATGGTTCTCCAGCCGTCATAGCCGTTTCCAAATTATCGATTTGCTGTCGTAAGCTCGCTTATCTGCCACTTTTATCTGCAGCTGCTGCTAGCTACTTGCTTTTGAACGCTCCGGAGCGCCCGAGCGCCCTTTGTTCATTGTTGAATAACTCGAAAAGTATTTGTCCGATTCACTTCAAATTTTCACACAATATTTTTAAGATATTATACTTTAATTTTACTTTTTATTTTATTTTTTGAAAATTCTGTCTACCCTTCACTCCTTACGTCAATCATATTTGACACTTGTGAGCTAGACAGCTGCAGTATAAAAACAGACAAGCAACGCAGCGCGTAAAGGCCAAAATAAAGATTTCCATCACTCACGATCATTTTTTTTTATTTAACTAAAAAGTTATTCAAAAATATTTGCATATATGGAATAGATCTACGTGGTCCTTAAAATATATTATTTGCATTCAATTATTAAATTAAATTTAGTTTTTAAACAGTTTTTACCAAAAGGGATTTAATTTGTCCACATTCTTCATTCTTTTCAAATGTATCTTTTTGTAAGAGGGTGCTAAAACTCTCTCTCGCTCACAAGTGAGCAAACTGTTAATAATTGAATCATGATCCCCTAAAGCATGCAAACTGTTCACGACGCGCTGCCTGCTGATAAGTCTGGTGCATGATATAATATTATCCACATTATGCACATTACAAAAACAAAACAGATGCAGTGTGTAGTGCCCTTTGCTTCGAGCTTAGCTGGCAATGAATAAATACGAATGAATATGAAAATCATGTTGTAAAATTAAGAAAAACTTCAAGTCTTGTTTATTTTTTTTTTCAACTTTTTTCTCTATACTCTTATTTGTATATATATGTTAACCTAAGTTTAAGTTCAAATAATATGTTTGCATATAAATACTACTACTACATAAATACGTATTAAACGATAAATTAAAAGGAAAACACGTTAGCGTATAAAAAATAATTAAACTAATAACTATTGCACAAACAAATCGTCATTCCATTCATTTCAATTAGAATTTATATGTATGCAGGTGTGTCTAAACAATATGGCTGGTTATCCATGGCATAAAGTTGGCAACATTGGCGTAAATGCCTGGGGAATTCCTATCACTGCCGCACTCTGTCCCACCAAAGGACACAATACCATATTGGACATAGCGTAAAGATTTGTGAGCGCCACTGTAGGGTGCCAAATAGAACAGCGGGCCACCAGAGTCACCCTTGCATGTGTCAATTAAGCCATCACCACCCGCGCAGAGGTGATTATCATTGATGCGCGTACGTCGGAAAATGTTTTGGCATTGCTCACGCGTTTTGAATGGCACCAACGCCTTTTGCAATATATTCGATGTTTTGCTATTTTCAGTGCCGCCCCAACCAGCTATGAAGAAGCGCCGGTCTCTGGGTATTTGTGCTGCTTCTGGGATAATAGGCAAACAAATCGGCTTGATGTGTTCTAAAACAAAAGAGAAAAAGAAAATATTCAATGAATTTTAACTTTGCACATTTAACTTTAACTCTTAACTTAACTTACTTTTGAATTGTACTGAACGTGCGAGTTTCACCAAAGCGACATCATTTGTTTTGCGCGCATTATTGAAATCTGGATGCGGTATAGTCTTTTCCACACCAATGTCTTCCACTGGCGGTGCACAGATGCGACGTTGATTGACTGTTATGCAATCTTCTTCCTCGGTTAAATCATGTTCGCCCAAACGAACCCCAATTCTAGAGGCAATAAAAAATGAAGATATACATAAATATTTAAGAAATGGGAAGCCCTCTTTCAGCTCAATTTACATTTTCTCAGACACGCCCACCATACAATGCGCTGCAGTCAATACATAGGTATCTGTTATAAGCGATCCACCACACTTGAAGCGATCCTCCTGACTACTGTAAATTAACAGAGCCATCCAAGGAAACTCGTACAGATCGACATTTTGCCCATGCGACACACGCTCTCCGCCAGCGCCGCCGCATTTTTGTGCACGCAATATGCCCAAACCCTGTTGATTCATCGACGCCACATAATCCGTATCCTTCTTATCGCCTCCACCGCTCGATGTTGTAGGTTCTGGGGCGGGAGTTGGTGATAGAGTGTCATCACAACAGATATGTATCTGGAAGATATAATAGTGGATAGTACATATAAGTAAAGAAATATTATTAATTCTCGTGGTGATCATTTGGAGGCACTGTTTACGCTACACAAAGAAGCATACGAGTATAAGAACTTTAGAAAGCCAGTGATATTTTTTTCATTTGAGAGGAACCTGGCTAAAATCAGTATGCGAAAACCTTTTACTTGTATGTACTTATAAAATATATGATTATATAAGGTGCATCCGCTATTTGAGGTCATGCATAACCGAATCCGTTATTTATATTTTTGATCCTTTTCAAATAAGTCCTGGAGGACTACAACTTAACTCAAGAAATTAAGATACATACAAATATCAGCGCTATATCTGCAAATTACACCGATTTAGAAATATCTAATTTTCTTAAGTGTGCCGATTATTCGTTTATAGGGTTTCTGAGGGTTTTATCCGTCGAGTTGTTCATTAAGATGTCCGGTTATGCGCAGAAGACAGTTCATATCGGAGGAAACACGATAAAAGCGAGTTACCCGATGAACATTAAACATTATGAAGGGCCTGAGATGTTAAGATTTTTGTTTTCTGACGAAAAAAGTTTTAACCATGACCAAATGGCCAAGCGCAAAAATGACAGATGATAACCATCCATTCCATCCCATCCTACAGAGGTGAGGTGAGCAACCAAGGACATCAAATACCACCACACTTTTTTACTAATGGATTTCGAGTGATTTCTGCTGCAAAAATCCAGGTTCTTGAGACAGTAGAGAAACCCTGGATTATTAGTGTACGCGGTGACAGACCATACATCTTTCAGAAAGACTCTACTGTACAAAGCGATGGCGAGGCAAGATTGGATGGCTGGATATTTCCATAACCACATAACACCGAACTTATGGTCGTCTAACCCTCTAGACCTTAATCCGCTGGATTAATACGTATGGGGCGTAGTTGGGCGTGAAATCGAGGATGCTTGTTGACCACCACTTCTTCTCCGAAGGCTGCACATAGTACCGTTATGGCCCCTATGAATAAAGATATTTGATTCCGGACCGTTTCCGACCCAGTTAATGGAAATTTTATTGAATGATTTTATAGATAAAAAATAAGTTCATGTTTGCGAAGTTTCATTAAATTTTGTTTAAAATAAAAGTTAAGGGGTTACATACATATTTTGTGTTGGACTAAAAAATCGAAAAATTTCTTATGGCATATTCTAAAAGTACATCATCTTAAAAATATAAATTCAAAAAATCATAAAGATCGGAGCACTAGAACGAAAGTTACAGACCGTGGAATCGCGCAAATTATCCTTAAATGAAGTGCACTCAAAACTTTAGGCGCGATTATCTCGAAGTCGTGTTTTTTGAAAATTACCGTCGCGGTGATCATTATTTATCAAAAACTATTTGAACGATTTGCATAAATTTTTTTTTTAATTATTCGAAGTTACAACCTCGTGAATCTGAACGGTTCACTTTTTACAAATATTTGCATAGTTCGCTGGAATAAATTTTTTTTTTTAATTTTTCAACCCCTCAAAAATCGGGTTTTTGGTGCAAAGTGGTTTTCATATCGAGACAATTGTTTTTGGGTAAATAAACCATTCAGATTCACTAAAAAATAATTTTCTACAATAATCAATTAATTTTTTTGATTTCAGTTGAGCTGTTCATGCGCTACCGTGATCACCGCAAGCCTCTTCTAAAAAACGGCGTTTCGGGGGAGGGGCGATATCAACAATAAATAATAACATTTTTTTAAATAAAAACACCAAAATATATTCTTCGAGAGTTACCCTTCAGTATGATATATGCCTCATTTGAATAAAAGTTCTAAAACATATTTAAAAAAAATTATGACAATCGTCCATTTTTTCGGGCTCACAAGGTATATAACCCCTTAACTGGGTTTATTCTCATCCGTACGCACCCTGTTCATACACATATCTTATTATTTGATTAATATTTCATTATTCTAACACTTCTGAGTTGGATTCTTGATGTTGGATGCTCAATATTTCCTTATGTTAATAGGTTGCGGATTGACGCAGAGAAAAAAATAATTATCGGGTAGGAAAAATCATCGCACAAAAAACTAAATGATTTTAAATTCATTGATAAATGAGAATTCTTAGGAAATGCACTAGAACTTATATGGATCTGAAAACGAATGCGGACTAGTCTGGAGGCTAAGTTTTCCAAAAGCGCAACAGTTCCACACCAGCGGATTTCCCTGCATTGTATGCAACTGCAAACTGTAACATACATATACATATAAGTGTTTATCATTAAAAAATACAGGTTTTCAAAGGCTGATGGTTTATTTATGAAATTCCCAGTTCATTCATAATTAATAACACAAACAATTTTGTGGGAGGTCAACCACAAGTCAATTGATAAATAAGTGGGCAATTTATTGTTAAATGAGGAATTATTAAATTTTTGGCGTTTTTCAAAATGCCATTGTACACGAGACCGTCATCCTACGATATTTTTAAATTTTTATTTATTTATAATTTTTTTAAGCAAATTTAAAAAAGTAGCAACGAAATTGGGAAAATATCGCTAAATCTTTCATTGCACAGAGGATATTACTAAATATCATTCCATTCCATTGTCTATATATGTATGTATGTAGTACACCAGTACAATGCACACGTTTTTCATAAATATATTTCAACAATGCACATATTTGAGTTTAGGAGAAACGAGTTCGGTGGGTAGCATTTGAAAATTACGGCTACAAAAAGTCAATGGCACTTGCTTGAATATTTAAAGAAATATTTTGGCTGGTCCCCATATTGAGTGAGAATCTCTACGTATAATTACACATATTTATACTACATAAAAAGTATAACGGGTGAGCATTTGAAGAAATATGAAAACTTCCTCTTGATTGCCGCGATAACCGCTTACGCGATTTTAGCCGAATATGAAAACTTGCAAAGCTAAAAAAGGGGGAAATCACACTGAAAAGTGTTTTAAAATTATAATTTGAAAAAAAAAAATACTAGGGATTGGCAGCTGTTTAAGCAAATGTATAAATGTACGTGATATGAGCTAATAGAAATGACTGTCGGGCAATTAAAATTTAAGGTGCGCCCAAATTTATCTATCAAAAAGATGCTTTAAAAAAATCACCGAAAATTAAAAATAATATTTACCTTAATCCAACAACTGCACATGTGCACGTGCCTCTATTTCAAAAACAAAACAAAAATATGTATGTTTTATTTTACGAGGGCTGCTTTTTATATTTTGCACTCAATATGAAAACACAGTATACTAATAATGAAAATGGATTTATTGTTTGTACACTTTTGCATTCGCTTTAACCAATTTTCAAAGCACTTTTGCCATTCAGAAGTGGATACAAACAAAAGGCTTCAACAGCTTCTTTAGGCGTTGAAAAACGTCGGCCTCGCATTTAATGTTGATGTTCATGAACAAAAATAAATCATTAGATGCCAAATCGGGACTCTAAGGCGGATGACTCATTAATTCGATCTTTTGAGTGCTCAAAAACTCTCTTAGGCGAGTTGTGTGCCGATATTTGGGAGCTTACATTGCCTTGGTGAAAAATAATTCGTATTCGGCAGTTTGTTTTCCTTCATTAAAAAATTGCTGGCAAACAAATGGCTGTGCACCACACGGAATTGACTGTTTTAAGTTTTTCTGGTAGTACAGTTGCGAAATGACCAAATTTCCCAGTTTATGCAAAAAAACAGGCGACCATTTGATTTGAGTTACTTCTTCTGCCAACAACTTCGCAATTATTGGTAAAATTCGATGGCATACCAAAATCGTAACAAAATTCTCAAATTGCTAGCCGTCAGCACTTGAAGCAGAGACAATAAAAATGCCGCTGGCCACATAAAAAGCAATTGGCCGGTCTGGCTGCAGGCATTTGGTCGCCTGGTACTATTGATTCGCTGTGGACAGAGATTCAGACCTGTCAAAATACTACTATCAGGACAGTCAAGTGATGCCTCCTAATGTCTCCCCTGCACCTCCTTCACCATGACGCTTCCTTGCTCCCGATTATGGCGCACAGTAAAACGATCAGCAAGCAATTCTTGCTAGGATGTTACCGCAATAATCACCCCGTAGACTCTTGCTAGAGCCTGAGCCACCTTCCAGGCGAGTCAAGAGATATTTCTTCGACAAGATCCAGGAACAAACATGATTACTAATGGATCAACCAGTATACAGACATACAGGGGTGACATTCGCTTATCACCTTCCTAAACTCCCGATCCCTGAATACCATTATCGGAGTCCAAACACCACCCATTGCAGACAAGGAGCTTCAGCTGTGATACTAACCACCAGTTCACATGTCCTCTCAAGCCCACTCCCCTAGCACCCCTCCCCCTCTGGAACCACCCCGTCGAAACAGCACGTATCCTGTGCCTACCGTTAGATGAGTTAGATGATGACGATCGGTGACTACACCGCTCTGGCAGGGCCTAATGAGCTGCTATAACAATAACAACATATCTTTTTTGAGCAATTGTTAAGTTATGCGGTATCCAGCAAAAAACTAAACTCCACGCTTTGCGGATCTTGACAAATCGTCACCATCTAAGTTGGAGGCTTTGAAATTTCTTAGCTAAGCATCGTCAAAACTGATACCAAAATAGAAGTGTCCAACTATACCTTAAACAGCCGGAACAAAATTTTCTGAAATTGTGATTTGAATGCATGGAATACATCGAAGGAATTATTTGATAAAATTAATCATGGCATTGGGAATCCTCCATTCGAAAATGATAAAAAAGTAACGATGTTAGAGTGCTCTCAAACACATGCTACTAAAACGTATCATTATTAGAAAGAAAGAAAGAATCAAGGCAAGTAAGTCAAATTGGCATCATTCAGAAATAAGAATGTTGAACTTGGCAAAATTGCAACAAACACCGCTTGACTGACATCACCTTAGTTTGTTACACCTTGATTAAAATCTAAAAGGTGAAAGCTCTCTCCACCTACCTTGAAATAATGTAATTTTAAGCATCCTCCTACATGCAATACAAGAATGATCAATTTCAAGATTGCGACATCCGTGAGAGTGTTTCTGGCTGAGGTGTAACAAGTGGGCAAACAAGAGAACGGCATAGTACGATAAATGCACTCGTTAACAGCAATAAAAATTAAAATCAGTGCAACAATAACACGAAAGCAAATGTCCACTTATTACGTCAACTGACTCAATCAAATTGACTGAGAACCGGATAGGAGTTCGCGGTAATCGTCACCTTTTGTATTCTCTCCACCGTGCACTTAGTAGATATCTTTCCCCAAAAAATTGTATAAGCACGCCTTCGAATTCTTAAATAATTGATTCATGTCCATAAGTGAAATTTTAATTTCACGCAACCGGAGAGCGATTTTTGCCATTATACCTACATATGTCGTGTTGTGGTATTGTATATGTCGTAAACTTTAAACAATTTAAAATATATTTAGCGGACTTGCACGGTACCTACAAGTCATATTATGAATTTTCATAGAGGTAAACTACATATAGTTGATTGTGGTTTCAAGCCCTCTGAACATTTATTCAACTGCGAAAAACTTTACGACATACTTCTATACGACACTAACGACATCAGCTTGTGAAGCGCCTAATAGTACAAATTTGGAAATTTGTTATATTTTTATGTATGTACTAGATAGGTAGGTGAAATGGTTGAAGTACCACTATATGCAAACGCTCATTGCTGTGAGCGAAATTTTGGTGAGCATTAAATTTTGAACTCACTACCAAAGAGCGACCGAATTGTTCGTGAGCCGTAAGCAGTGAGCCCAAGTGCTCTATTCACTCCACTCGTACTCCACTAGTACTGCACAAATACATATTTAAGTTTACATGACAATTAAATTAATAAAAAAATTAAATAAATATTTGCAGCGTAATTTTGAAAATACAAGATGGCGCAAAACTAATCATCCATTTCCTTTTTTGAATAACTTATTTACTGAATAAATAAAAAATTATTTTGAATGAAGGAAATTTTGAATACCTTGGCATTTGCAAAAGGGCTTCTCCAGCAAATTCTTTCTGAAAAACATATAAAGACCGGTCCCACGGAAAGCCTGTAATTGCTCTTTATTGGTCTTCTAATCAAGACTCCTTAAAAGCTCGTTTGGGGGTTTGTTGCTGAAATGTATCCTTATTCAACCTGCATTTGTTTTCTTATTTGTTGCACTGTATTTTGTTTATGTATGTAATAAAATATTTAACAACAACAAAAAAACGAAATGTATAAATAATAATTGTAATAGGAGTACAACAATTTAGGATTCAAGAAGTTCCAGAATATTTCTTAGGGAAGACAGCATAAAGGACTTTCTCAGAGAAGGGAAGGTACCAAGTGTTTCATCTCATATGAAAAGAAGAGAGAGCGGAAAGAAGGTGGCCCGCCAAAGGAAGTATTAGAAGTATTTCTATAATGAGTTTCAGGTCCTGCCATAGCCAACTGGGATAAAAAATATGCATACAAGCATAACTGAGAGCGTGATGACTTTTTGATATTTATATATCATTTTTTTAAATCAGAAGTTTTTTATAATTTTTTTTTAACATTATTCATTTAATAATAATACATATTATATTAATATTATACATAAATAAAACTTTTCAAACTTTAACAAAATGTTAAAAAATCTACAATTTTAAATCTAAATTTTAATTTTTTAATCTAAAATTTTTGAAAAATTTAGGATATGTAGGGTTATAAAGATATAATATTAGTAAAATAAAGTACAAGTTTTAAGTGGCTAAGAATTACGTTAATGAAAAAAATTTTTTTGCAAATTTTTCTATGTATTTTATGTCACAATATATCACAAACCATATAACATTGGTGTAAAACGCCGTCAGAAAAAATTATTACAAATTATACAAAATTTCATGAGCCATGAAACAAAAAAAATTATTAAAAATCAAGCTATGATTTTTCAGACGCTCGAAACTCGCACTTGTTTTATTAAAATTTCATGAGCTATGAACAGAAAAAAATTATAAAAAATGTCACGTGTTTTATTAAAATTTCATTAGCCCCGAGAAAAAAAGTTATTAGAAATTCAAGCAAGCTTTAGACGCTTAAAACTTGCACCTGTTTTACTGTTTTACGAAAAGAAAAAATGTAAAAAATTAAAAATTCAAACAATTTTTTAGACGCTTAAAACTTGCACTTGTTTTACTAAAATTTCATGAGCCATGAATCAAAAAAATTGCTAAAAATCGAGCGATGATTTTTCAGGCGCTCGAAACACGCACTTGTTTTATAAAAATTTCATGAGCCATGAGCAGAAAAAAAATTATAAAATTCGAACAATTTTTTAGATGTTTAAAAATTTCACTTGTTTTATTAAAATTTTATTAACCAAGAGAAAACAAATTATAAAAATTCCAGCGATTTTTATACGCTCAAACTTGCACTTATTTTTACTGGGTACCTGAAAATTCTTTAAAGATTTAAATTAAAAAGTTCAGAATTTAGATGAAAATTTGTTGAACTTTTCCTAATTTTCTAAAAGTTTGAAAGTTTCATTTATGTATATTAGTTTTGGTTAAAAAATAAGAAATATTACAAAAAAAGTATCAAAAAAATCCTAGCATGAAATACTTTACTGAAAAAAAACTCATCATCCACTTTGCTATGCTTGCCACTAGACCCTGGGATTGATAGCCCACATCCTTGACAACAGGTTTTTCACTGTCTACCAAGAGGCGGTCGCTGTCTTTACTTCATTTCCATTGCTAGTTGCAAGTTTCTATATATTATAGCATCCTAAATTTTAGAAAGTCTCTTAACAATTAGAAGAAACCCACTATTCGTACTTACCCCAGGTGTGCTTCCTTGGCAGCGCGACTTTTGTATATCCGCTAAATAGTTTTGTGGCAGTGAGAGACCGTACTGAGTGAAGAGTTTTTGAAGGAATCCACATTTGTTGTAAGGCACACAACGGCCGTACGTGTTGTAGGGTGTCAAGCAAGAATAATATTCTGTTTATTACATTCATATGTGAGTTGTTTATTTGTATTTCGTTTCGATTGTTTTGATTATTGTTTACGCAGCCATTTACGATGACAGGTTTCGTCATTGAGTGCCGGTTTGCATTTGTTGAGTGGAGCGTGAAAGTAGAAGAGAAATTCGTTAGCTGCTGCAATTACTGGTTTTTCAAATATTTTCAAGGCAAACATTTAATTTCTATTTTATGCATTTAAAGGCGATGAAACTTCAATGCGATGTTATTTATTTAATATTGAATTGTATTGTATTTTTGCTATATTCTATTATTTAATATTTATTTGAAAACTTACGTGCGTAGGCCACTTGCAATGACGCGAAAAGTATTGGTAGCCAGAAAAATGTATTGCAATACATTTTTGCTTTTTTCTTATTCAAGTTTCTTAAATTTATTAAATAAATTCCTAAGAACGTAAGTATGTATGTGTGTGCGTTCAATTCGCGGTAGTATTACGTGATTGTACACTGAAGGGGATTTTTGTTTTCCACTGCAAGTTGTTTTTTTTTTTTGGTTTTTAGTTATTTACATTTTATAAATTTGATTGCATTTATTTCTTATGCAATTTTAATATGCATTGATTATCTTCATATGATTCCTTAGCAGCTTTATCAGATACTACTTTCGATGACTTTATACAAATATATTAGAATTATCAGTATCTTCTAACTTGCTAGCCGTTCGATAGTACGTCGCGACCGTGTGACGATCGAATCAGAACTGATCTTTGCAGCGATGCTGATATAAACCTTTGTTTATGTACCGGACAGAACAAACAGAGATGACTTTCTCAACTGGTTGAGAGATGCTCAACTCTGCTATGCGTATGCGATTCGCCGCAACTAATGCTGCTGTTTTATAGCTAGTCAAATGCGATTTTGCATCGAGTTCGCTCCTTCAGTTTTTCGTTCTCAGTTGCGATGAGTCTACGGCTACAGGCAGCAATTGCACTGGCCTGTGAATGGTGTTGGTAAGTGGGGCTAAATGAATGTTACAAAAAAAAAAGCAAATTACAAAAAAAATGTTTAAAAATGTAAACATAAAAAAAATGTCCTAAATTTAAAAAAATGTAATCTTTATTTTTAACAAAATAGTACTGATTTAGGTTTTTACTGTGAACAAAATTGGTTTGTTCCAACTGTAGTTTTTTTAAAGAAACCTTAAACCTCTTAAGAGTTATTACCTATTTTCACCCAAAAATTTTCCTTTGGAATATGCGTATTGACCCTGTAAGAGGCTGTGATTGTCGCCTCATGTAGACATCTGATAGCTTCTCTTTTAAGAGCAAAGGAGGTAAGTGGTATATAAACTTTTTAAAATATTAGCTATGTATGTACTTATTCATATTTACTGATAAATATCGTAAAGTAAATACTATAAAATTGTTACATGTATCATAATAAGGTAGTACGAGCATTGCTCTCAATATTTTGTGCCCAGTAATAGATTAATGAAAATAGTTTCATTTTTTTTTTTCAAAACATTCTCCTCAGAAGACGATGCACTTTTGCATTCGCTCAAACCAATGTTCAAAGCACCTCTGGAAATCAGAAGTGGATACTTTCAAAAGGAGTTGAGGCTTCAAAGGTTACTGCAGGCGTTGAAAAACGTTGACCTCGTATTTTATTTTTATTGCTCGAGAACAAAAATAAAACTTTGGGTGGGAAATCAGAGCTGTAAGGAGATAATGACACATTAATTAGATCTTGTGAGCGCTCAAAAACTCTATTGGATGAGTTGTGTGCCGATATGTGGGAACTTTACCTTGAAGGATGATTCTTCTTCGGTGTTTGGTTTTCTTTAATGCTACGATAACTTCAGGCGAAAAAATCTCACAATTGATTGTTTTAAGTTTTTCTAGTGGTACAGTGTCGGCATGACCAGATTTTCGAAAAAAAAACAGGGGACCATTTGCTTTGAGTTGGTTCATCCGCGAACAACTTTTGTTGGATTAGGCTCATCTCTGAACACCCATACTGTCGATTGCTGTTTTGTTTCCGGCTCATAGTTCAGAGATTCGTCATCTGTTATGATATCATAGACGTGCTTTGAACCACCGCGTCTGAATTTTTCCAACATTTATTTAACCCTTTCAATACTAACGGGACACATACGTCCCAATGAGTGTTTTCGTTTTACTAAATGCCAAATATTTCTTTGCAACGCTGTGTATTTTCTTCCCATCAGTTTTTTACGAGATATACCATCAATTATGCTCCGTATGACCCGTTATACTTTGTATTTTTCTCTACACATGTTTTGCAGTCGTAGTTAAATCGTAGCACGTGCTAGGTCAGTAAGTGGAAAAACGGCAATTATAGATCTACTGAGTGTTCACTACGGGGGGGGGGACAATGTTTTCCCAGGACATTTTCTCAATTCCTAGAAATAATTTCTTTATTTATAGAAGAGGACATACTATTTAGATCACTAGTAATAACTTTTCATGGTTAAATATTTTTCCCCTTAAAAAAAAATCCGTATTGAAAGGGTTAAACCAATCGGCATGAGCCCTTTTTTGGACAGTATACAACGAGATCAAATCTTCTTCCCAACCAAATATTCATTTAGTATTGAATGCATGCTGGTTCTACTAACACCCTCTATCTCACGATATGTCTTGAGCAACAACATTTTTTGGACTGTCTTCACGAAATTCATCCCAAAAGGATCGACGCTGGCCACACTGCGATTCGTTGTACCGGCGATTCATAGTAGCTAAGTTGGGTGTTTCAACTCCTAAAGTCGAAGTAAGTTGATCAGTGCAATCGTAATAAACCAGAGAAACAACAAAACAAGAAAATGGCGTCCCAGTATTGGACTGGCCTTCCCAGTCCCCAGACGCCAACCCCATTGAAAATGTGTGGGGAACTATGAAAATGCATCTTGCCGGAAGGCCAGTCCATGATTTAAAGCAACTCGCAAAATTCGCAAAATCGTGAAGTTCGCAAAATCTAAAGGTTTACGCTGAAAAGCTGGTTCAAAGCATGCCGAGAAGATGCCAGGCTATACTCGACAACGATGAAAACTACACAGCTTATTGAGTAATAGCGACTCGTAGTTCTGTACATACTTTCATATTATATTATAAAAATGTATATATACTTCAGGAGTAATCGCGGTTCCTTTTTTCTCACACAGACTGTATAATCGAGTTTTTGACGTACCCAGTGTTACTGATATTAATCTAAGTATCGTCTAAAATCGCGTAAGCGGTTATCGCGCCAATTAAAAGGTTTGTACCCTTTGCATAATACCAATGTTAGTGCAAGGTGGCGCAAAATTAATCACCCTATCGGAAGATTCATTGTTTTTGGAATTGGCGTCGTATGCCAACCATATTTGACACTTGTGAACTAGACAGCTGCAGTGAATAAAAAGACAAGCGAAGGAGCGCGTAAAGGCCAAAATAAAGATTTTTATTACTCAAAAAACTATGTTTACTTATTAAAAAAGTTATTTAAAAATAAAATTGAACGATTAATTTTCCGCCACCTGTACAATCTTTAAAAGTTATTGTCATACTTAACAACACTGCCAATGAAGCGTCTCATGCAAAATTGCACAACCTGTTTCTGCATTCACTCATATGCAACTATACTCATTTCATACACATAAGTGCTGTGCTGCATATATACATACATATGCACACATAATTTCCACTGGCACTTGTGCGTCTGTATGTAACTGCGAAGGCGTTTTTAGTTAAGTGCATAAAAATGAAAACGAAACGCTTGCAGCAAACAAAGTTTTAAGGGGATTTACCTGAATTTTCTCTCAAATAACGTGTCTGCAAGCGCAAGTCATTTAATCACGCATATATTTTTATGTTCATGTGTATTAACAATGCGTGCAACACTTTCTAGATGACAAAATTTACCAATGCGTGCGGATGTGTACTAAAGCAAATATATTTTCAAAATAATCTATTAACTTTTATTAATTAGCTCTATAAATCTTTAGCCATATAGCGTTTGAAACGTGAATTTTTGATTGCTTTTAGAGTGTCAACTAAAATATGTTACGCAGAAGATTAGGTTAACATCAGCGGTTTACGAAATGGGTGAATTTTCGTTTGAGACGTTGTGAAATATTAAAAATTTGTTTGAAAAATGGTGAATCAGCTTTCGACAATTTCGTTCTAAATTCGGTAGAAGAGAAGCGCTTTTCATTCAATTTGTGCATAAATTTGTGAAACGTGTGCATGAAACTGGATCTCTTTTGGCGACAATAACACGTTCTCGTGCTCGTACAGTGCACACGGCCGAAGAAATTGCTGATGTTGCTGAAAGTGTGCAAGAACAACCAGCACAGCAACTCTTCGTCGTTCTCAGGAGTTTAACATTTCACACACACCTCTGCTCTCTTGAAAAATTGGGTTAATCGTAAGGCTGCTGCAAGGCGAGACGTAGAAGTCATTTGCATGAAATAGCATTCCATAATTAACCGTAAGGATTTTACTTTGTAATAAAAAAACTACTTTATAAAAAAGCCATTCCTTCCCTACCCAAAGCTATTGCAAGTTTCAAACGTTAGACATCCATCTGAATCCAAAGGGGCTATGAGATTCACACTCTCAAAACTATGACCCTATCGGAAAATTTATTACTTTTGCAATTTACGTCGTATGCCAATCATATTTGACACTGGCGAATTAGACAGCTAAATCATAAACAGACAAACAATGGAGTGCGTAAAGCTCAAAATAGAGATTTCTACCACCAAAAATAATTTTTTTTATCTGATGAAAAAGTTAGTCTAAATTATAATTATATTATTAATTTTTCATCACATTGTGTTTTAGATGCTCGTTATTTCCCAAGTAGGTTTGCTGCCGCCGGTTTTAAGTTTGTGCTCTGAAAAATAATATCCAATTCAAGAAGCTCTTAATTTTCAAATTAAACCGTGCCGAAATCAAATTTCATTTCCCATTCAATAGTGCGATTTTCCACCTTTGCATTTATTGTTTTTTTTTTCTTTCTTGAAATAAATAAGTCTTAAGTGCTTATTATTTACGTTTTCTTTTTGTTATGACTAACTCATATATTCAAGCGCAAATAGATTCGCAACAATCTGAACTCAAATTGATTTGCTGTTTGTAAACGAACCAAAAAAATATGAAGAAAACCTTTGAAATCATTCGTTGTTTCATGCCCATGGCGAATTTCACGGCCGGGCCCTACCAAATGGCAATCATAAATCCAAGCTGCATGGCATGTTTCAACTTATTCCAGGGATCAACAAAATTTGAAATTTCTAAAAGAAATCAAGTTTAGATAGAGTTGAGAACAAATCTGAAAAAAGTAAATATATAGTAAATTATTTGTACAGGGTAATTTATTTCATACACGCATTTCTATAGGGTGTCCCATTCAAATCGCATCTTTGAAAATTGGAAAAGAACAAAGTGTTGAAATTTTAAAAGTATGATGTTTTATTTTTTATTTAATTGTTTTGTTTGTGTCTTTGTAAAATAGTGTAGTAAAGAGTGTAGAGCTAGAAGTTATATTATATAGAGAGTAAAATACTCGTATTCCATAATGACCGCCTTGTGGCAGAGATACGTTTGCCGAAACTTTCCTTGACTTGTTAAAATAGCTCCAGCTTTTTTAAATTATTTTTGCGGCCAATTCACAATACCATTATATAATATATATGTATATATATATATATATTTCCCGTGGTTCCTAGGAGGAACAAAGCGCCACCAATAAGCAAGTTAAAGTTAGCTGTATTTATAGTATAGTATTTGTCTCCATGAACGGCCTGATTGTAGCGGTTCTGCTTCAACAAGTCGCCTCCACGTGTAGGATATTCTCACGCGCCTGCGACTTCCATGTGGGCACCAGTCTAAGGCTGTTTTTGCAATGTGCATGAGGCTTCCGCAGTGTATGCCTAATCCATTTCCGACTTCGTCGCCGAAATTCGAGATGAGAAGGAACCTGCTTCAACATACTCCAGAGATCAGGGTTGGAGATGGTGTTTGGTCAGAAAACACGCACAACGCTCCGAAGACATTGTGGTGTTCTCTATTTCCATGTCCCCACAGAAATAACAGGCTTCCCGTTTGACGCAAAGACCCTTAGTTTCGTACGCTTGGATATACGTATACCTACCTCCAATTTTTATCTAACAAACTAAATACAGAGCGATACAGAGCGTCCTTTCGCTATTCGATTGCGTATGCCAGCTGCTGACCCGCCAGTTCTGTTGATGATGTTCCCGAGTTTGCTGAATTTGTCCACTTCTTCGATGTTAATTCCGCGTATCTGAAGGGTTTGTAATTTTCCACTAGTAAAAAAATACTCATTTGTTTACTGTTAAATAACTTAACTGTGACTAACCACACAGGTGATGGCATTTTGTCTTAAACTAAGCGATTAAGTGACTTAGTACAACGTCATTATCTGCTCTTAATGCTTTGTTGGATTTGATACCTCTGGACTCAGCGATTCAAGTAGAGATAATGCAAATGATGTGGCACGACGATGGGAGTTCCAGACACACGGAGTTATTTTAAAGGTTGTCAGAGGAGTACTCTCTGGCACCTTATGAGAAACTGATACCTGGAATATCCTTTGATAGAAGGTATCATCCAGTAAGAACTTTCTACGCTGACGACTCCAACACTAAACAGTACCATTTAGTGGAGTGGGATGGCAATTGGATAGTAACCCTTACTGCTTTATGTATAAAGACAACGACCTTTCAAATGGAAGTATTTTCAATACTTATAAAAAGCAGACTGGATAATTAGCAAAAGGTGGCGAAGAATTAAAATCTTGGTCTGTAGTGACAGCCAAGTTGATCTAAGTGATTTGATTTCGCTGACAAGTAATGAATCCACACCTCACCTGGCCCTCTCTATCCTTTTAAATCCTATCTCTTGGCCCAACGGCCCAATAAGCAGTGTTGCCTGAGTACTTGGAAAAAATTTGCGGCAGTCCACAATTCCATAGTCATCAATTTCATTCCATTCCAAGTGAATATTTTATCGCTGGAGAGAACCGAACACATACAAGGTGAGATTTATCAAAGTAAATAAATTATAACAAAGTAATTATCTACTAGCGCGTAGGATTTTGAAAACCCAAGGAATTCCAAGTTTACTCATGGCAGCTATCATACAACCACGCAGTGCAGCCGACACACAAATGAGTGGCTCTCAATTTGAAATAGGCGATCTTATTGAGGCACCCAATAACTTATATGATGGTGCCACAAATTTGTTTATGACAAAATTAATCAAACATGTACATACATATGTATGTATGTATGTATGCATGCAAAATAAAATGCTGTTTAAATTATGAATCATGGGAAGTTTTATCCCAAATTTAACAAACGAAAATCTTATTAAAGAATCTGGGTTTTTTAATGAGATTTCGCTGTGAGGGCTTTTTGAAGCCAATCCTCTTCGCATACTCTTCTTTTGCCCATACTTCGCATATTAAATCATTTAAAAAATTGTTGCCTCGTGTATGTAGATATAACGAAAGATCTAGTTAAGTATGTATGCATGTATGTATATTCTTAAATAATACGCCGTTTCAAACGAAAGTAATTTTGAGTAAACAAAGCCGGTCAAGGTAACAGGCTGACATACTCCGATAATAATTATTATTACCAATTGCATAACAATAAGAGTGCGGTGCCTAACCTAAAGTGGTTCTCTCTTTGAGAGGAGATATATAAAGTTTGGAGAGCGAAGCCGTACTAGGTTATGAGAATATTTAGAAAGGCAGAAATGCCGAATGCTTGAGGGGAATCATTATAATACGAGTACATATCGCTCGTTCGCTGGAAGAAAATATTAACTCAAATAAAAGGTCTTTCAAAAGAGAGATGTCAGTAGTGAATAATTCCTAGACAGAAGTACAATTTTGCTCAATAAAACAACGCGTTGAAATTATTGAAAATTATTATGAAAATAGTCGATTTTCAAGAACGACATATCGTAATTTTTTTGGTGGAAATAATCATCCGAATAATCAAAAATTCAAAGATTGGTACAAAAATTACAAGAAACTGGTTCTGTCGAGGATACAATAAGACTGTCAGACCAAAAACTGATATCTCAACAATCATGAATGCCTAATGAATCGACTGCCTGGTGGATTTTAACTATTGACGTTCTCATTGTGGACATTTAAATCATACCATTTTTCACATATAAATATTAAGAATCTTAATATTTTGGTTTTACTAAGCAAAACTGATTCGGATTTGGAAAATGACATTGACCAACACGGCCAGCTCTGTCAAGGTATAAAAATATCTCTCCGAACCTTTCAGTACAGAGCGGGTTTTCAAATAAGGCGAACTCGTATCGTGCGACCTCTTCAAGTTCCTCATGGAAGAGGTACCTCCTCATGGAAATGACACTATTTTCACCAAAAGTGTCCAGCTCCTTGCATATGCTGATGACATTGACATCATAGGGCACTGAAAGCGAGATGTAGCGCAGCATTTTCCGCTATCAAAAGAGAGTCAACTAGAGTGGGTCTGGCGGTTAACGTGGCTAAGACGTAGTACATATATGCTACGTGTTTTGCATCCAGCATTTCAGCAAACGATGTCAGTTTGGAGATAAACCGCCGAATCACACTTGCAATAGGTGTTACTATGGTTTCAGGAAGCAAATGTGTAGTTGAGACCTCTTTCGCCCGACAAAATTAGCTCTCTACAAGACGCTCATCTTGCCCGTGCTACTCTATGGCGCTGAAGCATGGGTTGTGTCGCAAACTGATGACGCCGCTCTTGTGATATTCCAGAGCAAGATGAGCTGTATGAGCTCTACGACGTTGTAGACATTGTTGAGCGCATCAATATTCAGAGCTTGCGCTGATTCAGCCACAGCGAGCATATGGATGCAGAGGCTCCAGCAAAGAAGACTTTCAAATGGTAACTTAAAGGACAACGAGGTAGGGAAAGACCATGCCTTCGATGGAAGGACCAAGTCGAGGGTAGCCTATCATCGCTTGGTGAAGCAAATTGGAGAACACGTGCGCAAAGCAGAGACGAGACTTATTGCAGTCGACTTTAATCCGGTGAGGCGTTGTGACCCTTGATCAGGTCATATATGTTAGAAAGTAAATACGATTCTTAAAGTAAAAGTAAATACACCTTTTCATCTAATTAAGAAAACTGTTAATAGATAGCGTCATGAGTTCCTTACAACACATAAAACAAAAGTTGGTGTTCATTTTTGCATATTTATCTAAAAAAAAAGATTGGTCTTAGGACGTTCTTCCAGCAAACTAGCCTGATAACACCCGGTGTGTATGCCATGTAAACAAAAAATATGCGGCTGGGATAAAAGTTCCTAAGCATTTACAAAATTGTATCTTCATGTCCGATGCACATTAGTGCTCTACAGTATTTCAATTTTTACACTTAACGGTTGTTTGAGACAGATTAATGAAATATTGATAGATGCAACTTATCGGTTTATGCATGTCTGACTGTCTATCTGTTAGCTCACACGACCACTCGTGCAAAATCAAATATATGTATTTCAACGAAATTATAAACACTCACATCGACATATTTATTCATTTATTTAATAATCTGAAAATGAAATATTTCTTACCGACTATGAATCACAGATTAATGCCAAACAATTAAATTAAAAATAAATTAAACCTATAATTTACTTATTTCGTTTTAATGTAAAGTTTCTTAAAACTTATAAAGAAAAAAAAAAAAACTAATTAAATAATGCATTTAGTAACATTAATTAAGGGCAATCAGATTGGAGGTACTTTTTCCAATAAAGATTTTTTGACAGAACACACGTGACTACTGTCAAGTTAGTACTCTGATCAAATACTAATTTTTTATAGATATTTTGTAGGAATTTTTTTTTTCAAGAAAATAATATGCGATCATTTTGATTTTATAGTATGTTATTATTGACATCAAATAGTTAACAAAACAATTTTTGTTTGACATACTTTTTTGTAGTAGTATGGCAAAAAAGTAAGCGTCTTAAAAAAAGATAAGTGGCTTGTCAACAGGATTTTGGCTCTTCAGGACATCTGAAACGAAAAATCTAATTATTATTCTGTAGGCTTGTCATTCTGGCAGGTGCTACTTTCGTTTTTTTTCAGCCCTAACTTCCACTTCCCTAACTTTCTTCAAAAGTCCATCACTTTGTTATTTTTCACAAAAATTTTCCCATTGAGGCAAATTTCCATAACAGCCATTACATCCATTGAAAACTACCGTTTGGTGCGGCCCAATAGTGAATGGCGAATGACTTTTTGATGCCGAAAAATGAAGAAGACAACAAGACGACGTTTCGGTGAGCAATTTTTCTCTAGGACTAGTGAAGTGGCCTCCAAGATCGTGTGATATCACACCTTTAGACTATTTTTGTTTCCAAAAATTGAAGAGGATGACATGGACGACATTCGGTTTCAACAGGACGGTTCAACTTGTCACACTGCCAAAGTTACACTCGAACTTTTGGCTACCGTTTTTGAGACGAGACGATTGATGCTTTAAAACACGAAATCGAAGTTGCCATTCATGAAATCGGAGCCCAAACAATCGAAAATGTGCTTAAAAATTGGGTTGATCGAATGGCCTACTGTAAAGCCAAACTGCCAGTCATTTGACAATGTTCAATCTTCAAAATAAAAAAAAAGTTTGAAAAAATATTGATTAGTTTTTTTTTTATAGCCGATTCAAAAAGGAAATTTTACATGGCCCACCCTTATTTAGTATGTTTAGTTTTTTTTTTCTTCCATATAAAGCACCAAGAAAGAATAAGGCAAACCCTGAGTGCCAATTTTTTTAGAAAAAAACTATTATTTGATGTTTCATATTCACAGTGAACTCGACCCGACTTTAACCAAGTGACACGTACAACCCCACTGGGCTATGGCGGCGAAACATAGTACTCAAAAATATGGCCACACAAATAAAAGTAATCAAGGATCACTAAATATTATACTTTCGACAGTAAAAAATAAGTTGCGGATCATTATGAACTAAGCTCAGGGCGAGAGACATACGTGTACAAAATTGGCTAAACCATAGCGAAGGGCCACTACGACCTGAAAGATCTTACAGAAAAGCAAGGGACTTATTACTCTTTTTGACAAAAATCCCTTTAGCCTCCCTAATGAATGCTAAAGGATATTTGGTACACGAATTTCTGGTGCTTAGGGAAACTTTGGAAGTTTTTGATTACATGTCTGAGCGAGGCCGAAAATTTTCACCAAATAAACTCGAACACTTCATCATTCTTAGGCGCGCCAATCTGTCTTAATAGACATGCAAACTTAATTGGTGCATGTGAAAATGTAAGCGTGCCACCTAATTTCAGCTCTACCTGACGGGTTAAAGTCAAACTGAGGCCACCACCCATTATTCCTCAGTACCTAATCCACAGTAAATTAAGCCGTTGGTAATTTTAAATTTTTAGTATGACCAGCAATTACTGCTTTACTGTATTTTTAGCTACCAGAAGCTGAAAGGTATGAAAACCCAACCTAAACAAATTTAGACGAAAACGTCCAATTGAACGAGAAGGGTTTATAAGAAAGCTTCGATAGCCGCCTGGACATATTGCATTCCTTGAACTGCATACCTTCAGGCAGCATGTTTTACGAAAGAGATGAGTAATGGTCCGTGGAAAACATAAATGAAGAACGAAGATGAGTGACTACAATTGGCAAATGTATAGCGAAAATTTGTGTTTGTAATTCCCGGCGCTATATGGTAAATGTTCTTTTTTTACGTCAATAAAGTTCATAGATAAAGTGCAGAAATTAAATATCTCGCGCCATTTTAAAAACCACAACTTGTAATTAGTTTTTTATGGGGAATTGGACATCACTAAGGAAGAAGGCGCGTAAAATAGGAATCACATAGTTGACTTTATTACTTTACGTGGTCATGCCAGCCTAATTGCGGGCATGTGTATACAAAAAAGTACCACCGAACGCGTGTAAATGCGTACTATACTCGTACTTGTAAGATATGTTTGCCATCTGCTGGTTTTTGCATTTCGCGTACAATTCATTGCAAATTATTCAAGTACGATTATAACGGACAGCTGATACAAGCTGCTCCAGGCGTGCATGCCAGTTGGCGACTTGCCTCCGTCATTATGCTAATGCGTCCACATTAATTGTAAATGCCACGGCATTCATGTATGTTTGTATGTATGTTGATGGGTTTGGAATACTGGTAGTTTTTTTTATGTTTACGCCGGCAGTTACGGATTAATGCATTCAAGTTGTGTAAGAGCAATGAATTTCATAACATTGCAATTTTGATCACTGAAATGTTTCGGTGAATACCCAAACTAAGACGCGTTTGTTTGAGTGTGGGTGTTAATTAATCTAAAGTAAAATATCGTATTCTTGGTAAATGCCATTAAAGAATTTATAACACTGAAAACTCTGATTCATTCCCAAGATGACGTCGTTTAATGAAATTATTTCAACAACTAGCATATCTAACAAACGTATCTCTACATTGCTGTTAATGGCGAAATAGTGAATAAGTGAATAGTCTGTCCCAACAGATCTTACTATATGTTTGTACAGTACGCAAAGAATTTACAGGGTCCGGCACTCGAAGTGTAACCAATTAAAAAGGCCATACATTTAGTTTGAAAATAATACAAAATTAAGAATCAATTTACTTTTGCTGGATATGACCACCTTTTGCCTTGACTATGGCACGGTCCAGAAACGAATCGCAAGCTGCCCGAATGTGACTTGTAAGTATTTTGGCCCACTCGCGGACAATGGCTTTTTTCAGCGCCTCGAGGCTGGTGAATCTTTTAGTTCGGACCTTGCTCTCCAACGATAATAATCCATCAGATTCGCGCCTGGTGAATTTGAGAGCTAGTATGTGGACGTTCTGAAGCTCGAAACGTTGTTTTTTAGCCATTCTTGGTTCACTCCAGCTTTTTGAGACGGTGCCGAGTCCTGTTGAAACGTCCATGGTATGCCACCGAAATGTTTATCTGCCCACGGCTTCAAAACCACCTCCAAAATACTTTCTGGATAATATTTCGTATTTACCTTGACGCTAAACTCGATGAAAACAATTGTAGAGCGCCCGTCTGCGGTTACAGCGGCCCAAACCATTACCTGTGACGGGTGTAGCCTCCTGGTGGCCAATCGATGACTCAAATTCTCGTATGAATGGTTGGTTAAATAAAGCCTATCGGTTTGGGAGTTTACGAGTTACTCAATTTGAAAAATTGTATCGTCAGAAAACAGAATGGTCGGAAAGTAACCACTTTCGGCCAAGCGAAGCAACATATATATATGTATGTACAAAGGTGATATACGGAACTCAGTTGTGGTTATGGTCATAGTTCACTCACGAACGTATTTTGTTAAGGTCGCTAAAATCAGTTGAAAATGTGGGAAATCTGGCATACAGTGAATTTGAGAGATCCCTGTCAATGACATAAAAAATTTACCATCTAGTAATTATGCGCTACTGACAACTAGGCGTCACTTTTGAAAGACCCTGTATACACTTAGTCTTGCCGTAAAATCTGTGATAAATTTTACAATGCATACGGCGAGATCAAATTCGCAGAAAAACGTTCCGTTATTCTTGCTTTTGCATATTTCTTGCGTGGCAAATTTCGCTTGTTAATAATGGAGTGGAGAGCTAAGGGAAATCGTGATGCGTGTGTTAAAAGTGCAAGTGAAATTTACGAATTGCTGAAAAAACTTAATATTTCGAGAATTTTTGTTTACCGCACGATCAATCGTTTTTCCCAAGCGTCTGAAGTGACAGATAGAAAAGGAGCCTGCGTGGTTCGAACCAGTGCTGCCATGAAAACCGTTCGAGAAAGAATTCACAGAAACCCTTTAGAAAGCAGACAATAATGTCCAGGGAAATGAATGTATCGACCAGATCCATGTCAAGACTAGTTAGAGATGATCTCCATACGAAAGCCATCCGTCGCTCAACTGGTCATCTTTTGACAAAGAGCTTGAAGGAAATTAGACTCGACAGATGCAATCAGCTTCTTCGGTGGCATGCAGTAATAATAAAATATTCTTTTCACAGATGAGAAAATGTTCACTGTTGAAGAAGGTTTTACTAAGTAAAATAAACAAAGTTTATGCTAAAACTTCTAAGGACGCAAAAATGTTGTTCCAAAGGTTCAGCGTGACCTGGATGATGGTCTCCGTAATGATTTGATCGGGAGTGTCTTGTAAAGGCGTTACATCTCTTCAATTCTGCGAAAAATGTCAGGACAAAGGTGTAGCAGGAGGATGTCTTAGAAGGTGTGGTGAAGCAGTTGAGCAGCACTCTCTTCAATGGAGAGTGTTGGACCTTCTAGCAAGATTCCGCTTCAGTCGATAAGGCAAAAACCAACCACCAATGGCTAAAAAACAATATTCTGGAAGTCCAGATCAGAATCCATTGGACTACCTATGGCTGCTGAATAAAACAATAGTTTTTTAAGTCATAATTTAAATTTCAGTTTATTCCGTCAACTCTTGCTCATGTGCTTAATTTTGATATTGACATGATAAATTTTCTCTTTTTCTTTCTTTTTTCTTTTAATTTTTATTTTTATTTCGCGTTGTCTATTAATTAAATTAAGTTAAACTAAATCTGCATTACAAGGTAGTAAAGCTGTGTAATTATAAATTAATCTAAACAATGATCTATGTAACAATACATTGCAATACAATTGTAAACATATAAACATATGCATGTAAGTATATATGTAATAATACAAATTTTTCGAACGGTGTTAGCTGTCATCATTTACTTCTTTTTTGTGGTTAAGGTTTATCAGTTTTATGCCTCTACGATGTCAACGGGGCAGATGAGGGCATGTATGTATATGTATGTGTGTATGCATGTAAATATGTATGTTCGTTTACAAAATGCACAAATATACACATACACACGTTTTGCGAGCAGCATCCAAATGTGAAGTTTTTATGGGTGAATTACGGCAGCCATATAACGGTTTAACGGTTTCTTCTTTCATTTTTGCTTTTATTTTATGCTTCTTGTCAATCGAATTGGGGGAAAAGCATTTAATTTTTCAGGAGAATCCAGCTTACTCTAAATGAATGAGAGAGAGAAAAAAAGCAAAAACAAAACAAAAAATATGAATTAGCAAATATAACAACTAAAAATGAAAAACATTTTTACATAATATGGAGTAAAAGCGAAATATTAATAGATAAAGTGTTAATTAGGTCATTCGTTGTTAAGGGATAGTAAGCAATTGTTGTATTATATTTGAAAAACTATTTTTTTAGTAATTTAGTAATTAAACAGGTGCTTGTTATATTAATATATGGTACTTATATGAATGTATGTTCCCATGCAAATGTCTATGTGGTAATGCCTGCGATATCTAACTAAGCAGTGGAGAGCGCTCAGTGTGCACTAAGATAGTATAGCACAATTAGCTTTCATGCTTTCAGCTGAACATTAAACAATCCGCAAAATGCATGTCAAACCTTTTTCGTTTGACTTGCTTTGAATAGGTTTTGCCTGCATAGTGGCGTATTGTGTTCTAACTCAATTATCTCCCTGCACTGTAGTAACTCAACTTACACTAGACCATCGCAGCAGCCATACAATTCATACTTTCCAGAGAATATTATTTTCAGAAGCGCCACACATTCACACAAAATTCAAATATGACTTTTATTTTCTCCCGGGATTGTTTCCGCTTTCTTCTCATTTTTTTTCTTATCGCTTTCCTTTTTATATTCTATTTCCAAAATATGTAAATTTATTTATTTTTTTAAATTAAAAATATTTTTGTACATATTTTAAAACTATAAACAGTACATACAAACATATCCGTGAGCTTTGGAAAAAAAACTTCAGTTGACTTTGTACCTGTAAAGGAATAAATTCCTTATTTCAGAACAATATTTTTGACATAGTGCCTTCTACCTATTAAGGTATAAATTCCTGGTTTCTAGTACAATATTTAGACTTTTAAAGACTCACAGCCTTATAATACGTTCACATATTAGTAGATGACCTACTTTTTCGCGCTTAACTCAAAATCCGTAATTAACAGCGCGTTTTCTTAACAAAATGTTTCCCCAAAATCTGAGATTATAAAATAATCCTAGATAATACCGCTCCTTTTTGACATACAACTCTGTGTTTACTGTGTTATCGATAATTATTATTACGAATGTAAGGAGAAATATCAAAATAAAAACTGGATGCCGGCAAAGAAAACAGGTCTGTAAACATAATTCTAATAAAATTTTTGTTAAATATTATTAATTAGGGATTCATTTTACCGAAAAAAGCGTGTGTCCATAAACGTAATTTAGAATATCCCATGCGCATTGCTGCCATCATTTTTTGCAACCTCAGTAAACGTCGCATATGGATTTTCTCTAACTGTTTATTATTAGCAGCCAATTGCGCAATTAAATTAGCTATTCCTTCTCCTTGTATTTTCTTCATATCATAGTAATAATTATTAGTAATAACTTAAGAAACCAAAAACACCGAAATATTCCACCAAATTAATTTCTATGAAGAAAAATCTCTCAAAGCAGTATTGACAGCTGATTGCCTATTTTGCATATGTGAACGGGTTGTTGTTGTTGTTGTTGTAGTAGCATAGTCATTCTCCATGCGTACATATATGGGGAATGCTGCTGAAGTGACAGTCCTTGGCCGGATATAAATCCGGGTCGTTCCGGTAACGTAGAACCGACTGTCCTGGGAACTATATGTGAACGGGTAGATTAATTTGGTGGATTTATAGGTGATTAATGCATATGTGAACGTATTATTAGCTTAGGAATCCATTTTAATCAATTTAAACATACAAATATTAAAGTTTCATACGATTTTCTATGATTTTTTTAATCTGAAAGCAAAACCTCTTAAGGTTTTATGAGTTTTTTTTATCAAAAGTCCACGGATATGTACATTTAAAGTGCTTTAACAATACATAAACACATTAACGTGTAGGTAAATCAAATAAATTTCATTCTACAAAATTAACATCCAAGAAGCTTTAGAACAACATCTCTAAACTGCTAGTAAATAAAAACAGTCAAAATGGGTAGTTTTGCTTGAATTTTTATACCTCTCCGCCCTACTACTCTACAGATTTATTATTTTGTTAACTTAACGGTTGTCTCTCAAAGGGATCAATCAATCTGGCTGCTCTTTAATGCGTACGATAACTGGAGTAAAAGTTGAAATGTCTTGCGGAAATTCGGTACATCTATTATTTTTGGCGGCCGCCGTAGCCGAATGGGTAGGTGCGTGATTACCATTCGGAATTCACAGAGAGGTCGTTGGTTCGAATCTCGGTGAAAGCAAAATTAATAAAAACATTTTTCTAATAGCGGTCGCCCCTCGGCAGGCAATGGCAAACCTCCGAGTGTATTTCTGCCATGAAAAAGCTCCTCATAAAAATATCTGCCGTTCGGAGTCGGCTTGAAACTGTAGGTCCCTCCATTTGTGGAACAACATCAACACGCACACCACAAATAGGAGGAGGAGCTCGGCCAAACACCTAACAGAAGTGTACGCGCCAATTATTTATTTATTTATTTATTATTTTTGGCTTAGGGAAAAAACGTTCTGTTACTTTAGGAATTTAAGAAAAAGGAATGTGTGCATACAGTCACCCACACTATATTTGATACAGACAAAAATTGTTTGTAAAGTATTCTGTATATCACAATATTTTGCGAAAATGCATAAAACAACAGAGTATGCAGACATCTTATTTATTTTGCTTTATTTCATTTCTCAACATTAAATACAAAAAAGTTTCACTCATTTCATTTTAATGCAAAAAAACAAAAACATACCGAGAATTCATGCCGCAGCTTTAATGATACGGTTAAAAGTACCGCTATTCCTATCGCAAGTTT
Source organism: Anastrepha fraterculus (assembly GCA_037575425.1). Classification (NCBI taxonomy): domain Eukaryota; kingdom Metazoa; phylum Arthropoda; class Insecta; order Diptera; family Tephritidae; genus Anastrepha; species Anastrepha fraterculus. Next base: position 16,641 of record JAYXIM010007092.1, on the reverse strand, counting down.
TAACAAACGAAATTGTATTTTTAGTATGCGAGAATATGTGAGTTTGACATAAAGCAATATTAAATTTGATGTAGGTACGCTTGGTTTTTTTTTAACTTTTTTTTTTTTACTTCGACAGAAAAGCGTGAGCTAGTTTTGAACATTCCAAAAACGGAATGTCGCATCGAAAATAGCTGAAATTGTACATTTAAGTTCGTCAACAGTCCAGCACTTTGTTAAACGCTTTATGAATGAAAATCGTGTGGTAAATAAAGGACGACAAGCTTGAAATAACACGTTCACAGAAAAAGAGCGTCAGTGGTTAGTGCGCCAAGTGAAGAAAAATCGACCACAAGCACTTCCAAGTTAACTGAAATTGCCAAAAAGTATTTAGATAAGACTTGCCATCCAGAAACTGTTCAAATAGTACCTACTAAGGGAAGCAAATTTAAATGTCAGAATAGCCGGTAATAAACTTTTCGTAAGTGCAAAGAATAGAACTAAGAAATTGCAGTTTGCGTGTGATCATCTAAATAAGACCCCAGCATTTCGGAGGAGCATACTTTTTGCAGCCGATATAAACATAAACTTATTTGCACCAGATGGTACATCTTTTATATGGCGCGAGGCCAACACGGAACTCAAACCCCAAAATTCACGGCAGTGGCAACGTTATGATTTGGACATGCATGCCATCAAATTGAGTTGGAAATTTGACCTTTATCGAAGCAACAATAAACAAATATGTTTATTTAAAACTTCTGCAAGAAAATTTGGTTCAATGTGCCAGAAAATTACAAATTGAAGATGACTTTTGCTTTAAACAAGTTGACGATCCTAAGCACAAGTCGCAAATAATACAAATTGGTTAATATATAAATATTCCCACATTGCTGAAACTCCTGCACAATCACCGGTTTCTCAAATCAAAAATGTGTGGTCAGTTTTGAAGGCAAATAAGAAAATATGACATCCATAAAAATCTGATCTTAAAAAGGCGATAATTCAAGAGCGGAACCAAATTAGTTCAGAATACACAAACAAGTTGGTTGACTAATAAAGGATACGAAGTACTTAAAAAATGAGAAAAAAATAGGTTCTCCTTTTCAACAGTATCATTTAAGCTGCAGCGCGAATTATCTACATGTGTTTTTTTTTTTGCATTACAATGAAATGAATGAACACGTTTTTGTATTTTATATGGAAAATATAATAACAAATAAATAAAATATTTGTATACTCTGTTTTTCGATTTTCGCAAAATATTATGAAATATAGAATACTTCATAAAAAATCGTATCTGCATCAAATAAGGTGTGAGTGACTGTATATACTTGAGCAATGAATTCACAAAATTTAACAAAGCATGGTGTTCGTAAAGAAAATATTGATGCATTTAAAACGTTTGAAATTTGAACTGCCAACTTCTTCTAGTATAGTATTTGCCCTCTTAATCCCGAGTTGCAAAACAAATAAAAAAACAGATATGTATATCGGTCCAATGCATGGCGTATATAGGTACCCTGCAGAGAAAACCTATGCGCTATAGCCCAAATGTGGATATCATTTACTAGTCATTTACTAGATGACCAAAGTTGTTAATTTGGAAATTAACATTTTATGGAAAGTGGCTAGAGACTGATTGCACAAATTTTTAACAACCACTTTTGCCAGGAACAAAAGAATCTGCGTATTGAGTAAAAATCGGTACCAGTTTTATGGCAATTTTGGTCAGCACTGATAATCGGACGTACACAAATTCGGAAATCTAATACTCTCGTCACCTTGACTATTACATTATTGCACCCGCGCGCTTGCGGCCAAAGATAATATAATTTTATTCACATAACGGTTTCATATAACAGAATAAAGTAAGGAGTTAAGTTACTTATATATTTTCCGGGCGTCCGCGTGCACGATAACTCGAGCAAAAATTAGTAAACTTCAATGAAATGACAAGGCCGATTATTTAATTATACAAACGATGCAAAATTACTCAAATTCCGTACAAATGATGAACCCAGTATAGAGAATATGAAGCAAATAAAATACGGAAATGAACCTTGTCACGCCCTCTTTTGGGTAAGTGCGTGTATCTCGTTAGCGACTTAATAAAACTCGCCCAAACTTGGTGTACGTATTGCTACCCACCACATTTAGATTCGGCATGAATATTATTGGGATCGGATAAACCCCACGCATGCTTTTAATGTATATGAGAAGACTAAATTGCCGTTCGTCCCTCTCATTGTCTATGAGTTTGTTTGATTCTAAACATTTACAGCCAGCCCAAATTTTAATTTACTAAAATGTGCGTGTGTAATATAAAGTTCTTCTTCTTCCTGATTGGCGCGATAACCGCTTAAGCGATTTTGGCCGAAGTTCGTCTGAACAGAATTTATCCCTTCTTACTTGTTTTTGCACAATGCCTATTTTGCTTGCTAAAAAAAAGCAAAAAAAAAGTAAAAATCTTTCTAAGCGTTGGTTTGGTTAGCAACAAGATGAAAAATAAATGTTTTTTTAATTAATTTTTGGTGGGCTACATTACGAATAAAAAATTAGCCACAATGAACAAAAATTCAAACGTTTCTTAAGCTACTTTTCTCTACGATAATAAGACCTTCCGCTTTATATATAAAATAAAAATATTTTTTTAATTTATTAAAAACAACGAGCTAATATTAAAATTTGCATCTAAAAACACCATTTTTAGCTAATTTGGGAGTTTTTGAATCCCATCAATATTTTAAAAAGCGCAAATAACTAAATAACGATTTTATTATACATAATTTAAATATTTAAATAGGAACTAAAAATCAAAATTATTTATGACTAGAAATGGATAGATTGAAATGATTCTAATATTAGTAGTAGTAGCAGAAAATGGCTTATCTTATACTTAATTAAGTATAAATGTATCTTTTTGACAGCAAAAATGTCAGCATTTAATAAACCATTTGCTTTAATTGTAAAAAATATACTTTGTGTAGGTATTCGCGTATGATATGCCTGAATGCGTGGTTATGAGTTTCAAGTTACATAATAAATAATCAATTACTAAATAATTAAATAATACTTTTACAACAATTACGTTGAGAGACCAAAGGTGCATGCAAAAAAGTAAGCATTGAGAAAGCGTGATATGATTAAGAAGATTACTACAAGCGTTTTGTTTTTTTTTTTCAATTACTACACACTGCTACATCAAGTATAAAGCCGAAAATATTAGCTACATCAGTTCCTACAAGTATGCATACAAGCAGCAATAGAAAGTATGGGGCGCCACTAAGCAAAACTAATTAAATTACCAATATAGAAATAGGTTAATCTTTTAAATAAAAATATGGCAAGCTACTGTGAAAAAAAAATGGAAAAAAATAATAATTTAATCACTTGAGTCACTGAAGAGAATGGTAGGTTCCAATGGGCGAGTTCTCACATATGGCATTCTAGGCCATGGCCACGTCACTGGCATCGAGGACTGATAGTTAAATTTGTATAGTTGATCCTCCAACCACTTGCGTTTATCAACTGGTTCGGGGTAAGTGGAAGCCAAGCCTAAATTAGAAAAAATTAAATGATAAAGTTTATATTAAAACCACAAAATAAATATTTCAAAGCCCATACATACCCTTATCATAAGCACACTTGGTTACGTTTTCAGCAATGCGCATCGACACCTCACGCACGGCATCCAATGGTGGATATAGCGAGCCGCGATCCAAATCGCTTTGGTCAACGAAGTTTGCCAATTCCCGTGCAGCAATGAGGAACATATCGTCGGATATATGGTGAGTGCCAGTGGTAATAACACCCAATGCTACACCTGGAAAGATATACGCATTGTTGCCTTGGCCAGGGTAGAAAGTTTTTCCATTCATTTCCACAGGTGGGAATGGTGAACCCGATGAGAATACAACGCGTCCCTGTAAAAAGCAAAAAGACAATAGGAAGTGTGAACTCTCTACATTACTATAAATCATTATAAAAACACTGTAAGGTAAACCGTAATATTCATGATGAAACAATCGTTTTTTATTACGTCTCAAACTATAGTAATTAACTATAGTAACTAAATAAAAAGCATTATTAAAGTTATTATCTATCTGTCACTAAGTCAGATTAAGAAATGGTTGCACTAATAATTATAAAATATCTGATAGTGCAGCCTAAGTTAGTAAGATCTAGATAGAACATCCAATATATATTTGGCCATGACATCAATCGATGGCAATGTTGTTGTTACTGGAGCAGCATACACATTCCCCATATATGTGCGAGAAATGCTGCTGAAGTGACAGTCTTTGGCCGGATGTAAATACGGGACGTTCCGGCAACGTAGCACCGACTGTTGCGACAGTCGTTCGAATGAGGAATCGCCCAGTCGGTTTGAACGATTTTGGGAATATGTTTTTTGTTTTCACCATCCATCTACTACATTAATGTTGTTCACATTCTGTACTCTTGGCATTCAACATTTCCATTAGGATACAATTTAAAATCTTTATTTATGGCGGCAGCAAAGCACGACGGCAAACACCAGCTGTTGTGGCACCCACATAGAAACTCCACATAAGTTTACGGAGATTACTGCTGAAGTGACGGCGATGTGGGATATAAATCTGGATTCTTCTAGGTCTGAATGCTAAGAAATGTAGGATAGGTTAGATTAGCCAGATTTCTCGTCTAAAATAAGACACTCTGTGAGATTAAGACCTACTGCGATACCTGCATTTGGTTTCCATCCTCTAACTAAGTTACTTAAACTACTTAGATCTTTTTAGGAAGGTTACTAGTCCCTCCAGTGAGACATTTTGAAAATTTCCTAGGTTTTCAAAAAAATGGTCGCCAAGATATTTGGCATGGTTTTTTTGAAGTGCAGACATTCTGAGAGGAGCTGTTGTATCGACTAAATTTTTTCTTCATCTCCACAACTCCCGCGCAAGTTACTTTACTGGCTAGGGTGACAATAGTGCAGTGACCCGTTATAACACCAGTGGGGACGCTGGTAGTTGTCCTTTTAAGATTTAGTTTTGGCCAGAGCGCTTTAGATACGTTCCAGTTAATAGTCAGAGACCAACTTCTATTGAATGGGAAGTGGTGAGGTAAAAAGTTATTAACGCAATTAAGCGATTATTGAGAAATATTGTAAGTATCAGTCGGCGGTAGTAGGTTTGATAGCAATTTATCAAATCTTTTAGCAAAATATTCGTATAGTAAGTTAGTTTGTGAAGTAACGAGGCAGTAAAACATGTTTACGCATAACCTGCTCTGAAATTGTTTGAAATATGCAAAAATATACAGTAAATGTCTACTTTTAGCAGCTTGAAAATGTAAATACAAATTGTTCGTTAAATTTATCAGTACACTCAGCACAACAAAGGCGCGTAGACAATAGCCTAAATATGTATGCATATCAGAATGTCTACTTTTGCTCACTTACATCAGTGTTTTTGTATGCCTGATCCGCTGTACATTCAGCTTTATGGGTTGGATTGGAGAGAGCGAACACAACAGGACGCTCATTATTTGTAGCCATGTTGCGCAGAATTTCTGGCGTAAAAATGCCAGCAGCTGCTGAAGCACCAATGAGCACCTAAACGGCAAATAAAAATATTAATCAAATATGCACACCCGCGCATATACGTATATATATGCATGTAAAATCTTCATTTAACCAACATTTGGTTTCACTTTCTCCACAATATCTTGCAAGTTCTTCATTGGCTCAACATTCTTGGCATAGTTCTGCTGGTGCGCCGACAAGGAACCCTCTTTGCGAGTTGTTGTTAGAAGACCATCAATGTCAACCATCCAAATCTTATTTCTGGCTTCCTGTTATTAAAAACATTGCGACTAGTTTATTCAATTTAACCAGTTTATATGTATAATAAAATGGCAAATACTCGTTATAATTGCTTACATCTTTGGGTATACCCTCTGCAATCATAGCTTTCACGACGAGATCTGCGATACCGACGGCTGCCTCACCTGCACCAGCGAATAGGAACGTATAATCCGTTATAGCCTTACCGGTTACCCGGGTAGATGCATAAATGCCGGCCATAGCAACAGATGCGGTACCCTGAATATCATCATTGAAAGTGCAATAGGTGTCACGGTATCTGTCGAGAAATCTAAATGCATTGTGATTGCCGAAATCTTCAAATTGAATTAGGGTATTCTGGCCATAGCGCTTGACAATAGCTTCCATAAATTCATCCACAAAGTCGTCATACTCTTTGCCAACAACACGTTTCTGTCTCAAGCCCACATACAGTGGATCCTCCAGCAGATCGATATTATTTGTGCCTACGTCCAGCATAATTGGCAAGCAGCGATGCGGTTTAATGCCAGCCAAAGCGGTGTAAAGAGCCAGCTTGCCGACACAAATACCCATACCGTTGGCACCCAAATCGCCTAAACCTAAAATACGTTCACCATCTGTTACACAAATGGCACGCACATCTGACTCTGGCCTGAAAGTAACAAAAAAGTGATGAAGAATTTCTTATAAACAAATAATTATTTCAACTTACCAATTTTTGATCACGTCATAAACGTAGCCACGATCATTTAAGGTGATAAAAAGACCACGTGGTCTGCGATAAATCAAACCGAAACGTTGGCACGCCAAACCCACAGTCGGTGTGTACACAATGGGCATGAGATGTTCAATGTTCTCCGCCAGGAAACGATAGAACAAGCGCTCATTACGATCTTGCAAGTCGACCAGGTACAGATATTTGTTTAGTGGCTCTGTATAACGACTCACGGCGATTTTACACAGCTCCAGCTGCTCTTCTTGGGTCTTGAAACGGGCAGGTTGCAGGCCATGAATACCCAAGGTTTGACGTTCTTCCAATGTGAATGCGAGACCCTATAACAAATAGATGTGACAAGTATGCTGTTATGTTCTCATGACCAAAAGTAGACAAAGCTTTTAAAAATATTAATGCGCTGAAAAAATTCCTAAAATTGTTCAATTCAAGTGAAGGTTAGTCTGATGATAATATTGAACATAACGTAATGCTTACGCGCTCAAAAGCTAACCTCGTTGAACCTAAATCAATAAAAAAAAATCCTCTTCTCATACATTTACTTTCCTAATGCCTTAACATTCTGCTAACGTGCATGGTATGCTTAGTGGGCACTCTCATTTAAGATTGGGCGACGAATTTATTCCCCTCGTAGCTGTTGCTCACAGCGAGATGATAGTGAATGCTACTACAAATAATGGATGTTCCGCATGTTGCTGTCCCTCTTACATATGCAGATGCTGTTGCTTGCGCTGTTAATACGCCCTCGTTAAATGTTATTGCTTTACAGGAAAATCGTGCAAATACTGATAAGGCGAAAAATAAAAACGTACACCCAGTTGTTAGTGGTAATAACTCTAATGCGGAATTGGATGTATGATATTTGATATTCTTTTAAGCCGCCTGTTACACAAAAGACTACTGTTAAATGCACCTCTCATCACACTAACATTGATGGCTCGAACATATGTATCATATTATGTTTTAAGTTGATAATAATAATATTATAAAGAGGAAAACTTTGTTTGTTTGTTTGTTTGTTTGTTTGTAACGAACAGGCTCAAAAACTACTGGACCGATTTTAAAAATTCTTTCACCATTCGAAAACTACATTATCCAAGAGTAACATGGATTACATTTTATTTTGGAAAAAAATAGGGTTCCGTAAGATATTTGGATTTTTCGGACACAAACTGAAAAAAATCTTATATATAAAATAAAGTCAACTTTTTGTGTGTGTTCGCTAACCGGCCGTGTCTGCACCGAATTGAACCAAACTTACACACATTGTTAAGAAGGTATTGAAGATGGTTTCCGTATAGTTTGGATACCTATTGGTGGATAGGGCTCGAGATATAGGTCAAAACGTGGACCTGGGTAACCTTCGGATGTGTATGTACAATATGGGTATCAAATGGAAGCTGTTGGTGAATGCTTTAGTTCAGAGTATTTTTCATGCCGAGATAGAGACCTAAACGTGGACCCTAGAATGTGTTTGTACAATATGGATATCAAATGAAAGCTGTTGATAAGTGCTTTAATACGGGGTAATTTTCATACCTACTGATGACTAGGGTCTCGATGACTGGACCCGCCGTGTCTTTGAACCGAATTAAACCAAACTTACACACATTGTTAAGTAGGTATTGAAGATGATTTCCGTATAGTTTGAATACCTATTGGTAGATAGGGTCTCGAGATATAGGTCAAAACGTGGACCCGGGTAACCTTCGGACGTGTATGTACAATATGGATATCAAATTGAAGCTGTTGGTGAATGCCTTAGTACAGAGTATTTTTCATGCCGCTAAGTGACTGGGGTCTCGAGATATATGCCAAAACGTGGACCCGGGTAACCTTTGGTTGTGTATGTACAATATGGGTATCAAATGAAAGCTGTTGATAAGTGCTTTAATACGGGGTAATTTTCATACCTATTGATGACTAGGGTCTGGAAAGATATGCCAAAACGTGGACCCGACGTGTCCTTGCACCGAATTAAACCAAACTTATGCACATTGTTAAGTAAGTATTGAAAATGGGTTTCGTAAAGTTTGGTTGTAATTCGGAGCAGTGGCAACGGGTACAGCGTTCTTTTGAGCCAGCCATAATGTCGCTTACTTTTTTAACGCTTGGGGCGGAACTGAACTGTCAAATTGACAGTGTGAGTTACAATGTGTCAATATTTCTTTCTGATTTGGATGCCATAAGGAAAAAACGTAAGTGCAATATGTAAAAATTGTTTGTGAATTTTTTTGGAGTGGATTTAGGAACAGTGAATAATTTCTTACGAAATTTGAGAATTAAATGTGAAATCCGAATGAAATTATGTGTTCGTGGAAAAAACTATTTTTTTTCGTTTTTTTTTTTTTGAAAAATATAAATGGATAATAAAACATATAAATTGAAACGAAAAATTCATGGATGATCAGGAAAAAAGACGATTGTTTATTCATATGCGTTGATTTGAAATTTAAAAACAATCTTCTTTTTTCCTGATTTTCAATTTATATTTTATATTTACTCAAAAACAAATAGAAAAACAAAAAATATTGTTTTTGCCAAAGCGCTTGAATAAAGAATAAAGAAATAAATAATATGAAACCCATATATTTTCTGTTCTAAGCCATATCTATTCTATTTTAGTGTGCCCAGCGAAGGGGGCCGGGTTTGCTAGTAAGTTGATAAAAAGATATGTTAATATATTTTAATTTAAGAGTCAATTTTAAAGATCGAGTCTCATCAACTGACTGCAATAAGCTTCTTAATGCTGCGCTGTGGCCCCAAAGGACAAAAAGTATTGGCGTTGTAGGCAGGGCCACTGTCCTACAAAATAATCCTAAATAGTGAATTAGTGATGAGCACCAGAATAAAAAGTTTAAAATTTACTCGTACCAAAATATGTCTGGAATGAGGACGAAGTTTACTCGGTTTATGCTGGAACATCTCAATACGATTATGGTGTTAGTTGAAACCTGACTGAATTTTTTTGAAAGTTTGAAGTTTTTCGAAAAGACACAGGCGGCACTGGCTAATACTACTCATGGACTAATAATACTCATGGCGCGCATGTATAATTGCGGTAAAAACCGATATAAGTACAGCTGCAATCACCTTAAAAAATTCCAACTCTTGCATTGAGCAATGACGCGTATCAACTTCGGGTATATATTTACATATTATAATAATTTAGATTTAAAAGTGCCTAGTAAAAATGCTCAATTGAAATTTATTCTATCACACAAATATGCATTTTTTTCCTGGTTCACTCCACTCGGGAACATAGGGCCTCGACAAGACTTTTGTCTTGCGTTGGTTTCGTTAACAGGGTAGGTGATTACCCTGCCTCTGCAAATGTGCATAGACCCGGAGAAATAGGAAAAGAAAATTTTGTTTAGATATCCTTATACAAAAAACAACAACATTTACTAGAAATATGAGAATTTCATTGCAGCTATTTGACAAAGCTAAAAAGTCTGCCTGAATTTGACGTAAATGGCTACCACACTTTTCAATAAGGAATTAAGGAAAAGGGAAATACAAGTAATTTCATTTTCTATATAGAATTTTTTTAGCGCATCAACGTGAAGAAGATTTTATAAGCAATGTTTTAAATGGCCTCAAAAAGTGTTGGGATCCAGTTCATGGTTCTGGGCTAGTAAAATTTGGCGGACGAACCGCTTATAAAAACGAAAGCTAAATTTAATTGCTCTTGAAACCACACGAAAAGTTTAGGATACACATACACACATATGTTTATATGTAAATGTACATAGAGCTCGCAATTGATATTGCAATTTTACTCACCTTATTCAAACGTGGATCTCTCAAATGATCAATACCTCGTACACCAGAGGGGCAGACAACATCGCCGACAACATCGTGAAATGGTCTAGAGTCGGTCGGCGCTATTTGTTGTCCTATGGGCGTTGCTGCGGCAGCTGCGGGACGCGATGCGGCGCATATTTTCGATAGATTTCCACACAAGCTGCAAAAAAAACAAAAAAAAAAACAACAAAACAATTAGATATTATTGCTATATAGATAAAAATGAGGTACTCGTTGTGGGGTGGAGTGCTAAATCGGTAAACTTGAAAGCAAATATTTGTGAAAAAAAAAATGTAGATTTACACCAAAATTTTGTTTATCGTTAACACCTTTTACGCATTTGCACGAAATTTCCCAGCAAACGTTCAGGCACTGCCATGCTTGATGAATGAAAATGTTATGATAAAATATTTAACAAACATCTCTCTTTTATTTACAATGCGACACCTTTTCTAACTAAGCCGTGAAATTCTAAATGCAACGTATAATCTTGATGGATTTCAGTGTTTTAAAATACCAAAGCTAATTATGCCAGTTTTTTTTGCACTGCTTTATTATGTGCACCTATATATATGTACGAATCTCCATATATGGTCACATATGTAAAGGGGCTGCCAATAGGAGTGCTGAGTTTTCATATGTATGTATGTATGAATGTACATATGTATGTATGAATATAATTATGTATGTATGTGGTAGAGGATTTGTTGCTGAAATTTATCATTACTCATTAAAAGTTGAAATCAATTAAATACAAAAAAAAATAACGAAATTGATTTTTTTTATAGAAACTGGTTTCCGGTGTATTTTTGAGCGCTTTGTACGGTTTTGGGATCAAAAAATGCCTATCACATCAGGGTTTCGAAACTATCTGCGGCAAAAACTTATAAAAATGTATTTTTGGGTATTTTTACCCCTACTTTTCTCAAAAACCTGAGGTGTTTGAATTCAACCTACGCCTACTCAAATTAAAGCTTCGATTCGCTCTCCGATCTCCGAATTTTGTGATGTAAGCTTATCATAAAGTTAAAATCATTAAACTACAAGAGAATTATTCTCTCCTTCTGTTGTTGTTGTTGTTGCAGTTTACTAGGTGTAGTCATCGTCTAACTCATTTAACGGTGCACCCAGGAAACATCATGGTGAAAAGATTTTAAAGGTGAGGTCTTTAGCAGACCGTTATTCGTCTCTGAGCGAATTTGACACAATCAACTGATATACCAAAAAACTCAACCAATGAAATTTCGTTGCTGCCGGAACAACAACTGATTGGACGAGTGTGTGAATATATGTCAAATGATCGGCTGCCGAATCCTCCAGTGACGTGACAGCCAAAGTTCCCCTTACAATTTTATTTTTCACCATAGCTAAGTAGCAAACTTCGTAATCTAGGATATCAAGGATGATAGAATACCAGGTTGCGCCTTCCGACGCCTTTGCTGTGACGTCAGGCTCTATGAACCAACAAATATAAAAGGAAATTACTTGTTTGTGAATAGGAAGAGTCGGCGAAAGCAATGGCAACAACCAAATACAAGAAATTATACGCGCACACACACTTCCTTGCCACGGCGTCTTCTGCATAAAAACGCAAACAGACTGCATTTGGAGGCTTTATATTAATTTGTGCTTTCACAATTTAACACACGGCACTTCGTTTTCATTAGTTTATTTAGTTTAAATCTCACAAATCACAATATTACCAAGCCATTCTTTGAATTTTCAGAAACATGTAATTTCTTCTTCTTTTGTTTGTTTTGTCTTTTGTTTTGTTAAAAATCGCGAAAAATAAAGTAACTTTTTTCGTAATGTGAAACCGATCATCCTTGAGGAAATATGCTGTTTCGACAAGTGGATTTCAGTGAGCATGTGAAGAGGTGATTAGTATCGTGCGTTGTACCTTCACATATACTGAGTATGTCGGGGTAGATTCTGGATAAGTAGACTGAACTAAAGCCCTCCCTCTCATTTGTCGTTGGTATTATTAATGGAATAATTGGAATTGATTGCCAATTTCTTCTATAATTAATTTTCATAAATTTTCACATCTCTCAACTCTGTCATCGGAATAATGACACTTTTTTTCTTGATACTTCTGGATTTTATTTAAATTTAGACGCAGTTAAGCTATAAATACTCCAATTTATAGAGCCTTAAGAGAACTGAATTCCTTCTCAAATTCTTTAGTCTTTAAGTTTATAATATTTTTAAGTGAATTAAACCGTTAATTTGAATCAGATACATTCAATCTGTAAAAATAATTTTACTTCCAAATTATGGAAGAATAAAAACTTAAATAAAAAAATATTTAATATGAAAGTTAAAAAAAAGGAACACTTTTGAATAAAATGTAGTTAATCCTTTAAGGTCCATTGCTTACGATCAAATTCCAAATTACTACACACAAATGGAGCTAAGCCCTGAAAAATTCGGTGTTAGTTTTTCAAAATTCAAAATGGCAGATTTAATATGGCAGACGCAAACTCAAAAAGTTGAGCCAAATTATCGAACTGAGTAAATTTGATTATGAGTAATTTTACCCCAGATTTTCTCAAAACCCTGATGTAACAGGCACTTTTGGATCTCCGAAATTGCTTTCAGCGCACATAAGAATACATCGGAAACCAGTCTCATATAAAACAAATGTAGATCTATGTAATGCAATTTTTGCTAGCAAGGAAAAATTACAACCCAAGCGACATAGATTTTCCTTACAAGAAAATTTGTACCCACAAAAAAAAAAAACAAACTCAAGTGCATATATTGGAAAACCTTTTACATATGTACGTAAGTAAGTACTTCCATACTCACATATCGTGGCACCCACAGCCTTACAGCTGTCATGGTTAGTCAATCAAAATCACAAGGCAAAACTTCTTATCAACCATCAAATAGCTAAGTGGGTTTATCTTCTGTTTTGAATAGTAAATGACGATATCAGCTGATAAAAATTAACATGCTTTAAAAGGAAATTTTCGTGTGATAAATACCAGCATTGCGTATACGTAACTGGATGTATATGGAAGCAATTCACGTTATCAACGGTAAGCTCACAGCTGACTTCATATATTAAAAGTACATTTGTATGTAAGTTGCAGCGTTGTGTTTTATGAAAGTAAATAGTGTGTGCGTACATATATAGGTGAGAATGTGTACACAAATAACAATTAGAAAGGGTGTCCCGTTAAGGACAGCCACATATTATGTTAAAACATTACTTAGACGAATAGAAATTCGTATCTCTTCGTAAGTAGAGATACTCCAGGTTATTTAATCCATATGCATATATTTGAAATTACTCGTAGCCAAGAGTACCTTAAAGTGCACGGCGTATTATATCTGAATGCCTGCCGAATAACGTTTTCGTTTTGGCACTCAGTGAACAAAGAATGAGAAAATTCCTAAGCCGCTCAATATAAATATACAAGTTTTTATAGAAGTATAGGAGAGCGGCATAATTTCAGTAAATGTTCTAGAGGTAAGAAAGATGTAGGGTCTACACAGCATTTCCGTGCTCTTGAGAGAATGCGCATCATATTTCGGAAGCCACTTCTTCGATGATCAGAACAATTTAGGCTCTGTTACGAGTTTATTTACGCCCTTTACTATAATAAAAACATTATTTTTAATTTTTTTTCTTTTAATTTCAAAATAGGCCACTTTAACGAGACACCTTATATATATTTATATACTTCATATTGTATGGCGGCTGCCGTAGCCAAATGGGTTGGTGCAATGGCAAACCTCCGAGTGTATTTCTGCAATAAAAAAGCTTCTCATAAAAATATCTGCCATTCGGAGTCGGCTTGAAACTGTAGGTCCCTCCATTTGTGGAACAACATCAAGTCGCACGCCACAAACAGGAGGAGGAGCTCGGCCAAACACGCAAAACGGGTGCACGCGCCAATTATATATATAGGGTTATTAAATAGGTGCGCTTCAACTTTTTTCCGATAGGGAGGGCGAACGACGCAATATTTTTTATTTTTCGCTTGTCATTTGTAAACTTCATTAGTATACATTTCATCATGGAACGCTACACACTTGAGCAACGATTGCAAATCGTGCAAATTTTTTATGAAAATAATCGTTCTGTTGCTGCTACTTTAAGAGCATTACGGCCATTTTACGGTCCATTTAACAAGCCGTCCCGTTTTGGGGTTATGTGAAGTCATTGGTATACAGTAACAAGCCGGCGACGATTTGTGAGCTCAGAGCCAATATTGAACGCGAAATTGCTGGAATTTCGGCCGATTTATGCAAAAGAGTGGTCACTAAATTGGGTTCAACGACTGGACTTCGTAAAACGTGCACGCGGTGGTCATGCAAAAGAAATCGAATTTCATACTTAAATGTATATGTTCAAACTCGATAATAAAAAAAAAATTAGTTAAAAAAGTCAAACCGTTTGTGTTTTATTCAAAAAAGTTCAAAAGTTGAAGCGCTCTTACTGAAAACCCCTATATACATATATACTTCATATCATATTTTTGGATGGCAAAAATGTATACATATACATTTCTAGATACACAAATCACTCTTATCTTATTCTGTGCATATAGACAGTGCACTCGGAATATAGTGAACACTTCCTAACGTTAAAAATATGTATTTAATCCTGACTGATCTATGACGTTGACCAGCTTAAAAAGCTTCATGTTTTTTACCCTCAATATATGAGTAACACCGGAAACGGGTGTACGCGCCAATTATATATATATATATGTGAGTAACTTAAATGTATTTTATATAAATAAAAACTTTAATTAAAATTTTTACGTGCTTGGAAATCTCCCGATATTGCAAACGATAGCATTTTCCAAAGCTTAACCTGTACTTGTTGTAATAAGTTCACGTTATCACGAGTGCACTGTATAAACACCAGATCCAATGCATGACTATGACCATGACCATGACCACATCCAGTGAAATAAATGCAGATAATTTTTATACAAAGAATGCACTTCAATCAACTACACTGTGCAACAATTTCAAGGTTACTGTTTGGGGGCTTTTCCGGGATTCCAACTTAAGATGAAAGACCTATATCCATATAGTATAACCTCGAAATCTTTTTGCATTCTAAGGTAAAGTTTGTTTTTACGCCCATAAAAATTTTTCAAATTTTTGTTTGAATGTTTAAGAATATGTGGAAAAAAGGGTGTAGAACATTTTAACCCATGAGCTGTCTCAAAAAGTGACCATTTCGTCCTCTTTTTTGGAAAGCCTAAAGAAAATGGCATTGGGGAGGCCTCTATAGTATTAAGATATTCTAAGAAATAGTCACTAGGGGTATCGGCAGGGAATATTTGTGTACAAGAATCTAAAGGATTACAGAAAATAAAGGAACATATATGAATTGGTTTAATCAGAAACATATTTGTAGAACAACATCAAGACGCACACCACAAATAGGAGGGGGAGCTCGGACAAACACTTAATAGAAGTGTAAGCGCCAATTATTTATTTTTGATTATAAACTCCAATACAAAGATGTACATCGGGATGAATAAATGTTTTATACGCCTAAGGTTATACGCCATTGCCTTCTTACACACGAATACGTAATGAAGAATACTCAACCGCCATCATGTAAACATCGGATCCAAGTGCTTGCCACATCTTGTTAAGTTTTACCGCTCCCTCCCATATACGCACGAAATATTTTTCAAATAAAAGCCCAATTGAACTTCTCTCCAATGCAACAGAAACCAACGTAAAAGCCCATCTTCAACTTTGTAAAATATTACAAATTTGCAAAAAAGCAGAAAAATATGCCATGGGCCAGGCAGCGTTCTAACAGCTACCATTGGCACTTATGTAGGTAGGTAGGCACTCATAACATGACAGAGTTGCAATTGAAACCGATTTCAATCTAACTGTTAATGGCAGCATATGCAATAAATTTTTGTGGAATCTTGCATTTTAAATGCCAATTAAAAGTACTTTGAGCTTTGCTATAAAAAATATTTTATGAGAGAAACAACTTTTTTCTTTCTTGGAATTGAATTCTGTATGTCTTTTCGTGAATGTATGTACATATATAAACATATCCAGTCCTATTACTGAATCCATTGTAGAAAACCTGCGCATCCGAATGCTCGCTGCGAATACGAACAAATGGCAACCATGAATTTATTTATTTATATCGAAAGCATCAATAGCACAATATAAACAATCAAATTGCGTCTGAGTGAGTCGACAATTCAAAAGTTGGCCGAAAATTTTCAAGAAACTGGTTCTGTCGAGGATAGAAAAAGGGCAGATGGACCAAAAATTGGAGATTCTGTTGAGA
>JAYXIM010007091.1:0-343898 GCA_037575425.1 Anastrepha fraterculus | reverse complement strand
ACTTTGAAGGAATTTTTCTAAAAACAAAATAATTTTTAAAATTATAACGCCAAAGTATAGTATTTATGTATATATACACTTGCTAGGCAATCTGTTTTAAATAATTCAGAAAGAAACTTTTAAATTATAAATATTTTCCAAAAACTTAATGAAAAATGCATATTGCATTTATTAAACAATTACCTTAATTGTCCGCTTTTGTACATTGAGTTAAATTTCCTATATAAACGGGTTTTCCACAAACCGTTAATTTTGAAAACCACTATCTGGAGAATTTTTTTCAAGAAAAGCATTATTTTTCCATCAAGTAATTAAGTCCCTTGCTAAATATTTGTTGTGGAAAGTTTTTAAATTAGGGAAATCCTTGCAAAAACGCATTGGTACGTTATTTGATTCATTTTGATTTTGTTTGTTTGTTGATTAACATTTTCTAAGCAGAAATTTCCTTCATGAAAAGGCAATTTTAAGGAGGGATATTTTGCTTAAAACCATTATTTTCGGTTAAAATCTCTCCCGAAGTTATAATAAATCTTTCAAACTAGTACGAAATGAGTTTTAAAAATTTCCCTCGATGGAATATTTTTGGCAAGCCCTACTTTATAGATTATTTTTATATTATGAAGAAGTTGATTCCTGAGAGAATAAATTAATTACTTTAGCCAAATATTCCTACATATATGTTGTGGAAAATGTTTAGGGAATTTTTTTCAAAAACGCATTGGAAGGTTATTTCACTCATTTTACTCTGGGTATGTTGATTAAAATTTCCTATGCAGAAATTTCCTTCACTAAAAGGCAATTTCGAGAAAATTTCCCTGGAGGGATACGTCATTACTTATGTCTACAGTTACCCCCAGAACTATTAAAGGTTTTTGAAAGTATAATAGTATGAAATGAGTTTTAAAAATTTCCGTCAATGAAAATTTTTTTGGTAAGCCCTACTTTAGATAGTAATTTTTTATATTATGATTCCTGAGAGATTAAATTATTTAGTTTAGCCAAATATTGTTAAATACTTATTGTCGAAAATTTTTAAATAAGGGAAATTTTAGAAAAAACGCATTGGAAGGTTATCTCAATCATTTTGCTTTCCATATGTTGATTAAAATTTACTATGCAAAAATGTCCTTCACGAAAAGGCAATTTCTAGGAAATTTCCCTGGAGGGATATTTTGCTTAAAACCACTCTTTATGTGTACAGTTTCTCCAGAAGCTATTATAAAATTTTTAAACTAATATAAGAAGAGTTTTAAAAATTTCCCTCTCTGAAAAAGTGCTAACTTTACAGATTATTTTTATGTTATGAAATAGTCGATCCATTAAAGACTAAATGAGCTACTTTAGCAAAAAATGCAACATCCATGCATTTACATTACTTACATGCAAGCAAGTAAGGCAATTCAAATATAAATACATTTCGTGCGACTTTTATATTGTAAAGGAATTTGGTACCAAAGTAATTTCTAGCTTGCAGAAGATCTCCTAGAGTCTTGAAAAAAAGTATACTAAATATTCATTAAAGACATTTTTTCAAGGAGGGGCATTTTATTGCAAATATTCCTCTTAATATACTTTTTCCGCTTCTATATCTACTGCCGCAAAAGCAAGTAAAGTTGCCTAGTAAAATGGTTGCCTAGAAACCACGCTCCTAAGAGCTGAAAAATCAATTATGTAGATATTAAAAAAGATAAAACGAAAATATATAGTTAACATGAAAAAAATGTTGATGGCTAAGAAATTTACCATACTTATGAACTGTGAAGCCATTAGGGTGAGGCTTCATTAGCTCGCCCATGAATTTGCTTATCGACTTGAGCTTCCCACATAGCGCTGTTACTCCATTACTTATCTGTTGTACATTAAATTTTTATTATTTTTTATCACATTTTCCTTTTTCCAGCAACAAACTTCCTGTGTGCACGGCTTGCGTGTCTTCTCCGTGCTGTGGACGATAATGGTGCATACGTATTTGCAAATGTTTACCATCGGTGAAAATCGAGTAAATATTCTCGTTTCAAGCACTTAAAATATTACATTAACAACACAACTCATGCTAACAAGCACACTTACACGTTACATACGCATACACACACAACTTTCTTTCATTTCTCCAACACACTTTACTACTCATTTGCAGCTCCCGCGCTCACCTTTCATACGTCGCATCCTCCTAAGACGGCAAATGTGACTTGAGAGCCGCACACACTTTTTAGGATTTGCTGACTTACCTTTTTAAATTCTAACCAACTGAATTTGCTACACTACTTTCACCTTTCTTCATGCCCTTTCAAGCATTACTTATATTTTATATTTTATTTTATATTTCTTTTAAATTTCTCAATTTTTTCCTTTTTTTGTAACTTTCATTTTCCTCAGTTCCAGCGCAATATTGTCGAGCGCTCCATTTGGTATCAGTTCATTGGCAATGCCACCTTTTCGGTGGATACGTTTTTCTTCATCAGCGGCTTTCTTGTGACACTAATCTTTCTCAAACAGGATAAAAAGTACCCCGACGATACAGGACAATTTCTGCGTCGCAGCATGAAAGACACTGGATTTCTATTGATTTATCGCTACATACGCCTGACGCCAGCGTACTTGTTTGTGATATTCTTCAACGATTTTGCATTGCGGTGAGTAGGCGAAAGTTTTAATGTGAAGAAGAATGCCTTTGACGTGTATTGTGCGGCCAAATACTGCTTCACTTTTCAATTTTTTACATTGTGTTTTCAAGAATAAATACAATTTTAATTATATTAATATTTATTACAACAAAAGTATGCTTCGAAATGTTGGCAAAGCTCGCCTCTTTTATTTTGAAATATTTAAGGCATTTTTTTAAAACACATTGCTTTGCCTCCTTTATTTTCTAAAAATAAGCTGCAGACTCGACGACTATTTTCTGATATTTTATTTACTTTCCAATGAATTAGAAAATAACAAATTCGGCATTCTTTGCAATGTTTGGTATATATTTCATATTTGGCAGCTTGAAAGTATGCTACGTGAAATCATAATTCCCATTTTATAGGCAAATTTGACTTTCATTTTCAACAGAAGAAGCACTTTTGCGTGTTAGAAAAATTATGTGACTGGCATCCAAAAGTATGCTACACAAAAAATCTTTTGTTTCTAGATTTACTTGAAATACATTAATTTTAAAATGACAAAATAGTGCTTTTATACAAGTTGCCGTTATGTGTAACCTATAAGTATGCTACATAAAATTAACTTTGTTGCCTCTAGATTTTGATATGTAGTAGCTTTAAAATAGCAAAATTGTAATTTTATACAAGTTACCTTTATATCGCAGCCTATGAGTATGCTACATTAATTAATTAAATTTAATTTTATGGAGAATAGAATCTTCAAAAAAGAAAAAAAAATTTTTTTACTGGCATCCTAAAAGTACGCTACACGAAAAATGTTTGCCTCTAGCTTTACTTGATATGTAGAAATTATAAAATCAATCACGTAGAAGCGTATTCGAATATATTTCTAGGTTATCAGTCTTAAATCATGCTCTGCTTACTTGCAACATTCTCATAGCAAAGGTTTGTCTTTTTAACTATATGTTTTGCAAACGATTAGTGTAGGCATGCAACTTCTAATTAGTTCTTAAGGAAATTTCAAATTTTTTACATTTCTAACTAACCCCAAAAGTATGCAGCATTATGCTGATAAAGTATTAAGCAGTAATAGCCAACCAGCTCCCAGAAACCATACATTTTATAAACTCTGCAATCCAACTAGCCCTAAAAGTAGGCTTAATAAAATTCAAATATTCTTCATATTTTACCTGGCTTCCACCCACCTTAGGTATTTCTCATGATGGAAATGCAGCAATTTAATTATTGAATTGCTGCAATCAATTGAAAAAGCTTGTGCCACAAGTTTGTGCACCGTTGTGATTAAGCGCCTTGCGGTATGCAATACCAATAAGCAATTACGTTAATTTCAATTATTGTGGCCAACCATATACATACATTCTCAGCAAATTCTTGCTAGTTGCTATGCGTTCGTGACCATGCGTCTTAAAGCATGCAATATGCATAATGTGTAATTAAAAAGCTTTTACTTTGCGCTATGTTGACCCAAACAAATTAAGGCTTTGAAAAAATATAACTATTTTTAGGAAAATATTATTAATTATTAACAACAAAATGTATTTTAGCTCTAAATATGTAAAACTGTTGCATACTTTAAGGCACTTGCTTTTTCGTCTCTACTTAACTTCTTTTTACCTCTTTCAGTCAAACTTTCGACAACTCAGTCTTCCAGCCAAACGTTGCCGCCGACACTTGTAGCCGCTTTTGGTGGCGCAACATATTTTATATCAACAATTTCTATCCGCTCAGTGAGATTTGCATGATTTGGAGCTGGTACATGGCCAATGATATGCAATTTTTCGTAATGGCTTCACTGCTGCTGGTGCTTTCCACCAGGTAAATGGAAAGAAAAGCAGATTTTGATTGAAATATTAAAAATTTATAACAACAATTGCATACTTTTAGGTATTTCAAAACCGCTGCACTCATCGTCTGCTCGTTTTTGCTCAGCTCTTGGGGCATTTCAGGCATAATTTCACTGCATTACCGTTACACACATAAAGTGGCCAATCCCTTCGAGTCCTTCGATTTTCTCTACGATAAGCCATGGCAGCGTGTGGGCACCTACATTATGGGTATGTGATGCATACTTTTAGAAGTTAACTTTACATTTCTTGCTTAACATTTTTCTCTTAAATTTTGACCTTTAAATTTTGAGCTATGAACTATAATTATTACTGTAAAATATTTCGCAATCCACAGGTATGCTAACAGGTCTCATTATTCACAAAGTCAAAAAGCCCCCGCCACTAAGCAGCCGCACAAATTATCTACTTTGGCTGGGTAGCTGGTCTCTATTGGCGCTCATCATTTTTGGCGTGTGGAATGGCGAGCTAAGTCGCCTGACGACAGCATTCTATGTGAGCGTCGGCCATACAGGTAAGTTGAGCCGTTGAGTAATTGAGGCGAGTAGCAAAAGAAGAAGGCCCTGATTAATCATTAATTTCGTTACAGCCTTTGGCGTCGGCCTCATCTGGATCGTCTTGTCTTGCTGTTGGGGCATTGCGCCCACAGCCAATCGCATACTTTCCTATCGTGGCCTCTGGCCACTCTCACGCCTCACTTACTGCACTTACCTCATCCATCCTGTCATAATGCTAATCACCTCGTTTCGCATGAGTGGCATCGTTCATCTCAATAATCTCTTCGTGATGACTATTTTCCTGGGAAATGCGGTCGCTTCCTTTGGTGTGGCCTTCTTCATTTCAGTTTTGTTCGAGGCGCCAGTCATACGGATATTGAAGATTTTTTATAGGAAATAGTGAATGTGTAGTAGTATTTAGTATTTGTATATATTTAGTTGTAGTTGTATGTGTATGTAAGTCGTTGGAGGAGAGGGTGAAGGTGAAAAGGAGAAAGAAAATGTGGGAAGCGAGCTAAAGCACGGTTAGAGAATAAGAGCGGAATTTTTAAAGATTTTATATTACTTGAAAAACTAAATACTTTCAGAAAAGTTGGGAAAATAAATTTTTTTTGGAACTTCGTTTTTCGTAAACGCATTTTGCAAATAAGCTTTTTTGCCTTTGAAACCTCTTGGATGCCTCAAAATATGTTAAAAATTAAAATTTTCAGGAAAATTGCTGAAGAAACTTTCTTCGTAAGTTTTCCTTAAATTTCAAACACTTCCCCTTTTCACATTCCATTTCAATTTTATATATTAATTTGCATGCATTACTTTTTATTAAAATTTTGAAAATCACTAATAAAGGCTAAAAACATTTGCCTCAACACTGGGTGGACCACAGCTCAATGGATTTCGAACTTTTGATATAAAAATGTGTGAATGCAGGTATCTCTTCAAGAAAAAAATTTAATTGTTTGAAGCAAAAATTAGAAAAAAATTAAAAAAAACAAATTTTAGAACTTTTAAAAAAATATATATTGCACAACAAAAAAATATAACGATAACTTATTTTCACGAAAAAATATTGTATTCCAAAAATATGTGGGTACACGTATAAGTTACTTTACCAAAAACAAATTTAATTTCTTTGAAGAAAAAAATTTCGAAGAAAAAATTTTTTTAAGATATTGTGAAAAAATTGTGGAAAAATAATTTTCAAGAAAACTTGTTTGGTTACGCATGTCAAATGTTTCTTAAAGAAAAAATTTTAATTATATAGAAAAATGTAAAATGCAAAATCCACAGAAAACAATTTTCAAAAGTTAAGAAAAAATTACAAAAAATTATTTTTAAGAACAAATATTTGAATATAAAAATGCGCTCGTAAGCACCGAAACTGCTTTTAAAGAAATTTCATGAAGGAAAAAAAAGTCTTAAAGAAAAAAATGTTTAAGATTTTTAAAAACGAAATTGTGAAAAATAAATTTTCCAAGAAAATATTTTCAAGAAAAAAAAATTTTTTTTCAAGAAAAATTTGTTGAATGCAGATCTCGTTGGGAAATATTATTATCTTAAAGAAAATTTTTAATTTATTAAAGAAAAATTATGAAACAAAATTAGAAAAAAAATATTTGAAGTTTTTTAAAAAAATTATGAAAAATTTTTTTAAGTTTTTAAAAAAGTGTGAAGAAGTATTTTTCCAAGAAAAGTTTGTTAGATGCAAATGTAGTTGAGAAAAAATTAAAAAAAAATCTTATGGTAACGTATCAAACAATTTAAAATTACTAAGGAGAAATTATGAAAAAAAAATTCAAAAAAACAATATTTGGAAAATTGAAAAAACAATAAAAAAATTGTTTGAGCTTTTTAAAAAATTGTGAAAAAGAACTTTTCCAAGAAAAATTGATTGGATACAAACAGAATATTTTTTAAGAAATATGTTCGGTTGCACTTATCAACTGTTTCTTAAAGAAAAAAATTTAATTAATATTTCTAAGACAAATTTTGAAAACAACTAAAAAAAAACATTTTTTAGAAATTTTTTTAAATTATAAAAATCATTCCAGAAAAATTTTTGAATATCTATATTGTAAGGTTATATTACCTTTATATATCCGGAAAAAGGAAACGCACGTGTAAATGCTACGGTTGCTTTATTTCAACTAACTGTACATATAAAAACCAAGAATGGCGATTGTACAAAATGTACATGGCTTGCTATGATTCTTACAATCATGGGTTGCTATGATTCTTACATATATAAATAGTAGTAGTTTATTAAATACGTTTTTCTTAAAAAAAACATCTAAATTTCTTGTATTAATTTTTTTTAGTTCTAAAGAAAACTATTTTTAAAAAACCAAAATTTTAAGTTTTAAAATGAAATTGTGGAAAATTATTTTTTCAAAAAAAATTTTTTGGTCGCAAATGTCGTTGAGAAAATACTTTTTTCAAGAAATATTGTTTGTATTGTATTGGTTGCGCATATCAGCTGTTTCTTAAAGAAAAACATTACAATTTTGGAAGAAAAAATATAGAAAAAAATTCAGAGAACATTTTTTAGAATTAAAAAAAAAGTTATGAAAATATTTTCCAGAAATAAAACTATAAATATACATCAGTTTATCTTAAAAAAATCTAAATTCGTATATTACATTTTATCTTATTTTAAAGAAAACTGTTTTTGAAGCAAAGAAATATGAAAAAATATTTTCTGTGAAAGAAGAAAATTGAGCAACTGTTTAGTTGTACAGAAAATACTTTTCGTTAATTTTGGAAAAAACTTATTTTTTTTTAACTTAAAAATTTTAATATAAATACATTTCAGCTATCTTTCAAAAAATAGTTTTCATTAATCCAATAGGACTTTTTTCATTTTAAAGTTCTGGAAGAAATAAACAAATTTTATATTTAATATAAAAATGTGTATTGGATGCACACATAAGCAGTTTTAAAAATTTAAAAAACGTGAGGAAAAAAATTCCAAAGAAAAAACTTTGCAGGTATTGGAAAAACAAAATTATGAAAAAATTATTTCTCGACATAAATTCTTTGAATGCAAATGTCGTTGAAAAAATTTGTTTTTTTCTAGAAAAATTTTGTCCTAGAAAAAGTTTTTGGTTGCACATGTTAGCTATTCCTCAAAAAAAAATTTAAATGTCTACGAGAAAAACAAATTTCAAAAAAAAAACTTTTTAAGCGTTTAAAACAAAGCGTGAAAATATATTTTTTTCAAGAACAATGTTTTGACTGCACGTTCAGCTGTTCCTTCAAGATAAAAATTAGTTTTTTGGAGAAAAACAATAAAAAATTTCAAGAAACCATTTTTTTGAAATTTAAAGAAAAAATAAAGAAATTATATATACATATATTATATATATATACATATATATATCTAAATTTATACATATACATATATATACATTTTTACATAATTGTTTTTTTGGTTTTAATTCTAAAGAAAAATATTTTCTCGGCAAAAAAGAAAATTTGAGCAAAACAGCTTTAACCGTGTTTGTGGACGCTCGCTCATATTTTGTAGTTGTTATTAAGTGTTGTTGTAATTCTAGTGACAATTTTATTTGTTTTTGTTTTTTTATTTGTAGCATATTACTTAATTTTCAAAATATTGGTTTATGGTGTATTAAAGGCGATGAAGAAAACTTCAACACTTCTTAGTATTAAGAAACTACTTTATTTAACTAGCAAATTTATACATAAAAATAAGAAAAAAATTAAAAATATTTTATTCACTTCTTGGTGAATGAGGATTTTCTTATTATTTATTTAATAAAAATACTGTACAAACTTTAAAGTTTTTATATTTCAAATTTTTACAAAGACTAGTAATATTTTTTTTCAAAAATTTAATAAAACGTTCTAAGTTTAAATGTTTTACAAATCAAACAAAAAATAAAAATAAATAAATAAAATATAACTTGAAACCAACTTATTTCAAAATATTTAAAGGAGAATACTTCAATTTTAAAAATAATATTTTTTATAAAAAAATTGAAAAAAATTTAATTAATCCTTTGAAAAAATTTTAAAAAATTTGTTTTTGAAAATATTTCAAATAAAAAAAAATTTATTTGTAAAAAATTTAATTAATTTTTTGAAAAAACTTTCTTTATAAAAAAAATTGACGCAATTTCCGTTTTTTTTTTTAATTTTTTTTTTGTTATTGACTCATAACCTAATATTTGTAGAAGTAAGCCTTATAAACGGAACAGACTAATATATAAGAAATAAAATATTATATATAGAATTAATTTTATTTAAAATATGTAAATAGACCAAGAACAGTTTATTTTAAATTTAAAAATATAAGAAAAGTAATAAAAACAAAAAATTCGTTAATTCATTTGGCATATATTCCCCATGACTCTCGCTCTGCAATGATCATTTCGAAAGACTTGGAAGTGACCTGAAAAATGACTTCGATTTTCCAAGCTGTCCTGCATAGTTGACATGTGAAGCCTCAATAGAAGATAAAGAACAGAGAAAACCCGTGTGCGATCCATAAAGCATTGACTATTTTCCAAACCTACTTTCTTACTCAAAAATCAACAACAATCGACGGGCTACCTAAGACTAAGAGGGGCAATTTAAGACTGCGTGGAAAAGATCGTTACAAAACTCTGAAACTCTGCAGCTTTGGCTCAAAGAGGCGATTTCTAATATACAAAGAAGGTGGCTCAGCTTTTAGCAGCTTACGAAAGTAAGAGGTTCACGGGGAAGTTGGTTTTTAGTTTGATATCAGAAAACATATCGTGACCATCGTAAGTGCGAGTTTGGTCAAGTCTTAATTTCGGTAATTGCATCCTACTGGGTATCAAATTGGAGCTGTGTAGTTCAAAGCGACCGATCAGTCACTTTGTACATTCCCCACAACGCTTTTTCGTCTTTGCTTCAAATGCTATTGGTAGAGCAAAGTTGTAGCTTTGTACTTTAGCTAAAATTGAGGCTGCATGCGATGAGAAGGAGAGCAAACTGTTGAAGAATTTCCGAGTTATTTACATTCCGTATTGGTGTATTGTCGATCTGTATACCAACTTGACCTCCTTCGTACATGCCGTAAGCTAAGTAACACAGATTTTGTAAGCAGAAACATTCCAGGTCATAAGTTAATATTACCCATAAGTTAATATTAATTGCAATCGAAATGAAGTAAACATTGCAAGTAGTAGCTTAAAAGCTCTTGAAATTTATGATTGCATACTTTTTGGCTGGCAATATGAAATGTTTTTCAGCTCTAACAAATTGAAAGGGGCTTCGTATAGACTATCGAGTACACTAATTTATATAATTTATTAATACAAATGCATGTGAAATACACTCAGGCATCAGATTGCTTTGCAGCGGCAATTGAAGTGGAATAAGTGCACTAAAATATGCTTCAACCTTATATTTTGGGATACACTTCTGGCATTTTGTAATTAAAATTTGTGGTATTTACCAGCACTATAAGCTTCAAGATTCATATTTCACTGGCTAGAGTGTATTAAACACTTAGGCATTTTAGCCATGCAAATTGTTATTATTATAAGCAGTGTAAATAACTTAGCGCTAATTTTTTTATTATTATGCTGCCCTACAAGTTTGTGAAAATGGCCGGCGCTCAAAATTATGCAACGATTTTTTGAACTGAACCGTTTTTGATGAAACAAAATTTAAATGACGTAGAATTTATGGCGTTACCGTGTGAACTACGATCGTTTGGAAAACAAAATTTTTAGTATTTTTTTCGGAGCTTTAAAGTCAAAAAGAAGGATCAATAAATGGTTTTTCATCTTTGAACGTACGCCATTTTGTCAAATTTTCTTTATTTTTTTTTAATCATAGTTCACACGATAACGATATTTATGCTCAACAAGCACCTTTTTGTCTGTTTTTTGATTTCAGCCACCTATGAGTCCCGGAATCCGTTTCGCCCGCGACATACCTTTGATTGGAAGACCATTTTTTGAAGGCTGACAACTTTTTGAACGAACCTCATGTGGCCAAAAAACAATTTTTTTGTAACAATGAATCAAAAAATAAAATACTGTAAACAAACATATCCTTTTCGTTTCCGTTTTACACGCTTTTAAAGAAACACCCACAAGCCACCATTTCAAACGAGGCGAGGGCCTTAACCACCGAAGCAAATTTAAGCGCCAAAGTAAATTTAAGCGTTATGAGTAGCGCACTTATGCAATAATAAACTTCTTGTGACCATACAACAACAACAAAATTAAAAAGAAATGGTAAAATCATCCCCTCTGCTCCATACTTGTAGGCTATTCACCTTTATTAACGTTGCCTATTTATGCGCGCCATCCTTTGTTAGCACGTTAAGTGTCAGAATAAGTATGTCCAACGGTGTTTTTCGCACAGCTGCCCCATAAATTTTAAGTTTAAACAAAGCGAATGCTGTGCGCCTAAAATCCCATTTGTAAAGTTTCACAAGCGCACCTTTTTCTACAAATCTCATTTGTTCCTGCCAAACAATGCGCGTTAAATTAAAATTTTACGACCAACAATAGCAATAAACATAGGTCAACCTAATTTGCAAATAATGTCATAAATATCTGAGTGAAAAAAAAATGGCACACACACACACAAAAACGAGTAAAGCTTTATAATTAAAATCTTTAAGGCTAAGTAATCTCCTACCACAAAACAAAGAAACAAACGAACGCAAACGCAACGAAGCGAAAACACAAGTAACGTAAAATTGAAAAACAAAAAATCTGCTACAGATTTCGTTGCGCAGTACTTCATAAGAAAGGTCAGACTTCTAGGCCTAATATTTTTTTTCAAATTATATTTTTCATACTTTTCTTGTTGCCTGAAAAAAGTCTGTCAATTTTGAAACCTTTGAAGTGGTGCATCCAGGACGGTCAGGCTAAGAAAGAAGAAGAAGAAGTGGTGAATAGCAAAAGTTTGCGTTAACGGTGTCTCGGTTTACTGATTTAAAGATATTAAGTTTTACAAATTTATCTGTGCATTTGATGCCTAAAAGTATGCCTAGAAGAATTTTTTATTTTATGCTACACTCAAAAAATTTTGGTCAGTATTAAAAAACAATTCTACGAGCTATTAAAAAATACAAGATGGCCCAAAACTAATCAACCAATTTTGTTTTTTTGTAACTTTTTTACTAAATAAAAATTCACTAATAAAAATTCAATCAATAAACAAAAAAAAATATTTTAAGTAATGGAAATCTTTGTTTTGACCTTCGAAGCAATGAAGAGCTGCTCTATTTGTATACTGCAGCTGACTAGTTCACAAATGTCAAATCTCATTGGCGTACGACGTCATTCGGAAAAATTATATACCCTCCGATAGGGTGAATAATTTTGCACCACCTTAGGAAATTTAAAAAAATATATTTAGAAATATTTGTCACAATGGATATCAAAATTTTAAATTTATGGTGGAATATTTAAAAAAATATTTTAATATATTAAAAGACATAGTAAAGAAGGATTGGAAAAGCAAATGAAATAATCGAAGTTTTGTAAATTTATGAATAAATATAGTTTCGAAAAAAACTACATCAACAGTTTTTCAATTATTTTACACCTTCTGGAAAATAAGAAATTATGCTGCTATAGGTACACTTAAGTCCTTCACTGTAGGTGGGTGTGTATTTCAATTGGAAGAAGTAGACACGTGCAAATCCACGCGTAAACAATGCATAGAGCCATCATTTAAGATTCTTTATTATTTATGTTAGCTATTAAGCTATGTTTGTCGAAGTAAAAGACACGTTGTTTAACTCGTTGCTAGCAAAGTGCTAGATGAGGGACGACAAACTTACATCAGAAGGGTAAGCAATAAGCGTGTACGTATATTAATCACTTCTGAGCAACGCATATGTGTTTGTAAAAAAGAGAGTGAAGCTTTGCCAATAGCAAAGTGGACTTCATTCCATGTTAGGGGATTTCGAAGTGTTGATCGTTGATATTAAATAATAAAATGCTTTTGGTTTTCTTTTAATTGGAAACGCTTCTTTGAATATTAACATCATCTTTGCAAATTTCTATTTTATTTACTTTTATAATTTTTGTAATCAAGAAGTTTGAACATTCGCATGTCAAAGTTTCATAGTCGCTAAACTATGTGGAGAAAAATTTGTACTGACAAATCGGAGTATATTTTTCTGAATGAAAAAATTGTCTTCGTTTACATATAAGTATGTATGTATATCGTATGTTTTTATGTTAGTGCATTTTTTTAAGAATTCTGGTCACAACAGCGAACAGTAATCTCAACCAGCCATGTTTTATTAAACAATGCATGTTATACATTTTATGTTGTTAAAAAGGACAATTTAGTTACCTGAAATTGGTGGGAAAACATGTTTCCATTAAAAAAATAGAGGATTTTTTCAAAAAACATTGGGGAAATTATGTTAGCAGAGTGAGTACTTAGTTGCTCTCAAATTCAAATCACACGCATATGGCAATGCGCACAGTATGACAAAGTATACAAAAAATATTAGAGAAATTTGTTTGCATCCGCTCATAGATTTTGAACCATCGCAAACCACTTTTCGCCATGATACACCCATGCGTTCAGTACATTCATTAACACATTGAAATAAATCTTCACCTTTAGTCGTCCCTTTCATTGGAATAATGTCCAGAAGTTCTTCACATACATATATTTAGGTGGGCATCAACTCCTCGGATAAAAATCGCTAATTGGGCTATGTCGGATATATA
Source organism: Anastrepha fraterculus (assembly GCA_037575425.1). Taxonomy (NCBI): domain Eukaryota; kingdom Metazoa; phylum Arthropoda; class Insecta; order Diptera; family Tephritidae; genus Anastrepha; species Anastrepha fraterculus. The sequence continues at coordinate 330,228 of JAYXIM010007091.1, read as the reverse complement.
TGTACTTTTGTTAATTGCCAATGAAATCGCTGTGAATGATTTTATACGCTCTTTTAACTGCGATCCTGTAATTTCCGCCATTTCATCTACTCGTCTGCTTATAGTTCTACGAGATAAGGGGACAAAATTCCTACTGCTTTTAATATACAAGACTTCACCAATTCGCCATCCGAAAATGCACGATTCTCTCGAATTAATAATAAATAATTTGAATTTTTCCGACCTTCTGTAATTTGGCAAATGACTTACCGCTATCGAATCGGGCTCTTCGTTTAGACTTAAGGATTTGTATATACTTGTCCTTTCTTCTCCTACATATTCATCATATTCACTCCTATGCAGCTCATAATGTCTCTTTATGTTAAAAACCTTACACCACACCTTTTTCACATACGAGGCATTGTGATTCTCCGTCTACATACATATGTATTTGCATAAAAAAGTTACACTCCACTTCGGATTAAAATTTAACAATGCTCTTTTATTTGAGGTCCTGCTGAACCAAATGTTTTATATTAATACACTTAATATTAGTGGTTTTTTATGCGACAATAATATGTAACTTACGGTTTCAAAAAATATCGTCGAAAAATGAAGAAATCACGAAAAAACTGATTTTATTTATGAAATGTCAAAACTTATGAGTAAGAGTTGCCGCAGTTGTTAAATGTGGGAATCAATTTTGGGCATTGTTGATTTTTATTATTCATGATTTATATACCTAAGTATATACTCTTGGTTGTTTATTTTTATTTGCAGTTGTACATATCAGAGTGTATTGGATTTAGATGGGCGAAGTTAGTTGTCAATCACGTCCACTTTTTATGAAAAATAAAAGAAAAAATGGTATCATTCAGTAGCTAAGAATTCTGAAACATTTGACAAACTTCGGTAGCTGAAGAGAGTTTGTAGTTTTATAAAGTAATTTGCTAAAAAATTTGATTTTCTCAATTTAAAAAACATCAATTTAAAAAAATATATCCGATCTCAAAAACCATTTAAGTAATCATAAGATAAGTGTGAATAATTTACAGATTCGTCAGTATATGCAGAGATCAATATTATTGAAGATTTAACTGTCATTCCTTCCAATGTGTAAGATTTTAATTTAATCTCAAATTAAATATTTTCAGAGGTCTTAATCTTCTTTACATCTAGCAATTAAAAAACAGTATTACGCGAACTTTTTTTTATTAATTTTTATTTCATTTTTTCGAATTTTGCTAGGAAAAGAAATTAAGTTTTGTAGAATATTTTTTTGCATAAATTTTTTTTTATGTACATTTTTTATATAATAAATTTAATTTTTTTAACTATTTTTCAAAATTTTTTTTTTTTGTATAATATTTCAATTTTTGTTTTGATTCATTTTTTTTTAATAAATTTTTTTATGTTTAAAACTATGGGTTTAAATTTTTTAGAATTTTGTTTTCATGAACACTTTTTTATGTAAATTTTATTTTAACTAGTTTTTTTATAATTTTTTATTAATTTAAATTTTTGTTTTTTGATTAAATTTTTTTTAATAATTTTTGTTTTTAATTAGAATTTTTTTAAACTTTAAAATATGAAAAAAATTTGAGTTTTTTAGAATATTTTTTTCCATAATTTTTTTATGTAAATTTTTTCAAATACTTTCTTTTCATACACTTTTTCTTAATTTAAATTAAATTTAAATTGTTTTTTAATAAATTTTTTTTATACAATTTTTAATAATAAAATTTTTGATTATGTGTAAAACTATGGATGAAACTATATTTTCATACAATTTTTTCTTATTTAACTTCTTTTTATTTTATTTATTTATGTTTATGAGTTTCTTAGAATATATTTGTTTTCTTTAAGATCTATGTAAATCTTTTTCAATAGTTTTTTTCATAATTTTTCTTTTATTTAAATTTTTGTTTTTTAATTAAAATTTTGTTAATGATTTTTTTTATGAATTTTTTAAGAAGTTTTTTTATAATTAAAATTTTTTTAAACTTTAAAACTGGAAAAACAATTTGAGTTTTTTAGAATATTTTTGTTCATAAAATTTTTTTTATTTTACTTTTTTAATATTTTTTTATGTAAATTTTTGTTTTTTAACAAATTTCTTTTATACAATTTTTAATAATAAAATTTTTGGTTATGTTTAAAACTATGAAAAAAATTTGAGTTTTTTAGAATTTTTTTTCATACAATTTTTTCTTATTTACATTTTTTTTATTTTCTTTTTCTTATGTTTAAAGTTATGGAAAAAAAATTGAATATTTCAGAATTTTTTCATACATTTTGTTTTTGTATTTAAATATTTGTTTTTTAATAAAATTTTTTTTGTAATAAATTTTTTGAACAATTTTTTTTTATGTTTAGAACTGTGAAAAAAAATTTTAAGTTTTTGCATATAATTTTTTTGTACATTTTTTTCCATAAATTTTTTCTTTAATTTAAATTTTTGTTTTTTAAATAAACTTTTTTTTCATTATTAAAACGATGGAAAAAAACTTTAGTTTTTTCATATAATTTTTTTTTGTCAATTTTTTTTAATTTGATTTTTTTTAAATATGTTTTTATATTTAAATTTTTGTTTTTGAACTACAATTTTTATATTTAAAAAAATTTTTTCTCAATTTGCTTAAAATTTCTAATTACTAATTCTCCAAAAGGCTTCCTCAAAAACCTTTTGCAGGGAAGTTAATCAACTTTCGTCAAATTTTTCGTCAGATTGCAGGAAATTCAATTTGTTTTTCAAGACAGATTGATCAACCTGTTGGGCTGTGTGCAGGAAAGTTGACTCAGTGATTTTACTGCGCGTCCGCGCATTGTTCATACGAATGGAGTTATAGAAGCTGTATGGGAGCGAATTCGCCGAAATTTCTTGAAGAAACTAATGACTACTGAGCTGAACATGTCTTCCAGATCCGTGTCACAATAAGTTCCTAATAAAGTCCATATTAAAGCTTTTTCCAAGACACTAACCATCTTTCAACTCCGCTGGTTAAAACAGATAAGATTGGAAAGATGCAAGAAGATGCCTTTAGGTATTTTTGCATAGGCTATCAAAGAATGAGTAATAAAGGAAGCTGACTTCTTAGCCAAGAAGAAGATAGCAAAGAATACTTCAATGATCTCGTCACTAGGGTGCTCCTTCAAGCTTATTTACTAACTAAGAATGCGACCACCATATCCCAATGCGTTGGTGCATGACTACCGTTCAGAAGAGCACAAGCTCGAAATACCAATTGATAGAAAAGTTTTTTCTAATAGCGGCATTGTCGGTAGACAATGGAAAACCTCCGACTGTATTTCTGTAATAAAAAAGCTCCTCATGAAACACCATCTACCGGAGGTGGTGTAAAAGCTCGGTCAAACACTTAATAAAATGAGTAAGCGTAGAGGTTCAAAATATTTTTTTTTTTTTTGTTCAAGAAAACTACTAAATTTTCTGAAGGATTTATTACAGCAATTCCTCTGTTTTATTTAAAAAGTAAAAAAGCAGTTTAAAAGAAAACATTTTTTAGCGTTTCAAAACATTTTCCAAAAGCATGTGTTTCCAGAAAAATATGGGAGGAATTTTTGGGGACGAGTACCATTACCTTAAACGAAATATGGAAGGAATCAATTTGAGGAATTTTAAAGAAAGGTTTAAAATAAAAACTTTTTTTCAAGAAAACTACTAAATTTTCTGATTTTTTTTTAAGGAATTCCTCCATTTTATTTAAAAAGTATAAAAAGCAGATGAAACGAGAAAAATGTTTAACAACTTTAGATGGAATCGTTTCAAACACCTTTTAGTTAAAAAAAAAATTGTTTTCTGTTTCAGTTTTATGAAAAATATGAGATTGATTTTGGTGGTGAGTACCAATACCTTAACCGAAATATGGAAGGAATTAATTTGATGAGTTGAAAAAAAGGTTTGAAAAATTTTTTTCAAGAAAATTACTAAATTTTCTAATTTTTTTTCAAGAATTCTTCTGTTTTATTTAAAAAATTATTGAGAGGAAAAAATGTTTAGCAACTTTAGATGGAAGCGTGTCAAAAACTTTTAAGTTGAAAAAAAATGTTTTTTTTAATTTCCAGAAAAATTATGAGAGGGATTTTGGAGGCGAGTACCATTACCTTAAACGAAATATGGAAGAAATAAATTTATAGAATTTAACAGAGAGTTGTAAAATAAAAACTTTTTTTCATGAAAATTACTAAATTTTTTGAATTTTTTTAGATGAATTCCTTCATTTTATTGATAAAGGATAAAAAAAAAGTAGTGGAACGAAGAAAAATATTTAGCGACTTTGACGCTTTCAAAAGTTATTAGTTTCCTAAAAGATGTTTTTTCTTAGTTTCCAGAAAAATGATGAAAGGGATTTTGGGGGCGAGTACCATTACCTTAAACGAAATATGGAAGAAATAAATTTATAGAATTTAAAAGAAAGTTGTAAAATAAAAACTTTTTCAAGAAAATTACTAAATTTTGTGAAGTTTGTTTTACAAGAATCCTTCCATTTCATCTAAAAAGAATAAATTTACTTGAAAGAAAATGCTCAATTTATTATTATTATTATTATTTATCGGAGATATATGTATACAATACTTAATTAGCACACTGGCTACTAGGGCCTTGAGTGCTTAATGACGATTACAAAATGAATTATTTCTAACTGTACAATTTAAATATGGTCTGATATATTAATACATTTCATATATGTAATTGTGTATTTTAATCATATTGTCAAAAGTAACATTATTCAATAGAGTGGATGGCACCAAAGTTCCGAATGCAGTAGTCCGTTTGGTGGTTAGAGTTGGACAGAGGTCGATTGAGAGATGCTCTCCACAAAAGTGACAAGTCCAGGAAGGAGAGCCGAGGAGAAGATGGTCGTGTGTTAGTTTAGTATGACCGAGTCTCAGACGTATGAAAATTGTGATCTGGTGTTTGGAAAGGGAAGTTGGGAATAGCGATTTTTTACAATCAGGATTTATAAGGGTGTATAGATGATTAAATTGGGACAATTCAATCTTTTTCAAGTGGGAAGAATGGAGGTTGATAGTTTTAAGGATGTCATTCGAAGAGAATGTGTCGAAAGTGATGGAGGGTTTGGAATATGTATTTTTGGCTGCTGCATCAGCTTTTACATTTCGACATATTAAAAATTTTCCCTTATTATTTGTTGCATGCTCTGACGCTTGAAGGATAGCCAATGCCTCGGCAGAAAAAATTTAGCTATTCGGAGTCAGCAAACCATTGGATATTAGGCTTCCGTCCGCAATTTAACTTAGATGCATTTCGCACTTTCAAAAAAACAAAAAAAAAATATGTCCGCACCCTTCAAGCAATGCGCGGCAACTACGAAAACTTCGAAATAGCATACAATTTATATATGTAGGTATGTACGCGTGTTTGTGTAAGTGTGGATATGTGGAAATTATTGAAAATTTAAAATTTCAAAGCCTACTAGAACCAGTTTAATTTATTTGCTCAAATCTAACCGTGAGTTTGTACAGAAAAAAATTAAAGGAACGGAATAAAATTGAAATGAAAAATTTCAAACTCAAAGGTTACTTGGTTATTTAGATTATTAAAAAAATATTGAAATGCATATTTAACAATGTTCGAGCTGATATAAGTTCAAAATTTTTCAATTTCTTATCCTATTAAATTTTGTATTATTTTTTTTCATTTATTAGAAAAAATTACAAACTTTTCCCATGGAAATAATTTTTTTTAACTTTGTATTTATTTATTCTTTTACTTTGAAAATAATTTTAAATTAAATTTAACTTAATTTTAAATTACCGGTTCTTTTGGATGAAATACACCTCCAAACCATCACATGCCCACCGCCGTTTTTTATCATCGGGTTCAGATGCTCCGGTTTCAGCACTTTATTGAGCTTCCGTCAAACCGTGACTTTCCCGTCACTACCGAATAAATTAGATTTGCTCTCATACAAGAAAATGCAGAATTCACCCGATCTTAACCCTATAGAAAACTTGCGGGAAGAGTTGGAGCGAGATGTGCGACAGACGCCAGTTTTTTCAAACTAAACTGTGAACTAAAAGAGAGGTTTAAGGAAGAATAGCCGAAAATTAGGGCAGTTTATACGCAAAGAATAATTCAAAACATGCCAAAAAATTTATCCGAAATGTATATCAGAAATGGAGTTAGTACTAAATATTAATTTAGTTAATTTCAAACATTTTCGTGTAATTAATTTGAATTGTTCACTTTTTGTGTTTTCTTGTCCTATTTTTTAGGGCAATTAAATTTTTTACTCATCCCCAATTTATTGAATTGAAATAAGTATGTAAAACCCTATCAACTTGAAAAATATTAAATTTACTCAGAAGATATTAGAAAATAAAAGTTTTCTGCAGAAAGATTTAAAAAGAATTCTTAAGTGGTCATATACAGTTAGAAGGCCGAAAATAAGCACATTTTCCAATATTTTTTCTGAGAAAACTTTTAAATTTATTGATCTAAAAATTTTTACACATATTATGTTATCTTTTAACTGTATTTTAAGACTTAGTATTAGTAAAACTATTTATTTGGAAAGGAGCTACAGCTGATCCCCGGGAGCTCCTCTCAAAAAGACGTTTCCTTTGCTCACTATATCTCTGAACTGGATTCTCTGAAATTAAAATGGCGGTTTCTAAAAAAAATCGATTTTTGACGAAAATTTCGGCCTTCAGTTGTTTGTACAAAAAAAAATATTTATCGGATTTATGAGAAAAAATATTCTTCTAAAAAATATATTTAAGAAGCTCGTGTTAAAATTTTAGACTAATCGGCTTAACCGTTTTGGAGTAATGTTGGTCACCGGTTTTGAAAACACCATTGAGAGGCAAACGCGTTTAAAGTATGAAAAGTACTTTCAAGCACTCTGAAACGCATTGTCAAATTTGCGTGTAACTTCGAAAATATTCACCGAAACGATATTAAATTTTCTGTGTGTATCCGCAAATATACATATGTACATTTAGAAAAAAAAATTTAAAAAAATCGATTTTTTGAATATTCTAATTCTATAAAACAAAAACAAAAAACAATGGAGAAGCGAATTTTTTGCACAGTTTTCTAAAAATAAAAACTTTTTTTATTTTTCTATTACCTTATTTTCCTAGACAAATCTAAAAATGTTAGAGATATTAAAATAAAAGTTAAGTAAAAAGAAATAATTTTATATTTCGTCCTTTTATTTTTGGTGTCATATCCAATTAGCTGATTGCTAAACTCCAACCAAAAAAAATAGGGGAATGTTGAAGGCGTTCCATTCTAACATTCTTCTATAAAATCCTTACGAAAAAATTTATTTAAAGGATTTGAAGGCACAAATAGATCTGAGATTTTCAAATTGATCCCAAAAATTTCCACATATACGTTCAAGGTAATGATACTCGCCACAAAAATTTCTTCCAAATAAGAAAAAACAAAAAACATGTTTAATAAAAATAGGGAAAATACCCATCACCTACCCCGTATGTTTTAAAAAAAGGGTTATAAGGGGGGGTAGAGGGGGTATTCTACTTTCTAAAAGTGAAAACCTCACTTGTCGGCGGCTTATAGTTTTTAAGTTATTTGATTTCAAAATTTGTAAAATTGACCAAGAATCCTCCTATTTTGGTTATTACAACAAGCCGAAGTGCTGCCAGACATCGTATAAATAAACAATTTTAGAAGATAATAAATGAATACATATAAATATTAATGAATGAATATACATACATATCCTGCAAACCAACGTTCACCAGTTTTTCCAATTTTACCAACACATTCACTCAATTTTTCCAATAATACCCACACAATCACATTTAATTCTTTTGTCATTTTTGATGGGTTATAATATACATATATTTATCTCATAATTTTCGTGAATACTTATTAAACTTAAGTATAGTGAGTGCGAAAGTGACAGCAAAAAACAAGTTGCAAATGTCAAATACAAAAATGAATCGCGTTTAATTCTGTGAAAATCTCCAAGCGAAAAGGAAAGTTGAACAATTTTTAGTAAATTTTGCAATTATATATATATTTAAACTAATAAAATGTATTTTTATTTTCAGAAAAACGTATTCACAACTTCAAGAGGTGCATCAAAAGCAATTCAATTCCAAATTAAAGAAGAAAACAAAGCGGGCATCTTTCTTTTGGTAAGTTTGCTCAATGTAAACAAATTCTTTTTCGCTTATAAAATGTGCAAAAGCATGACCAGAGCCGGTGGTCATAGCTTTTGCATCCATACGTACACTGCGCAGTGTGTTTTGTGAGAAATAAGGGTTGGAAAGCAATTTGTTGCCCATACAGGATCAGTGCGGGGATCCTAACCTCAAATACATACATATGTGTTCTCATAGCAAAGGGCAACAAATCTTTTCAATATGTCTAAAGAAAATTATTTAACTCCCTATTTCAATATTCCCTTAGTCCGCTGCGTAGTGTATATGAATTAAATATGCAATATATGTATGTACATATATACTGCGAAGTAAAATTCTTATGAATGTACATACATATTTTGCATTCCATACACTGTATGTAAATATGCACGGTTGGTGCATGAAATATGTATAAAACCTCTAATTTAATCTTTTCCATTTTGTATTAATAACATCTTTTTTATACTATATACATATGTAGGTACAGCAATATAAACGGCGATACAATCAGGAAATTTAAAAGGGATCTGCATCTGACTCGGTAAGTATTAAATCAGTGAATGTGAAATGGAAGATATGGAAAGTGAAAATGAAGATATGGAAAGGCATGACCAGTGCGGTTGGTCATAGCTTTTGTTTATACACTGTGCAGTGAATTGATATGATTGTGTGGCCAAGAAATGTGTCACAGGATCAGTGCGATTAATCCAAACCAAAAAGATGTGCATATGCCATAGTTAAAGAAGCCAATTGTTGGCATTATAAATTTCTATTTGTGGTTTGGTTAATAGCAATCGCCTGCGCAGTGTAAGTAAATGGAAAAAATGTATGCACGTTTGTAGGATAAGAATAAAATTGTGATATACATATATGTATGTATGTAAATATTTATATACACGAACGTGCATACACTTTTCCATTTATGCATAAGAAATATGCATATACATATAAGCAATTTGTGAAAAGTTGTGTATATCTACATATGTTATGTAAATAATCCATATTATTAAACTAATAAATCTTTTTTAACCTTAACTTGTAGCTCGTAAGCGATTTAATTAAAAGGGAGACGTGCAACATTTACCAACATACAACATTTACCAGCATCCAGCAAAGCTACCAGGGCAGATTCAGTAAGTATTTTGTAATTTTTCAATTATTATTTTATTTTTAGTCTAATATTATATCTTTCACATATGAATTTTTTCTAATTATTGAAATTTGTGTTTAATTTTTCTTACAGAACACATTAATACACACACACGTACACGCAGCGGACGTATTTGTTAAGTATCGCAGTTAGAAAAATGAGTAAAAGAACATTGTCTAATTTATTGGGAAAAGAAAAAAAAATTATGAGGAAAATGTAGCGAAATTTCGCAAATTAAATGAAAATGTTAACGTAGTAGGAAATGAAAACTTTCCCAACAGATTAGACGACGATGATTTTCCATCAACAAGTAGAGTAGCTTTGCAAAATTTAGAATATGATATAGATAGCGGAGATGACAGTGTGTTTTTTGAAGATTTAGATGTAGAAGATGTTGAGGTAGAAAGTTATTCAGAGGATAGGGATAGTAAATTAGAAAATGCGTCCCTTTTGTCAACCTGGGCGGTTAGTAATAATATTCCTCAAAATAGCGTAGACGATTTGCTTAGGACTCTAAAACTTATGGGTGTAGAAGGTTTGCCACTGTCAGCTAGGTCTCTTTTAGGTACAAGTAGGCAAAAAGTTAATATTAAGTTAATTCCTGGAGGTGAGTTTTTATATATAGGTATTCAGTTTTATTTATGGGGTACAGAATTTAATGTATTGGAAAATTGTGAGGTAGTAAATATTGATATTGGGATAGATGGGTTAAAGTTATTTAAGAGTAGTAATAGGTGTCTTTGGCCGATTTTAGGATATGTCGTAGGTTCTAAGTTAAGACAATTTACGATAGCGTGTTTTTCAGGGATGAGTAAGCCAGGTAGCGTTAATGATTTTTTGAGGGACTTTTGTGAGGAAGTAAGTTTTTTGAGGAAGAACGGGGTTAAGGTAGGTAGCAATCTAGTATGTAAGCCGTTTAATATAAGACTATTTAGTTGGGCGGCCGCCGTAGCCGAATGGGTTGGTGCGTGATTACCATTCGGAATTCACAGAGAGGTCGTTGGTTCGAATCTCGGTGAAAGCAAAATTAATAAAAAAAAACATTTTTCTAATAGCGGTCGCCCCTCGGCAGGCAATGGCAAACCTCCGAGTGTATTTCTGCCATGAAAAAGCTCCTCATAAAAATATCTGCCGTTCGGAGTCGGCTTGAAACTGTAGGTCCCTCCATTTGTGGAACAACATCTAGACGTACACCACAAATAGGAGGAGGAGCTCGGCCAAACACCTAACAGAAGTGTAAGCGCCAATTATTTATTTTTTTTTTTTTTTTATTTAGTTGTGACGCCCCCGCTCGTGCATTTGTTACAGGAGTTAAGTCGCATACGGCAAGGAACTCCTGTTCCAAATGCACGATCGAGGGCGTCTATACACAAAGAAGGGTAAGCTTCCCGAAGCAAGTTGGAAATTTAAGATCAGATAGTACATTAAAAAATAGAATAGATTTAAGTTATCATAGTTTAGAATTTAAGCAAGCAGAAAGTTTGCTAGAATCTTTTAACTTTGGCATGGTTTCACAATTTCCTCTTGAACCCATGCATTTAGTAGATTTGGGTGTAACAAAAAAGTTGCTCCAGTTACTTATCAAGAAAGGTAACGTTACGAAAATGAATGAGAAGCTTTTGCTTCTTAACAGGTTCGTACCGTCTGAGTTTAGCCGGCTTAGCCGAGACCTTGACCAGATAAATAATTAGAAGTCAACTGAATTCCGGCAGTTTTTATTATATACCGGGATATTTGTTTTGAAAGACTGCATTAATGAAGATTTATATTATCATTTTCTTTTACTACACGCCGGAATTCGATTTCTCTCTTGTGAGAAATCTTTTAACGTAGAATCGAATGTCGCCAATGAATTGGTAAAGGAATTTGTTGATTTGTTCGGAAATATTTATGGCGATCATCTAATAAGTTATAATGTTCACGGGTTGAAGAGAATTTGGTCCTTTAGACAATTTTTCCGAGTACAAATTTGAGAACTACATGCAGCATTTAAAAAAAATAATTAATAAACCTAATAAAATTTTGCAGCAAATGTTTTTCAGAATATCGGAAAGATTAAAAATTTCAGATTCTAGCAAACTTTCTAAAAACGACCTTTTTATAATAGATTTTAACAAAGATAAAGATAGTTATTTTCAATGTAATAAGGGGCCCATTAAAATTGTTGCATTAGGTAAGGAAACCAACAGTTTTAAAGCGCTCCTTATTTCTAATTTAGAAAATTATTTTATCCAGCCAGTAGAATCTATGTATGTCAGGGCTAGGTATTTGTATAGGTGAAATATTAAGTAATGAAATCCTAATTAGTCGTAGTGATATAAGTTATAAATATTTTTGTATAAATGATAGAAATAAGCTTATTCTTGTCCCCATTCTACATAATTTATTTCGTTCTTTTTTTTAAGTACAATGGAGGACATTTTTTTTCCGGAAACCGAAATGATCTCTCCACCACGCTCGGGCCCCCCTACTTTTACAGGTATAAATATAAAAATATATTAACAGAATTGTAAATACTTATATTCATACTTAAAACTAATTCCATTTTAGGGTCTGCCGTGCAGCGTAAGCGGTTTGCTGTATCGCAGCCCTACGAAAGGCGTACAGCAATCCCAGATTCCCCCAGCGCAACGGTATCCAACCATGCTACTGCGGTTCCAAGTAAATTTTTTTATATTTTAATAAATTTCAATTCTTACCATTATTTTTTTGCGAGGTTGTTAAAAAAAACACTTATTTCAGGTAAACCAGTTTCTCTGGCTTCGTTGCAAAAGGAGCTGAGAGAAATGCGGAGCGATATCCATGAATCACTGGGGGAAATAAAGACCACCTTACGGGACCTAGAAAGTAAGGTGGAAAGAAATTTCAAGGACTTCGAAAAGAAGGTTATACAAGTATCTTATTGAAGTAATGCATTATAACTTTATAAGCTCTTTATTATTTAGATGCCAGAAAGAGCGGAAAGTCAGGTCCAGGGGCAGCTGATGAGGGAGGTGAAAGTGGTGATGACAAGAGTTCACCAGAGTATTGCGCGCATCACGGGAGATGCTCTGAGTCTTGAGTATATCCAGATTCAGAGTATGCTCCCAATAACATCGCAGGATGCGATTAATACTCTGGAGGAGCTCTTAAATACCAAGTCATACTCCGAAGCAATGGTAACTATTATTTCTACTATACAATATACACATGTGATCATGGTTGCTTGAGTTAAATTGTATAATTAAAATTGTAACATCTAAGAATTCTCCGTATAGCGTTTTCAAAATTTGCCGAAACAAGAGATTTCACAAATTTTGAGATACCTATTTCCACTCAAACAACTATGATTTACATAAAATTACGTACAATAGGGTGTTCAATATCAAATAAGCTCAAAAATTTTTTAATAAAATAAAAAACTTAATTTTATCTTTTCTAGCTAAATATTTTGCTGAAGCTGAGGGGTGCTAAAGGATGCATCAAAGGGGTGATGAAGCGCGTTTACTCCGACGACTTGATGTTCCATTACAATTTTGAGGGGAAAGCCAACAAATCGGCGCTTTTGGGCCTCAAAAGCATGGAACTCATTTTCGGTATTTACATTTTTTCGTTTATACTTTTTTTTTATATATATAACATGTTTTTTATGTATATCCAACAGATACATTTAATAGCACCCCGAAAAGCGAAGTCATCGCTGAAATTCGGAAAGCGGTTTTAATGAGCCACAACCGACATAAGCAAGTAGTTAGGAAACAAAAAAATTAATATTCAAAATAACAACTAAAACTAAAATATTTCTAAACATAATTTTATAATGTCAAATTACTATAATTCATGTTCATTTTCTAACACCAAAACCTAATTTAAGAATGTAAATATTATACTAATTTATGTACATAAAAACTAAAACGTAAACTTTTCTAATAACTAAACTAATTAATGTATATAAATAACTAAAACTAAAAAGTTAATTTGTCTAACACCAAACCTAATTTTACAATGTAAATATTAAAATAAATAACTAAAACTTAACGTAATTTTATAATGTAAATAGTAAATTAATATAAATAGCTGTACATAAATAGAACATTCTAAAAAAATTATTATATATTGTATTAATTTTCTTTAGAAACTAAAAATTAACTAAATAAATATTAAAATTATTCATTAAATAAATAATATTCAATAAATAACCATTTGTATCAGTAATTTTGAAGGATTATTGTATATAGGATGCGTAAGTATTATCTACAAAATTACCCTTTCGAAGAGATTCTGTTAACTATGTGTTAACAACGAAATTCACTAGTTTATGAAATTCTGTTAACTACATGTTAGCAATAACATTCACCAGCCCAAAAGATTCTGTTCATTACATGTTAACAACGAAATTCACTAGTTCATGAAATTCTGTTCACTACATGTTAACAACAACATTCATGAGTTCAGAAGGTTTTGTTCACTACATGTTACCTACGTCATTCACAACTTGAATGTCAATTAGAGCAGCACAGCAGTATTGAGAAATTTCTGTTAGTGCGAGCAAATAAAATCATCACACGTATAGACTGGAAGTAGGTAGCAAGTGCACGGCGTAGAATATAAAATTACTACAAAGCTCACAACTTCACAGGTGAACGATACCCACAAGTTAGCAGTGTAAATAGCAGGTAGTTGGTTTGCAGGGTAGAAGGAGTTAAAAACGTGTGTGTATGTTAATGTATGAATGAATATTTATTAAAATAAATGTGATAAGTGCACTTATTGTATCAAAATTTGGTGAAGGTAAAAGACAAATTTTATCAACAAATAATAGGGAATAGCGATTTTTTACAATCAGGATTTATAAGGGTGTATAGATGATTAAATTGGGACAATTCAATCTTTTTCAAGTGGGAAGAATGGAGGTTGATAGTTTTAAGGATGTCATTCGAAGAGAATGTGTCGAAAGTGATGGAGGGTTTGGAATATGTATTTTTGGCTGCTGCATCAGCTTTTACATTTCGAGGGATGCCTATGTGGCTAGGTATCCATAGAATCTTTATTTTGTTAGGATATTTTATTAATTTATCCCTGATTCGACAAACTAATTGATTATCATTAAAGATATTTTTTATCGCCAGACAGACTGACAAGCTGTATGTACAAATTAAGAAACAGAAAAAATTTAGCTATTCGGAGTCAGCAAACCATTGGATATTAAGCTTCCGTCAGCAATTTAACTTAGATGCATTTCGCACTTTCAAAAAAACAAAAAAAAATATGTCCGCACCCTTCAAGCAATGCGCGGCAACTACGAAAACTTCGAAATAGCATACAATTTATATATGTAGGTATGTACGCGTGTTTGTGTAAGTGTGGATATGTGGAAATTATTGAAAATTTAAAATTTCAAAGCCTACTAGAACCAGTTTAATTTATTTGCTCAAATCTAACCGTGAGTTTGTACAGAAAAAAATTAAAGGAACGGAATAAAATTGAAATGAAAAATTTCAAACTCAAAGGTTACTTGGTTATTTAGATTATTAAAAAAATATTGAAATGCATATTTAACAATGTTCGAGCTGATATAAGTTCAAAATTTTTCAATTTCTTATCCTATTAAATTTTGTATTATTTTTTTTTCATTTATTAGAAAAAATTACAAACTTTTCCCATGGAAATAATTTTTTTTAACTTTGTATTTATTTATTCTTTTACTTTGAAAATAATTTTAAATTAAATTTAACTTAATTTTAAATTACCGGTTCTTTTGGATGAAATACACCTCCAAACCATCACATGCCCACCGCCGTTTTTTATCATCGGTTTCAGATGCTCCGGTTTCAGCACTTTATTGAGCTTCCGTCAAACCGTGACTTTCCCGTCACTACCGAATAAATTAGATTTGCTCTCATACAAGAAAATGCAGAATTCACCCGATCTTAACCCTATAGAAAACTTGCGGAAAGAGTTGGAGCGAGGTGTGCGACAGACGCCAGTTTTTTCTAACTAAACTGTGAACTAAAAGAGAGGTTTAAGGAAGAATAGCCGAAAATTAGGGCAGTTTATACGCAAAGAATAATTCAAAACATGCCAAAAAATTTATCCGAAATGTATATCAGAAATGGAGTTAGTACTAAATATTAATTTAGTTAATTTCAAACATTTTCGTGTAATTAATTTGAATTGTTCACTTTTTGTGTTTTCTTGTCCTATTTTTTAGGGCAATTAAATTTTTTACTCATCCCCAATTTATTGAATTGAAATAAGTATGTAAAACCCTATCAACTTGAAAAATATTAAATTTACTCAGAAGATATTAGAAAATAAAAGTTTTCTGCAGAAAGATTTAAAAAGAATTCTTAAGTGGTCATATACAGTTAGAAGGCCGAAAATAAGCACATTTTCCAATATTTTTTCTGAGAAAACTTTTAAATTTATTGATCTAAAAATTTTTACACATATTATGTTATCTTTTAACTGTATTTTAAGACTTAGTATTAGTAAAACTATTTATTTGGAAAGGAGCTACAGCTGATCCCCGGGAGCTCCTCTCAAAAAGACGTTTCCTTTGCTCACTATATCTCTGAACTGGATTCTCTGAAATTAAAATGGCGGTTTCTAAAAAAAATCGATTTTTGACGAAAATTTCGGCCTTCAGTTGTTTGTACAAAAAAAAATATTTATCGGATTTATGAGAAAAAATATTCTTCTAAAAAATATATTTAAGAAGCTCGTGTTAAAATTTTAGACTAATCGGCTTAACCGTTTTGGAGTAATGTTGGTCACCGGTTTTGAAAACACCATTGAGAGGCAAACGCGTTTAAAGTATGAAAAGTACTTTCAAGCACTCTGAAACGCATTGTCAAATTTGCGTGTAACTTCGAAAATATTCACCGAAACGATATTAAATTTTCTGTGTGTATCCGCAAATATACATATGTACATTTAGAAAAAAAAAATTTAAAAAAATCGATTTTTTGAATATTCTAATTCTATAAAACAAAAACAAAAAACAATGGAGAAGCGAATTTTTTGCACAGTTTTCTAAAAATAAAAACTTTTTTTATTTTTCTATTACCTTATTTTCCTAGACAAATCTAAAAATGTTAGAGATATTAAAATAAAAGTTAAGTAAAAAGAAATAATTTTATATTTCGTCCTTTTATTTTTGGTGTCATATCCAATTAGCTGATTGCTAAACTCCAACCAAAAAAAATGATTCCAGGTCAAAATCCCGAAAACACATGCCCGAATGGACATTCACCCGAAACCCAATCACCCGAAAATAATTTACCCGAATAAATTTGCCCGAATACGAATACCCGAATCTTATTAATTTTCCCGAAAAATGCCCGAAAAATGACATAAATGTATCCTCCGATTATTAATTTTTTTCCGACAAGTTGTCCCACTTCCTCAATTTCTTCCATTTTTATGAATAATTAAGAACGAATGACTGACTGATGAATTTGACACAAGAATTTTGACAACATTTGTTATGAATAAATAAAGGAATAGCACTCTTTTGTTCTTTTCTTGCATGTACTTCAAGTGTATACTAATTCTTAATTATTTTAAATTTTTTTTTCTTTTCGGGTAAAAGGATTCGGGCAAATGGGTTCGGGCGAAGACGTTCGGGCAAAAAAATTCGGGAAACTGTCAATTCGGGGAAATATACATTCGGGCGTGTGGATTCGGGCGGGTGTTTTCGGGCGTTTGGGCGTAAACGAAAAAAATAGGGGAATGTTGAAGGCGTTCCATTCTAACATTCTTCTATAAAATCCTTACGAAAAAATTTATTTAAAGGATTTGAAGGCACAAATAGATCTGAGATTTTCAAATTGATCCCAAAAATTTCCACATATACGTTCAAGGTAATGATACTCGCCACAAAAATTTCTTCCAAATAAGAAAAAACAAAAAACATGTTTAATAAAAATAGGGAAAATACCCATCACCTACCCCGTATGTTTTAAAAAAAGGGTTATAAGGGGGGGTAGAGGGGGTATTCTACTTTCTAAAAGTGAAAACCTCACTTGTCGGCGGCTTATAGTTTTTAAGTTATTTGATTTCAAAATTTGTAAAATTGACCAAGAATCCTCCTATTTTGGTTATTACAACAAGCCGAAGTGCTGCCAGACATCGTATAAATAAACAATTTTAGAAGATAATAAATGAATACATATAAATATTAATGAATGAATATACATACATATATATATATTAATGCTTGATTTCCAGTAAGGTATGTTTGATTGTATGCATTTTGAGTTTACAGATTTGTATTTGGTGGGTGTATTTAGATTTGTATTTAAACAAAAAAAAAATTGATTTATTAATATTTCATACATATATACATATGTTGTATTTGAAAAAATATCATATATTAATATTTGATATATATATATATTTATACCTATATTTTATTTGAAAACAAAAATACGTCATAAATATTTAATATAAAAAAAAAAATAGCGCCGCAGGCGAAAATTTGGAAAATGCACATAGGAGTTTTACGTGAAGCTGAACTGTATTTCGAAAATCATATCGATATTGTATTTATATACATATATTTATGAACTCAATATATACACCTTAGAGGTTGTAAGCCCCCATTCCCTCATTATTCTAACAAAAAAGAGTGTGTGGAAATTATGTTCCTATGTTGCTTCGTTTTCAATCGCATTCTATTTTGTTTTTTTTTTTGCTTCTGGCAGCACTCCATTCAGCCATGCTTTTCAGTTATTGTTAATTAGACGCGTCAAGTGTTTGCAAGTTATAAATGCAATTTGAATTGTTAATTTATGGTATATATCAATAAAAAGAGTTAAAAACGTGTGTGTATGTTAATGTAGTTTGAATATTTATTAAAATAAATGTGATAAGTGCACTTATTGTGTCAAAATTTGGTGAAGGTAAGAGACAAATTTTATCAACAAATAACTTAAAAACTATTATTAACTGAATAGTGTTGGTGCTAGTTTTAGCAAAATAAGCACGAAATCAACATCTCCTGTGAATTTCATTGGAAAATTCGTAATATTTCTCTAAAAACAAGTAAGGGGGTAGTGCATGGAGTCGGAGCCCCTTTGCACAAGTAAGACGAATTATATGCCACCGATTCCAGTGGAAGACGTAAGTAGCGAGCTTTTAATTTGCAAGAAGTGCCCCCTGATTTCGGTATTTTGACGAAAACACCTTAAGTGAAAATGTTGAAAAAAGAAAAAATGATAAATAAATGATTAAAATGCAGTTCCGATCGATTTCGCGATGGCAGAAGAAATACTTAACGTTGAACACAATTTTTATACGCCAGATAAGTATGTAAAGGGTGTTTTTTAGAGGTTAGGTTTTCAAGATGAAATAAAACGTATATAATTTAATGTTAAAGATAAGGGTTTGCCATTATGTTTTAAAAATGATTTCGGGCAAGTGGCCGCCGCGGCTGGCTCGAATAAATTCCAGCCGAGAGGCCCAATTTTCGACCACTTTTTGCAGCAATTGGGGCCGTATGTCAGCAATAACGCGCCGAATATTCTCTTCCAAGACGTCAATCGTCTCGGGCTTATCTGCGTAGACAAGCGACTTCACATAGCCCCACAAGAAATAGTCCAGCGGTGTTATATCGCACGATCTTGGAGGCCACGCCACAGGTCCACGGCGCGAGATAATGCGCTCACCAGAAGTTTCCTTCAATAAATCGATTGTTGCGTTGGCTGTATGGCATGTAGCGTCGTCTTGTTGGAACCAAAGGTCGTCCACATCAACATCGTCCAATTCAGGCACGAAAAAGTCATTAATCATGGCTCTCTCCATTGACTGTAACATTATGGCCGGCTTCATTTTTAAAGAAATATGGACCAATGATTCCCTCTGCCCATAGAGCACACCAAACAGTGACTTTTTGAGGATGTAACGGCGTCTCAGCAATGGCTTGTGGATTATGTTCACTCCAAATGCGACAATTTTGCTTATTGACATACCCATTCAACCAAAAGTGAGCTTCAGCGCTGAACAAAATTTTCTTGTGAAAATCGGGATCGGTGGCCATCTCGTTTTGGGCCCATTCACCGAACTTGCGACGCGCTTGATGGTCGTTCGGCTTCAATTCTTGCACGAGTTGGATTTTGTAAGCCCGCAAACCAAGATCCTTCCGCAAAATCTTCCATAAAGTGGATGGGCACATCTCCAATTGCTGCGCGCGATAGCGGATGGACTCATTCGGGTCTTCTTCGATACTCTGCTCCACAGCAGCAATAGCGTCTTCGGTGCGCACTGTACGACGTCTCTGAGGATGCGTATTATCCACTAGAGCAAACGTGGTGCGAAACCGATCCATGGTTAATCGAATTAGTGACTCTGATGGACGATTATGTCGACCGAATATTGGACGCAGCGCGCGATGCGTCGCGCGAACCGAACCATTATTTTCGTAATAAATTTGCACGATTTGCAAACGTTGTTCAGGTGTAAGTCTATTCATTATGAAAAGGCAAACCAAACTGAGCATAAATCAAGCGACAGCTGTCAAAAAGACCATCCACGAAAAAAGTAGTGCCAACTTGAAAACCTAACCTCTAAAAAAAACACGCTGTACATATGTACATATAAAATATTGATTTTATTCACGATGCATCGCGATGGAGAGAATAATGAGATGGCGTCTATCGTGGTTCCGTTACTTTGCTCTCAGCGAATTTGACAATGAGTGACGTGATTTTAGCACCAATATGGCGGCCGCCGTAGCCGAATGGGTAGGTGCGTGATTACCATTCGGAATTCACAGAGAGGTCGTTGGTTCGAATCTCGGTGAAAGCAAAATTAATAAAAACATTTTTCTAATAGCGGTCGCCCCTCGGCAGGCAATGGCAAACCTCCGAGTGTATTTCTGCCATGAAAAAGCTCCTCATAAAAATATCTGCCGTTCGGAGTCGGCTTGAAACTGTAGGTCCCTCCATTTGTGGAACAACATCAACACGCACACCACAAATAGGAGGAGGAGCTCGGCCAAACACCTAACAGAAGTGTACGCGCCAATTATTTATTTTTTTTTTTTTTTTTTTTATGGCCAGATTAATATTTTCGTAACTTGATTTAAAATTTTTTTTGTTATTTAGTCTCCGAGTTTTAGTTATTTCTTCATGAAATTTTTGTAATTTTGTAATATGTTCTAATTAAAATGTAATGTTTATAATTTTGTAAAATATACATTTTTTAAAAATTAGTTCAATAATTCACTTAGTTTTATTTAACGCTACTTTTTTTTAAGATCTGATCACATTGTCCATGATTGCGGTTATTGTTGATGTTTATGAATATTCGTTTCTTTTTTGAAATGTGCGTTAATTAACCAAACCAAAATAAGATAATTCGTGAAAGTGTATAAGTGAAAAATAAGGAAAAATGTAATGTGCAGTGAAGAATTGTGATAGTAAGAACCTCAATAAAGCTCAATATAAGCTTTTTTATATTTCCAAAGGATGAGGCGCTCTGCAAACAGTGGATGCATTTCTGCCGGCGAGGAAATGCCTTCAATCCCAAAACGAGCTTTATATGTATGAAGCATTTTACTAGTGATAGCATTGAAAACCAACTAAATTTCAAAATGGGTAATGTATATAATGTGTAGTTTTTAAAATAATTGAGTTCAATATGGTTTTTTCAAACACCTTAGGATTTGCTAAAAATCGCCTTTTGAAGCGTGGTGCTGCGCCCACTATTTACACAGAGGATGTAGGTCCCCAGTGTGCCGAAAACGTTGAAGGTGAAGAAAATAATAAAATCGTTAGCGAGTTACTTCAGCAAAGTGCATCTGTCGCAGCCAACGATGGTACCAATTTAAATTTACAAACGAGATTCGAAATATGTTTCTAGCTATATTTTTATAGACAATGCGAATAAGGAAAATAGCCTTATGGAGGCAAAATTATCCAAAATGCCCGAGGCTAACACCTAGCAAATTTTTCTACTACGACAGCAGTTTGCGGGAAGTTGAGGAGCTGGAATCAGATTTGTAAGTTATTAAAAGCAGTAAGGCGGTATAAACATATTGATATATTCCTAAGTTTTAATTTTTAATTTTGTTACATGTAGAGATGCATTAAAGCGCGAAAACAAATCCCTTCTGATGGAAAGCAAAAAGAAAGACTTCAAACTGGCAGCACTTCAGCAAAACTAGAACAAGCAAAACAAAAAGCACATCTACGAGATGGAGCAGCTGCAAAAGCGCTTGGTGGAATGCGAAAATGTGTCTAAAAACATGGAGAAAAAGTTAGAGACCATTTTCACGAAGGGTCAGGTAGCAAATCTAAAATTTAGTATCAAAAAACCTACCTGGGCTCAAGAAGATATCGCCAATTCCATTACATTATATGCCGCAAGTCCAAAAGCATATAGATTATTGTACAAAAAAGGTTTTTCGCTACCTGGAGTTCGAACGCTTCAGAAATGGGCACAAAAAATTGATATATCCAGAGTTTTGATTAAACCTGTTTTTAAATTATTAAAAAACTCTACGGAAATGGATATTGTGCAAAAGGTGTGTGTTTTGAGTTTCGACGAAATGAAGGTCAGATATATGTACCTATTGTTATGACTCTTCTACGGACGCTTCACTAGAACCTGCCCATTTTGTGCAAGTAGCGATGCTTAGAGGTGAACACATATTGCCATAAACATTTAATAAGATATATGGAAATTATTATAATACATATATTAATTGTCTTTTTAGGACTTATGTGTAAATGGAAGCAGCCGGTTTTCTACGACTTCAACTGTAAAATGACGAAGAACGTGCTTTTTAATATTTTGCAAAAATGTAAACACTGCGGGTACAACGTTGCAGCGATTGTGTGCGATCTTGGTGGCACAAACAGGTCCCTCCTTAACGAGCTCGGAATAAATGAATACAAGCCGCGGTAAGTTTAATGAAATATACACCTTGCGTAGTTTATTTCACATTTCGTAACATATGACGCTCTTGCAGGTTGGTTTTTGATGAGCAGCAAATCTTCGTATTTGCTGACCTTCCTCATATGCTGAAACTACTCCGTAACCACTTTCTGGACCAAGCGTTCATGCTAAAAGGGAAAGCTGTGAAGAAAGAAATAATTTTTAATTTATTGTCATGTACCTCCAAGGATTTGACAGTAACTCATAAAATTTCAGCAATCCACTTAAACGTATCTGGACCTCAAAGGCAGAAGGTGAAACTGGCAGCAAAATTATTTTCACATACCGTGGCAATGGCAATTACGAGAGCAGTAAGTTTGGGACATTTAAGTGGCCACAATTGGAATGAGTGCTTTCAATTATTTAAATTTGTAAACTTTACATACATACATATGTCTACATAAAAGTTTTTATATTTAAAATAAAACATTTTTA
Organism: Anastrepha fraterculus; assembly: GCA_037575425.1. NCBI lineage: Eukaryota > Metazoa > Arthropoda > Insecta > Diptera > Tephritidae > Anastrepha > Anastrepha fraterculus. Next base: position 307,583 of record JAYXIM010007091.1, on the reverse strand, counting down.
GACTAACGATTGGTTTGATGTGATGAACGTCAGGATACCACGTGCTGACTCAAGAACACGGTGCTACGCCTACGGTCTAGCAATTAAGGAGCAAGTCCAGACATTAGATGGCATGACGAAAATGATGAAAAACATGAGGGTGATAGGAAGAGATACTTTACTGCCATTTCAAAGGGGTAAATTAATATATTTATGCCAATACCTAAAATGAATAAAATTTACATAGTTACTTCAACCTAAACAAATATTGTGAAATAATAACATACGAATATTTACTTGCAGGTATCATACAGTCGAACAATACACTGAAGTTGTTGTACGAAACGTTCAAAACCGTTACAATATTAAGTACGTTTTGACATACCGCTTGAACCAAGATGTGCTGGAAAATTTCTTTGGAATCATTCGAGCCAAAGTTGGTTTGCACGATCACCCGGACCAACAAGAGTTCAAGTATCGACTTCGGGGATACTTACTTGGACGAAATGAAGGTGTGATAACAAACGCAGCAAATGTTGAAGAGGATGATACACCAGATCTGAAAATGTTGCAACCATCGCTTACAGGTAATAATTGCTTTTTACACATGACATATTAAGTTTACTTCTACAGGTGTCACACTGAAAAAAATAATTTCCGAGGAATGGCCGATCAATGTAAAGCCGCAGAATTCGATTATCTCGAATATGATGGCCTTGAAAACTTAGCCATCGATTCCGAGACGATATTCCCAGCACTTCCCTCAAAGATGCCGATGATCCCTCCTATACCTGGGTAAATCACCTAAGAGAAGGTGGTTTATCTGTTCCTAGCAGTAGCATGATGGAACATATACTAAGTAATCTCGAGTCAATATTTAGAGCAATGAATGAAGATAGTTTGCTCATAACAAATGATTTTGTTAAAAAACATATTGAGCAAGCTTCTCATATAAATTGCGACATAAAAATTAAAAAACTATTTTTTAGGGCGAGGATGTTTTTATGATTAGAAAGCTTAATAAAAAACTTATTAAAAACGCCCGCACAAGAAAACGAAAATATACTAAAATACTGACCTAGATGTGCTCTTCATCGAATTGACAAAAAGGCCCTTTTCAGGGCCACCAAGTATTAAACAAAGAGACGAAATTTCTCAATATGCATATATATTTTTGATAACAAACAGTAATATCTATATCTTTAATCATATTAATAACTGCACAAGCCGATCACTGTTCCATAGATGCAATTCTTAAGCCTACAAAAACGGTTTGTTTGTGATCACAAATATGTGCACGCATAAGTCTATTTGTATACATATGTATGTATGTTTATAATATTTAATTAAAGTAAAATGTTTTAAAATTTCTATAAGAATAGTAACTGAGCACCGAGCAACGGACTGAGTACACTGCCTCCGCCATCCATCCAGTGGCACCATCTGTTCAAGGCACTTCTCCTGGCGCAACTCTATCAACACTATTTAAGTCCACATTCACACATTGTTCAATCGTATCTTATCAGCCAATATGACATTTCTCGCTTTATTTACATTTTCAATTTCCAACTTTTTCTTCTTCTTCCTTGTCTTTAAAATGTGCGTCTTGTTTGAAATAAATGTGTTATCGAAATGTATAATTTAATTTATGAGTTTTTTTGGTAAAAGAAACTCTTTTGTTAACTGTAAAAGAAACTGTTTTGTTGACTTATTTGCTGTATATCAGGTTATGTAACAAAATAAAGTACTCTTTTTGTAAAAATGTCGTTATGGTTTTTTCAGTATTTTCTGGTATTTTGTTGCTTCTTTTTACTGTGAATACACCTCTTGATGCCCTATGTCCCACTAAGGAATGAGGACCGGACGAAACGATTACATCTCTCTGGTTTTAATTCGCATTCAGTAAATTCAAACGCGTTTAAAAGGTTTTCAAGGTTAAGAAGAGTTAAGAGAAGAAGCTTTAATATTCTGACATAACCTCAAAAGGAAGAAAAATTTAATTTTCACTTTCAAAATACTAAACTTTAGAAGTATCAACAAATTTTCATTAGCACTAAAATCTTCTCAGAGTGACCTTTTTTAACCTTCCTTTGTTTAATAATAAATTTTTTTTAACTTACAGTTTCGGTAGCCTTAAATTAAAACCAAAAAGAAACAAACACCAAACTTAAAAATATGTCGCATTTTGAGTATAAAAAAGCACTAAATTTATTGTGAAGAGCAAATGGCAAATGGCAAACGTGACGTCACGCACTCTCTGATGGGCGCAATCTTCTTTCTATCATTCTTGGATTTAGTTAACTTTACAACGTAATATTACATATCTATTAATTATTACAATTACAATGTTTTCAAATCTTATTTATCACCTAGACGAGACTGAACGCTCTCATGCCACGCAATTTTGCCCGAAAGCAAAAGCAATGCACTCTGAGGAAGGAAAACGGCAACAATGGATCAATTCGTGTCGAATGGATCTACGATGGAAGGACGTTATATGTGTAGACCATTTTGCCCAGGCGGATATTGCCCACACGGGACAAACCGTACGACTGTTGCCAAAAGCCATTCCCAAACCTGCACCCCTTCGCGTAAGTACGTCAAATGACATGCTACCGATTCCAGTGGAAGATTTTGACCAATTAGGGTAAGTGGTGATCTTTTAGTTTATAAGAAGTGTAAATTTTAATGATTTGTATAGGACTAGTTTGAAGTGGGAAATACCTGATTCCGGTATTTTGATGAAAACACAGTAAGTGTAGATGTTAAAAAAAAAGAAAAAATTATAAATATGTAAATGATTGAAATGCAGGTCCGATTTCGCGATGGTAGAAAAAATACCCAACTTTGAACAAAATTTTGAGACGCCATATCAGTATGTATAAAATTATGATTTAATTAATTTTATAACGTAATATTATATATTAATTAGTAATATTAGGTTGCCTATTTCTTTACCCGTAAGTAAAGTGTCGGTTAAGGATAGTGAAACTCAAACGGAGTAAGTGAACAAAAGCAACGTTTATTCGTTGACAATTTAAAACATAACAATTTTCAAATGTGCTTCTAGTTTTGCAGTGGGTTCCTCAATGAGGTTAGAAATTTCCGAGCTCAAAAAGGAAATGCGGCGATTGAAAGCAGAGACGAAGGACTTAAGAATCCAATTGGAGGAAGCGAATGCAGTAGTCAATAATTTTAAAAGAATTTTTACCGCGGGCCAAATTCGGAAAATAGTTTTCCCCGGTATGTATCATTTTTAATTTTCAAAAAAACATTTTATACTAATATATTTATTATAGATCGAAAGGTGAAGTGGTCATGGGAAGACATATCAAGCGCCATATGCTTGCACGCAGCGGGACCGCGGGCATACAACCATTTGTATGACAAGGGATTTTCGCTTCCTCACGAGACTACACTACAGCGCTGGTATCGCAAAATTGATGTAAGCGAGGGTCTCCTAACTGCTTCAATTGATTCCATGACACAATTGTCTGAACTTAGTGATGATGACAAAATTTGTGTTCTCGCTTTCGATGAAATGAAAGCCGTCGAATCATATGAATATGAGCAGGCAGGAGACCACGTTCGAAAGCCCGCAAACTACGTTCAAGTAGTGATGGCACGTGGCTTACGAAAGTCGTGGAAGCAGCCCGTTTATTATAATTTTCATTGTCAAATGATGAAAGACATTTTGTTTTCCATAATTTTGGCACTTCGAAATGCAGGCTATCCGGTCGTAGCTATAGTGTGCGATATGAGCTCCACTAATCGCAAGCTTTGGAAGAGTTTGAATGTCACTGTAGGTAAGGTATCATTTATATGTTCACAAATTTATTTTGGACTTTGTTATTTTTTACAGCATATACATATCTATGTAGTAAATACGTTTAGAATATTATAAATAATATTAACTTTTTATAATTTTTTAGATCAACCATGGTTCCCAAATCCTTATATTGATAACGCAAAAGTTTTTACGTTTGCTGATGCGCCCCATCTTCTAAAGTTAGTAAGGAACCACTTCCTAGACTCTGGGTTAGTTTGGAAGGGGAAAATTTTAACTTCAAGGACCATTTGCGATCTGTTGAAGCACACTACCAAATCGGATGTTTCAATAGCATTCAAATTAACTGAAGAGCATATTTCGGTTAAAGGAATAGGTAAGTACAAATTCTCCTCATACTTTATATTTTAAAAGCTTAACAAAAATTTAGGACGCCAAAAAGTTAAACTCGCGGCTCAGTTATTTTCGAATACCACTGCTTGTGCAATTAGGCATTGCTATGCGTTAGGACTCGATTTGTATAACGCAATAGACACATCGGATTTTATACAACTAATGAATGATTGGTTTGATGTCTTGAATTCGTCCATGAAAACCTTTGGTTATCCTGGGAAGGTACTTGATATAAGTTAGGGATTTAATAACTAATCCTTCTTACATTAAATTTTTGAATGTAGGAGCCATTTGGAATAGCCGTTGCAAAGCAAATGGAAGTTTTAAATAAAACAAACGCGTTCATGTCTGAATCCATTATTCCAAACAAGAAGGGACTCGAACATTTTCAGAAGGGGTTTTTAATTACAAATAAAGCCTTGGTAATGCTTTATGAATATGTTCAGAATACTTCAAAAATGGAATACATTTTGACCTACCGGCTGAATCAGGATGTATTGGAGCATTTTTTTGGAGCTATTCGTAGTAAAGGGGGCCTAAATGACCATCCTTCTCCTAAGGAATTCAAATATAGGCTTCGGAAATACATTTTAGGTATAATTGATAATATTGCTTGTAAACATGATATTTTCTAAACAAATTTTAGCACGGAATACTGAATGCCTGCAAGAACGGGGAAATGTGAAAGGCGATGATACTGAATGGCTGCATTTAACGAAAAGCACATCACAACGGGTTGAATCTAGCGTTATCAACGATTCGTTTTTCTGCGACGAAGTGGTTTCCGAAACACAAGTACTTCAGCAATCCCAAAATTTTAATTTAAGCGGTCTAAACGAGTCCTATAGTTTCGACCAACTTGATCATTTTGACGGCCGTCATACTAATTGCGAACTTGACGCGGAAATGGCGCCGGATATTATTGATATACTTAGTCCAGCACATTCGGATGGCTCTGATGTACTACAAGAAGACGCTCTAGAGTACGTTGCTGGATACATAATCAAAAAGCTGAAGCTAGATGAGCATAAAAGTTCAGAAAGCTCATTTACGTGGGTGGATCAAGTTTCAAAAGGTTTTTTAATTAAACCTTCTTCCCATTTTGTGAGTGGAATTAAAAGCCTCGAGTCTGTGTTCAACAACGTGAACGGCCCAGACATAACATACCGTAAAAACATCCGTCAGCATTTGGTTGATAGAAGCGTGGAGGTTGAACTTCCAGAAGATGTGAAACGGCTTTTTTTCAAATGTAGAATTTTCTTCCGCATACGCAATCTCAACAAGCGGTTGAAAATTAAGAAAGCGAAACAGAGGATAATGGGCTACAAAAAGTTCATTAAAATTAATCTTTGAAGAGTAAGCAGACCCTATTAAAGTAATGTTTTTACACATGTTTTCTAATCCAATTCAATCTGTGTTTTAGGCTCAAATAAAGCAGCTGTCCAGTCAAGTATTAGCAGGTGAAAACACGAAACCTGTCCGTCGTATAACTACAGTATTTGAAAGTTTAAACATCATACAAAGCATCATTTGCTGATTATCGTAAGGACGTACAAATATTTATTAATGCGAGTCCACAAGAATTGGCAATAATTCGGATTATCACCTCTTTCCATATGGGTACGCCACATTACCAAGGAAAGCCAATGAAGCGTGAGAGTGGTCACAAGAAAATGAAATGGCTGGTGAGAAAAAGCAGTTTCTATACAAACATTTTCTTTCCTATATGATTTTTTCTATAATTTAGATTTGCCTCATCGCAATAAAGCAACCAATATGGCCCGGTCACTGTTACAAAAACTCATTTATGATTATGAGTTCGAAATTTCTACTAGCGTACGTAAATATATAGCAAACAAGCTGCTAAGTCTCAACGCTTTTATACCGCAATGGATATATGTATAATGACCACAAGGTATGAAATTTGCTATAAAAACGTTTGGCGTAATTAATTAAAAACATATATACCAACAGTTGGCGAATTGTCCAGACTCTGGACTCCAGAGCTATTGTATTTGTTCGTCTAACATAATCCCTTAATTGAAGCTGAATTACCACATGCACTGCTGGAAGCTAGATATCACTTTCAGATATCAAGTATAAGCAGGTATGCATAATAATAATTCGAATAATAGGCAGAAATAATAATTTGGTTTTTATATCATAGGAGCTCACAGACGGCAGGCAATGTATAAAAATATCTGCCACAAAACCACGTTTGTCAATTCTGCAACGAAGAGACACTTTCTATCCAACACATCGTTACAAATTGTGAAGCATTACGTTCAATAAGACAATCAATATCAAGCCACACAATAGAAGAACTTCTGTCCGAAGTTAACGCAGAAAACATTAAAAGTTTTATACACTTTATTTACAAAATTAATTTGTATTTTGAAATCTAAATTATACACGAATATTATTTATTAATACTTATGTTACGTAAAGCTGATGGCCTAATCGCTAATGCTTTTTAATTCATTGTGATTGTAATTCATTACTTTTCCAATTTTCAAATACAAAAAAAAAAAATAATAATAATTTTTTATATCATAGGAGCTCACAAATTTAGAGGACGATACCACACAGCGCACAGCAAATAAAATATCCAAATAAAAAATAAAAAATAAATAATTGGCGCGTACATTTCTGTTAGGTGTTTGGCCGAGCTCCTCCTCCTATTTCTGGTGTGCGCCTTGATGTTGTTCCACAAATGGAAGGACCTACAGTTTCAAGCCGACTCCGAACGGCAGATATTTTTATGAGGAGCTTTTTCATGGCAGGAATACACTCGGAGGTTTGCCATTGCCTGCCGAGGGGCGACCGCTATTAGAAAATGTTTGTATAAATTTTGCTTTCACCGAGATTCGAACCAACGACCTCTCTGTGAATTCCGAATGGTAATCACGCACCAACCCATTCGGCTACGGCGTTCCCACGACAGTCGGTTCTACGTTACCGGAACGACCCGGATTTATATTCGGCCAAGGACTGTCACTTCAGCAGCATTCCCCATATATACTTGTATTTATGGGGAATGTTTATGCTGCTACAACAACAACAGCTACGGCGGCCGCCAAAAAAAAGTCCAAATAGATGAAATAAAATTATATAAATTTAATTAAATTAAATACTTTATTTTTAATCAATTTTTCAATGATCATGAACTTATGGTCTAAATACAGGCTATAAAATCAATAAAGTTGAATTATATAAAATGAATCACAAGCATGTTACAAAATTGTTATCCAGAATTTTTAAGTGTTCAGTTTTAGATGTCAATCATAGTGATCGATTTTCCACAAAAAACATGAAGCAAACTTTTTTATGCAATATAGTATGCGCATCTCAACAGTATTTAGTATGAAGTCATCATAGTCATTAGCAGCCAAAGTGTATTTCTGATAGCCATCAATATCCTATGAGGAAATAGAATTACACATGTAAAAATTGCAAATTAAAAATGTGATACAAATACAATTGAGCTCAATATTACATACATTACTTTCTATACGCAGTGAGACTTTAATTTTGCCCTTGTTTCGAAGTTTTTTTGCGTTATGCTTCTCTATTTTGAGCTTTTCCGCGTCCAAACTTCATTCTCCACATTTAATTTCTCCTTATGCAAGCCCGTGGCAAATTCTGAAATAAGTATGTATTAATAATTAAAATACCGCAAACTAAAATGATTTCTTTCATATCCACAAGAACTTACAATTCACACATAATAAATCCACCTTGCACATAAGCTACACACGAAATCTTCAATGAACTCTGGGAAATGTAGCGACTTTTTATTTTGTGACTATTTCTGTTTCACAAGTAAATCACACTACAAATGAACAGCTGATTTTGACATGATGCTTGCACCAAACGCAACAACAAATACACGTAGGGTTTTACTTATATGCGTTTGCTGTCACCTGTAATAAATTCGCCTTGGCACTGGATATGCAAAGCCATACCCCACTGGAGTGCCCAATACGTTCGTATAAAACAGAGGCAAGTGGCAAAAATCACTCACTTCAAAATTTATATGAAGTTGAACGTGAACACTGCAATGCGTCCGCACGCAAGGTTGTCAACCCTGAATGGAATTAACGTGCAAGACGAGCGCCCTTTTTGAATACGAGCGAATGCCTATGAATCGGAAATACCTTGGCATATGTAAAGTGGATGAGAATTGCTACGGAGGCATAACGGTAAATAAATAAATTTGAATTTAAAAAAATATTAAATTACTATGTTTTATCCAGTTTTAACTATTTGTGTGGAGAATTCTTCCTTAATGAACGATAAATTCAATAAAAAATAGTCGGTTTTTTTGACACCATTTCAATATTAGAATTATTGTTTATTATTGTGTAATTTATTTTTTTAACTTTTTTGTCTTGCGAAATTTTAAAATATAATGAAATATATTTGCCTATCTAATCAAATCATGTAGCAAATTAAATCAACTCTGGATTTTCTGAAGCTGATTAATGCCGACCGAAAACAATTTTTTTAAATTCCACTTAAGATTTGTACTTTTTGTAATAAAATTGAGCTAATTCTAAGTTTTTCTGAAAATTTAAAAGCACCAGCGATTTTTTATTTATGACTCACATTTTCAGATATTCGCTTAAATTTAAAATCAAATAATACAATATGTCAAAAAAACAAGGCTTTCCGGCCTCGGAAACGTCTTCTAAAATTTTCCAATTCGCTCAAAATTTTTTTTGTTAATGAGAAGCTGAATCACACAAGAAATCCTCTTAATTCTATTAAATAAATAAACTAAAACAGATGACGAGAAGCTATCATCAAAAGTAAGCAGAGTTTTGATTTACATATGAAAAAACATTTCTGCCGTCATCTCGTACTGCCTTGAATCAATATTGTAGAAATGAAAAGCAAAAAAAAATACCTAAACGGAGCGAAGAAAAACAAAGTACAAATTCCTTCCATTTTCGGCTGCTTATATTCATACAAAAATTTATCTTGTCCCTTTATACTAAGCTATAAAAAGCATTATCATATCTCCTTCTTGTATTTATTCAATAATTTGGGCCGAAATCCCGGCGGTACTGCAATACCGGGCCAACCCGTGGCAGAGGTGGAGCAAGCCCCTAAAACACTCCGTCCATTTCCAAAAATCAGTTTAACATTTGTTGTCCTCCGATGGAGGATCTATCAGATGTTAAGCTGATAAGAACAGATTAAAGTGGGCTTCAAGACCGTTTTCCCCGGGGGGGCATTTCCCCCCGGGGTGATACATAAAAATTCCCGCACTCTTTTCGAGGTTGACGGTTCGTTATATATAAATAAAAGATTTCCCCCCCGGGGTGATACATAGAAAAAAAAAAATAAATAAATAAATTCCCGCGCTCTTTTCGAGAGTGACGGTTCGCTAGCTATAAATAAATAAAAAATAAATAAAAAAAAAGATTATGCTGCTTCTTAGCTAAGGTTGCAGCGATCTTATGCGATCACTTTGATCTTAGCCATGAGGCCGAGAAGCGAAGTCCGTCCGCCAGGGGCACACCCTAGCCAGGGCGCTCCCCAGGAGGAGCATAATATTGTCTCACCCCAGAGACGTGCTCCACGTACATGTCCCGTGACCAGTGGATGGTGTCAGATACAACAAGACGGCGCATCATAGACGCGTAGCGTTGGTTAACACGCAAGCGTCTCAGCACCGGCTCGTTGCGTGGGTCCCAGGTGCCCAGGGCACCAACGAGGATCGCCTCTACCTCCACATTGTAGCCTCGTGAATGCAGCGCAACAGCCAGCGGGGTATACTTCTTTATCTTCTCGTCCCGCGCCTCTGCGAAACTCTCCCGTCGGTTCTCGAATGGCACGGTTATGTCCACTATGGTGACGGACCTCGTGGTCTCGTTCCTGATAACAATGTCCGGCCTTAGTGCTGAGAGATTCCCACCAGAGACTCCCGCAACTGTCTGGTTGATGGTCATGGTGCCAGGCAGTTTGACAGCTTTTGCCACTCTTGCTACAATAGCGTCATGGCGCAGTTGTCTCGCTGCCGAGTGAGGTGTGCAGTGGCACAGCACGTGCGGCAAGGATTCCAGGGCGTGATTACATCTACGGCAGCGCTTGTCCCCCTCACCCCATCTTCGTGCCCCGTTTAATGGGAGCACGTCGAGCCGGGCGCGGTGGACAAAACGCCACTCGGCAAACCTGGTGTAACTGCCGCTTCTCATAAAATGATTGGCAACCCTTACACCAGATGAAACCTCGTAGACTTTTCCCTGGTCTGGCTTCGCGAGGAGCGTCGCGAGGTAATGCTCCTGTATGGCCGTTCTCAGCCGGTTGATCACCTGGGTCCTGGCCTCTGGGGGGATGATGACTGTTCTGCCTCTAGAGCTCTTACACTCCAGCGATAGTTCGTCCCGGCCGCCATCGTGTCTCCATTTCAGCTCCAGCTTCGCCGCTTGGCGTCTCGTTGCCACTCTGACACGTGACCAAAATGAGGAATTGTCGGTGCTGGGCCCAAAGAACTCCCCCTCCAATGAGCCAGAGAGGTATTCAGCGATGTCCTGCTGCACTGGTGGTCTTTTCAGCTTCCGCTGAACCGTGTCCGACAGCGTCTCCCTCGCCAACGCGCTCACGGACCCATCCGCACAGGTTAACATCCTGAACGCATGAGCTACCGTGAGTACGTCTGCCAGGTCCGCCAACGGAAGCAACCCTCCACCACCCCTATACGGGGGTATGAAGACCACCTCCGGACTGGCGCGCTGCGGAAGGTTCAGCCAGCGTTTATCTGCTCTCTTTATGGCTTTGTCCGCCGCTGTGAGGCCCGCCTTCCGGACCTGAGCTTCCCTCATCACGAAATCTAGCCTTGGTAAGATGAAAGTGGCTACGGCGTCAAACTTCTGCCATGGGGTTAGCAGAGAGTCATCCACCGTCCTAACATCAGTGATGAGCTGCTCAATGGTGGCAACGGGTGTTTGTCTCACTTTGTAGCCAGTTGGTATTCCTAGATGTTGGTAGGCTTGTCCCACTTGGAGCGCCTTCACAACGTAATATTACATATCTATTAATTATTACAATTACAATGTTTTCAAATCTTATTTATCACCTAGACGAGACTGAACGCTCTCATGCCACGCAATTTTGCCCGAAAGCAAAAGCAATGCACTTTGACAGTTCATGTCTCATATCACAAAAATTATGCACTGGATATGCAAAGCCATACCCCACTGGAGTGCCCAATACGTTCGTATAAAACAGAGGCAAGTGGCAAAAATCACTCACTTCAAAATTTATATGAAGTTGAACGTGAACACTGCAATGCGTCCGCACGCAAGGTTGTCAACCCTGAATGGAATTAACGTGCAAGACGAGCGCCCTTTTTGAATACGAGCGAATGCCTATGAATCGGAAATACCTTGGCATATGTAAAGTGGATGAGAATTGCTTCGGAGGCATAACGGTAAATAAATAAATTTGAATTTAAAAAAATATTAAATTACTATGTTTTATCGAGTTTTAACTATTTGTGTGGAGAATTCTTCCTTAATGAACGATAAATTCAATAAAAAATAGTCGGTTTTTTTGACACCATTTCAATATTAGAATTATTGTTTATTATTGTGAAATTTATTTTTTTAACTTTTTTGTCTTGCGAAATTTTAAAATATAATGAAATATATTTGCCTATCTAAGCGAAATTTTAAAATATAATGAAATATATTTGCCTATCTAATCAAATCATGTAGCAAATTAAATCAACTCTAGATTTTCTGAAGCTGATTAATGCCGACCGAAAACAATTTTTTTAAATTCCACTTAAGATTTGTACTTTTTGTAATAAAATTGAGCTAATTCTAAGTTTTTCTGAAAAGTTAAAAGCACCAGCGATTTTTTATTTATGACTCACATTTTCAGATATTCGCTTAAATTTAAAATCAAATAATACAATATGTCAAAAAAACAAGGCTTTCCGGCCTCGGAAACGTCTTCTAAAATTTTCCAATTCGCTCAAAATTTTTTTTGTTAATGAGAAGCTGAATCACACAAGAAATCCTCTTAATTCTATTAAATAAATAAACTAAAACAGATGACGAGAAGCTATCATCAAAAGTAAGCAGAGTTTTGATTTACATATGAAAAAACATATCCGCCGTCATCTCGTACTGCCTTGAATCAATATTGTAGAAATGAAAAGCAAAAAAAATACCTAAACGGAGCGAAGAAAAACAAAGTACAAATTTCTTCCATTTTCGGCTGCTTATATTCATACAAAAATTTATCTTGTCCCTTTATACCAGTGGTGTCCAAAATGAAAAATGTGAGTGTATAAGTGAGAACGAGAGAATGGGAGCAGCCCAGTGGGAAATTTAAACCAAAATAAATAAATATTGGATTGGAGTAGAAAATTTTTGTGGGAGGAATCGAAATGCCTTTTGATATTACATCTATAGCTTCCTTTGAACGACTTGTAACATAAAAGGCATTGCAAGTCGCCAAAGGCACTTTCTAGCATAAAAAAGTTCTCACAGGGCATTGTATTGCATACATTAAGCGTCGCGGACAAACGTGTTGTTTATTCGTTGCTGGTTTCATACAAGAATGATATAAAGAAGATTGCGCCCATCAGAGCGTACGTGACGTCACGTTTGCAGAGTTGTGCAGTATTGCCAACCATTTGATCTTCGCAATAAATTTAATGCTTTTTTATACCGAAAATGCGACAATTTTTAAGTTTGGTGTTTGTTTCTTTTTGTTTTTAATTTAAGGCTACCGAGACTTTAGGTTAAAAAAAAACTGTATTATTATACAAAAGAAGTTTAAAAAAGGCCACTCTGAAAAGATTTTAGTGCTAATGAAAATTTTTTTACTCCTATAAAATTTGATAATTTGAAAGTGCAAATTTAATTTTTGGCTCCATTTAAGGCTATGCAAAAATATTAAATGCCCCGCTCTCAACTCTTCTTAAGATTGAAAACCTTTTTACACATTTTTAAAAGCCTTTGAATTTATTGAATGCGAATTAAAACCATAGAGGTGTAATCGTTTCTTCCGGTCATCAATCCTTAGTGAGACATAGAGCATCAAGAGGTGTATTCATAGTAAAAATAAGCAACAAAATACCAGAAAATACTAAAGAAACCATACTGACATTTTTACAAAAAGAGTACCTTATCTAGTTACATAACTTCAAATATAGCAAAAAAGTCGTTCCCTTAATAAAAGAGTCTCGCTTAACAAAAAAAACTCATAAATTAAATTGTACATAAGCATAACACATTTATTTAAAAAAAAAACGCACATTCTACAGACAATTTGTCACGCATACAAAGTTCTTTAAATAACACAATAAAAATTTCGTGTTTTATTTTCTTTAAATGGGCATTTAGTTCGTTTTTATATCCAAAGCTAGGCAACTCTGCAGTAGCGAGAGAGAGATTTGAGTGCCGAAAGCAGAAGAACACCAACAACACCGGCAATCGCGGGCAATGCCACCAGATGTTAAAAAAAAGTAAAGCTAAATAAAACTGAGTGAATTATTTAAATAATTATTAAAAAATGTATATTTTACAAAATTATAAACATTACATTTTAATTAGAACAACTAGAAAAATGTCATGAAGAAAGAACTAGAACTCCGAGACACAAAATAATAAAAATAACAAAAAAAAAATGATAAATCAAGTTACGAAAATGGTAATCTGGCCATACTGGAGCTAAAATCACGTAACTAGTTGTCAAATTCGCTGAGCGCAAAGTAACGGGACCACGATGGGCGCCATCTCATTATTCTTTGCATCATGGGTTTCATAGATAACTAGATGTGAAACTTATTCATTTTGAGAGAGAGCGCGCCCATGAGCACGTTTCAAAACTTGGCAGCACTCACACATTATGGGATTTTGAACAGCTGATAGGCGAAATGGCAGACTGCCAGAAGAAACGCGCCGAAAATAACAGACGAAAACAGTTCGTTTTTGCTTAATGGAGAAATGACGTGTTGAAATGTTTATAATTATTTGTCTTAAAATTAATTCAATTGAAATGTAATAATTTGAATTTAAGTGAGTTTGTAGAATCCAAAGCTCGTTTATCCTTTTCGACTTCTACTTTTAATTAGTCTTATGTACATAATGTAATTTTATTGAAAACTGTTTGTTGGTTTATGTAAATTTGTATATACGTAAATATTCTATGGTTGAAAAGCGTAAGTAAGGGTACTGAATTTGTGTTTGAGATATTTTACACAAATTAAAGGTAATCTGCTTTAACTTATTCTGTTCGTTGTTTGAGAATTTTTTTTTTGTTACCCAATTTCTGTGTTATATTAAAAAGTCGCAATAAGTCATGTTTTTAATTATAACGTATGTTTTTCGCGTTCATTACTTTATTATTATTAATTTACTTTTGTATTTCAGTTTTAAATAATTTCATTTACATATAAATTTTTAAATTTTTGGCTTATTTATGAACATATTTCATACGGATTGTGCTTATTTTTAGTATATGTAGGTGTTTACGAGTGGTATAAGGCTATTGGGCAACCGCACACTAAATACTAACCTCAATGGTGGTGTGGAAACTAAAAATTCCAGACCTTTGGTTCGAAAATACCCAATTCATGTTTCTACCGGTGTGGCAATATTGGAAAATGTTATAAAAAATGCACATTTTTCAGCGCTCTCACGAGAAAAAGAGTTTCACATCTAGTCATCTATGGCTGGTTTGCTAACGACTGAACCATAGATAACTAGATGTGAAACTTCTTCATTTTGAGAGAGAGCGCGGAGAACATTTAAAAACTTGGCAGCACTCACACATTATGGGATTTTGAACAGCTGATGGCGAAATTGGCGGGCTGCCAGAAAAAACGCGCCAAAAATAACTGACGAAAACAGTTCGTTTTTACGTTGGTGGAAAACTAACACCAATTCTATGTGTGTGCAAAAATTGTGTTAAAAAGCAGTGGAAAATAAAAATAAACAAGGTAAATATTCAAGTTAGCGCGGTATTAATATTTCATTATAATATATTATATTGTAATACTTATTTTTCAGCAATACAATGCCAAAAATTAAGAATAGGTGCGTTCGGGGATGCGTCGGGGCTCAACGGATTTTCAATTTTCCATGTCAGGAGAAAGACGGTGCCAGGTGAGTTATGACAATACACTTTTTAGTAGAGCTTTTTAAAGTAGATATATAAGTACTTTTGTGTAATTGTGGCATGTAATTGTGTGACATGTAATTGTGTGCAGTAAGCTCAGGTTAAGTACCTGTATGTAAATGTAGTAAACTACTACTCATTTCTGTTATTGCCTCGGGAGAAAACTGAGGACCTTCCCTTTATAACAAGTAGCAAGAACTAACATTTAAAGTATAGTTAAAGGCTTTATTATTTGCATTTCAATATAATGTTGTTAGAAGTTAAACTAATTAACCCCAAATTAGAGGCATTAAGTTTTGGTTATAAGTACTAGGGATCTTATTTACTCCTACCTAGATATGCTATTTGGCTTGATCGCTTGGGTGCAGGGAAAAGAAAGGCGAAATATCTTTACGCCTGCGAGGCCCATTTCTCCAATGAAATGAAATTTAAAAATAAATTGATACCTGACGCAATTCCAGACAATAACATCTTAAATAAATCATATTTACCAACACCCAGTTTTAAATATGATATTGCGAGTCCTAATTCGATTATCGAATTAGGAACGGATGATTTTTTGCCACAATCGTTAGAAGACCGCATGGATTCATGCGGTGAATCTAACAATTTATTTTTACTTGCATCAGTTGCAGAAGAGGCTCAGGGGGAAATAAGGGATTTTAGTACAAAAAATTTGGGCGCAAATTTTTGTGAAAGAGGAAGTCAGACAAATTTATGTTTAACGTCTGTTGTAGATAGTGAACAGAAATTGAAAAGGGAAAATTCCAAGCTGAAGACAATTTTAGAAGAGAAAGGCAGATATATTTGCTACTTAAAAAATCAGTTAGCAGAAGTTTCTAAAAAATTAAAAACATTAGAAAAAGAAATGTCCGATAAGGAAAAGAGCTTTCAGCAAAGTCAGAGCTTACGTAGAAATCTTCATCCTCAAGTTAGTAGCATAGTTGAAAATAGTTTAAAAAACTGTAATCGCCAACCCAATGGTCGTAGATATGACAACTATTTCAAAACTTTGGCTTTAGGTGTATATTTTCTGTCTCCAGTAGCTTATAGGCACTTAAAGTCGCTTCTTAGATTCCCTGAAGAGAAAACTCTCTACGAGTTCGTTTCGGAGTGGCCCCATGACCCCGGTTGTAGTAGTAGTTCTTTAAAATGTTTAGAGTTAAGAAGTCGGGGTTTCACACACGATCAAAAATTCGTGTCTGTCTTATGTGACGAAATGTCACTAAAGAGTCATATGCAATATGTCGCCAAATATGATAAGATTATAGGAGTTGAGGATTACGGTGACGAGAATCGAACATGTAGAATAGGGAATAGTGCTATGACTCTTATGGTTCAAGGCATAGGTGGAGTACCTTGGACCCATCCATTATCATATTTTATTGTCTATGGGTCATGTAAAGGGGATGTTGCTAAGAAATATATTTTTGAGGCCATTACCCAACTACAAAATATTGGTCTCACACCTTGTCATTTTGTTTGTGATCAGGGATCTAATTTCTTATATTTGGCGAGAGTTTTAGGAGTTTCCGAAGAACGCCCATATTTTCAAGTAAATGGCAAGGATGTCTTCTTTTTTTTCGATTCTCCACATCTATTAAAGAGTACTAGGAATTGTTTAGAGAATCCTAAAAACAAGGTCAGTTTTGCATCCCGGTCAATAAGTTGGAACGATATTGTGCATTTTTATAGCAAAGATTCCCACAATCCGGTTCGTTGTGCTCCAAAACTTTCTGAAGCACATATTTTTCCAAATTGTTTCCAAAAAATGAGCGTAAAGCTAGCCTCCCAGGTTATGAGTGATACGGTCGCTTCTGGGATGCTAGCCACATATGCCTCAGGGAAATCGCTTTGTCCCTCGACAACAATTTTAAACACCGCGGAATATGTATTGTTTGTAAATAAACTGTTCGACACATTTAACAGTTCGAGTTTAGATGCTATTTTGCCAACAAAAAAAGTCTTTTCATCAACACCAGAGCAAATTAAATTTTTAGAAGAGGCTGTCGCAGTTTTGAGAAGTATTAGGATAGAAGATGAGCATGGGTCTGACATGACTTCTTCTTTTAATTACATTAAGGGTTGGATTTTGAACATAAGTAGCTTGAAGCGCTTGTGGCGATTTTTGTCAAACGAAGGTTTTAGGAATTTGCAGACCAGACGTCTTTGCCAGGATAATTTAGAACACTACTTCGGTCAAATTAGAAGAGGTGGTAGAAGTGTTAGGATTACCCCATATATGTTCTGCAATTTGTTCAAAAAATCCTGGGGATTACGATACACCAATATCGTAATCAACGGTAATTGCGAGCCCGCCTCGCAAACTGAAAATTTTTGTGTTGAGATATCTCATCAGATAATAAAAAACGTGTGCAATGATCATTTAGTTCGAGATCTCTCCTGGCAAGAATTTCAGGGTCTGCACGGCCAGAACACACGTTTAATATCCTTCGAGGAGAAGAGATTTCTGATTTAGAAGATTTAGAAGTAGATTTCCTTAAGGAAAACGCTTATGCGTATTTTTGCGGCTATTTTTATTTGAAAATATTTAAGACACACGCATGTACCCAACCCTTACCATTTTTAAGAGATGAAGACATTACATCTGAATTTTTTTTCACTCAACAGAGGCAGGTTGAGAGGTGTAACTTATTAAAGCCGCCGCAGGGATTTTTAGATTACTTAAAGGAGTTAGAAGTAATTTTTCAGAGAGAATTTGATTCAACCTGTCATAGGATAGGAATAGGTCAAATTTTATTTGATAAAATGAAAAATGTTAGGCCTTCTTTATGTTGTGATAATTGCGACAGAGATTTAGTTGTAGCTTTTTTTGTTAGAATCCAAATTTTTTTCCTTTTAAAATTTTATAATAGAAAGCTTAGCTCTCCCAACTTTAAAACGAAGATTCTGTGTGTTTCGCACATGTAAAAGACTTTTAAACAGTTGGAAAAATAGTATAAAGCGTATAAAATCTAATTTCACTTTTCATATAAGCTAAATTAAAACGCAATAAATTAAATTAAAGTCCTTGTTTTTAGAATATTTACAAAACCTCTTATTCACTTTCGGCCTCTACTTTTAATTATTATACATATGCACGTGTGCTTAGAGAAATCTATTGAAGACTGGGTGTTGGTTTTTTGTAAATATGTATATATGTATGTAAATATTTTTTGCTTTGCTTCAAAAGCATAGATTATTGATTGAATTGTGATCTCTTTAATTTGTGATATTTTACAAACTATTTTTGTTAACTATTTTTTAAGTTATAAAAAATGAAATTTTATTTTTGTTAACCGATATTTATATTTTGCTTTAATTTGTTATTTTTGTGTTCCATTCAGTTTGCAATTATGATTTTCGTTTTCATTATTTTTGTATTCATTTCATTTCATTTAAATTCCAATTTTTGGTTATTAATGTATTTAACACTGATTGTCCTTATTTTTATTGTATGTATTTGTATATGGGTGATATAGGCCTACAGGGGAACCGAGCACCCAAAAATAACTTCGGTAACGCGCCGTTTGCATACCTCAGTGGTGGTGTGGAAACTGCAAAAATTCCAGACCTTTGTTTAAAAAATACCCAATTCATGTTTCTACCGATGTGGCAATATTGGAAAATGTTATAAAAAATGCACATTTTTCAGCGCTCTCTCGAGAAAAAGAGTTTCACATCTAGTCATCTATGGACTGAACGATGGAGAGTAAGAATACGTGTCATCAATTGATGTACGGATTGGACAGCACTGCTTTATACTAAGCCCCCGTTTCCACCAAAAGCAAACACCGTGTTTGCAGGAGTTGTGTTTAGGAGAACTGTCAACTGTTTCCACCGAAATGTGTTTGCAAAGTGTATGGTCTTTGGTATGGTAAACAGATTTATGATACATTATTTTGCGGCGACAGCACAGCGCGATAGCCCAGCGGCTAGCAATGTGGGCTTCCGATCCGAAATCCTCGGTTCGAATCACAAAAAAATTTTTTTTTTTATACATTTATTTCATTTTGTTTTATGATATGTTTATGAGCAGATTTTTTTCATGGCAGAAATACACTCGGAGGTTTGCCATTGCCTGCCGAGGGGCGACCGCTATTAGAAAAATGTTTTTATGAATTTTGCTTTCACCGAGATTCGAACCAACGACCTCTCTGTGAATTCCGAATGGTGATCACGCACCAACCCACTCGGCTACGGCGGCCGTCAATCAAATAACATATTGACAAATTGCAATCATTGTTGCCATATTTCGATAAGAATGCAATAATAAATGAGGAAAATGAGCCACATTGCCACCACTTAATAATTATTTTAGACGCAAACCCAACAAAACACGCTTTGAATTAGACGCAAACCCACAAAACACGCTTTGAAAAGTGGGTTTAGGTATGGAGTTGTGTTTTAATTTTGTATGGGATTTGACAGGAGTTTTGTTTCGTGTTTGCGCTAAGAACACGATAGCGGCAGAGAACACGCTAGCGGCTGCGGTGGAAACTTACTATAAGCTATAAAAAGCATTATCATATCTTCTTCTTGTATTTATTCAATAATTTGGGCCGAAATCCCGGCGGTACTGCAATACCGGGCCAACCCGTGGCAGAGGTGGAGCAAGCCCCTAAAACACTCCGCCCATTTCCAAAAATCAGTTTAACATTTGTTGTCCTCCGATGGAGGATCTATCAGATGTTAAGCTGATAAGAACAGATACTACACTTTGATCTTAGCCATAAGGCCGAGAAGCGATAACCATACACGACCAACAAACTACATTATCAATACATTCTCTATTAGACCATTTGAGAATTCCACGCATACAGAAATTACTGTACAAAATATTTATACCGATTCACTTAAACTGACTTTCAGTATCTAAACCAGTGGTGTCCATCCCATACATCAATTGATGACACGTATTCTTACTCTCCATCGTTCAGTCGTTAGCAAACCAGCAACGAATAAACAACACGTTTGTCCGCGACGCTTAATGTATGCAATACAATGCCCTGTGAGAACTTTTTTATGCTAGAAAGTGCCTTTGGCGACTTGCAATGCCTTTTATGTTACAAGTCGTTCAAACGAAGCTATAGATGTAATATCAAAAGGCATTTCGATTCCTCCCACTAAAATTTTCTACTCCAATCCAATATTTATTTATTTTGGTTTAAATTTCCCACTGGGCTGCTCCCATTCTCTCGTTCTCACTTATACACTCACATTTTTCATTTTGGACAGCACTGATCTAAACCAAAAATAAAAAAGCCAACAAGCAACGGCGAGCTGTTTGATTTCATGTTCGTGCCTGTGTATAGGCAAATGTGCGTTCATATCGCTACAGTGCACGACTACCTGCCTTGGCTGAGCACAGCAAGAAAATGTATTCGAGCGTATATATGTACGTTAGTGTGTTTGTACGATTGTGCTCTGCGCTCAGCTTTGTGTCGATTTTACTGTGCGCTGCGCAGGTTGGGGTATTCTTGCAGAAAGTAAAGATGATTCACACACTGTTCGACCGACTGGGTACAGTTGTCACAAGTTATGATATAATTTTTATATGAAAAAATCAAGGCGAATCTATTGAAGGTGGATGTCAACACAAAATTGAATTACGAAACGTTTTACTTAGCTTAGTGTATGAATTCACTTTAGAAAAAATTCTTCTATAATATATTTTAATAAAAAATTGTTTTCAATAAATAATCAGAAATGTCCTAAAATGCAAATTTCAAAAAAAAAATATTAAAACTATACAAAGCTAAAAGCGTCACAATTAAGGCATATTGTGCAGTTTGTATCAGTAGAGTAACTGATTTGATTTATTTCAATTTATTTGGTCTCTAAAGTGTCAATATTTGTTTATATGTTTTTAGGCACTTAAAGCAAAAACGGAATATATTTGCTCTACTATTACTAAATTTTCTATGTGTATTGTTCATTTAAAGGCTTCCTTAATACTCTGTAGGCAAATTTCTCATATTTTTCAGATATTTTCTGCATAATATGCGAGGTTAGGGACATATGTACTTATATATCATACACACTTTTGGACCTTTGCCTACCTTACGCAACTTTAAATCAGGAAATTTTTAAAAATTATTTTTTTCCGCTCCAGAATCTGCGTACCTTTTCATTGGAGGGCACTGATAGTGTAATAGACTTTAAAAAATTTAACTTGACCTGACAAGCACGATTTACATACATCTTTCTGTGTAATTTTACTAAATGTCAATGAAATGTTAAATTATTTTCCCATTTAGAAAATTATCTGAAACATAAGTACATATTAATATTCACATTCCGAACGTGCAGAGTTTTTTCTGAGACAAAATAAGACATATGGAAAGTTCGTTATAAGCTTCAAACCGTAATTTAATGTAAGACAAAGATTGTCAATAAAAGTTTCACCATATCGCTAGATTAGAGTAAAAAGTCCACTTTGTCTAAAAAACTTCTATTTTAGTTCAATAAGCAAGAAAAATAAAAATCGAACGTTTCCTAAAATAACAAACTAGGTATCTGTTTATTTCTAGCCGTTTCTACTCAGTGATATGCCACTAAGGAAGCACTTGCTCACTCCGAGCCGTAATTGCTATGATGCTGATATGTCACCTCGCTAAGCCCAAAATACTCTCAGAAAATCTCATAAGTGATAAAGCTTACAAAAACCTTTCATCAACTTTGGGGAAATCGTTGGAATGGTTTTATCTCAAAATACGCGAAATTTCATATAAAAGATGTTGTCAAATAAGTGTTTGAAGAGAATGTCTTTGAAAAATTATTCTTTCTTTGGAAAATTTGGAAATCTGAACTTAGCAACTTTTCATTCTAATATATATTGCAAGTTTTAAGGAGAGCACAGATTTATTATAAAAACTAAAAACAAAATTTTTTCTCCCATCGGTCGCTCCACTTCAGCAAATATCTACTCATCCTCTGTCAGCACCAGCAAGTGTCATATCGGATATCTTTAGAGTTGAAAAGTTTTGTTAGTTCAGACGTCATCATCTTCAATTTTCTCTGATAATTTTCATAGCAAGTACTTATAAATCATTCGTATATTGTTTTTACAAAAGTCCCTTCTCCGTGCATTCGATTAGAAAGTTAAGCAACGAAAGAGGCTTTCATATTCATACATATTCAGCTCAAGACTGTCATTATATAGAGTGTTACTTAGGAATCCTTAAATATTATTTAATCGTTCACTTTTTCGAAATTGCTGTATAAAGGCCTACAATGAGCTAAATGCCAAAACACGCTTTATATGGGTTAGTATTTCGTGTTGTACTCGTGAGCCACTAATTTCAAACACTTTACTTCTACAAGCACTACAAATACAAGTGAAGCCTAATTGAATTCAATTGACGTCAACCCTTAAAGTGAAATACGTTCATTAATCGCAGGAGCACATTTTCCAATATTTTTTCTGAGAAAACTTTTCAATTTATTGATCTAAAAATTTGTGCACATATTATGTTATCTTTTAACTGTTTTTTAAGACTTAGTATTAGTAAAACTATTTATTTGGAAATGAGCTACAGCTGATCCCCATGAGCTCCTCTCAAAAAGACGTTTCCTTTGCTCACTATATTTCTGAACTAGATCTTCTGAAATTAAAAAAAACAAACAGATCTCGCTAAATGGCGGTTTCTAAAAAAAATTGATTTTTGACGAAAATTTCGACCTTAAGTGGTTTATAAAAAAAAAAAAATATTTATCGGTGAGAAAAAATCTTCTTCTAAAAAATATATTTAAGAAGCTCGTGTTAAAATTTTAGACTAATCGGCTTAACCGTTTTGGAGTAATGTTGGTCACCGGTTTTGAAAACACCATTTTGAGGAAAACGCGTTTAAAGTATGAAAAGCACTTTCAAGCACTCTGAAACGCATTGTCAAATTTGCGTGTAACTTCGAAAATATTCACCGAAACGATATTAAATTTTCTGTGTGTATCCGCAAATATACATATGTACATTTAGAAAAAAAAATTTAAAAAAATCGATTTTTTGAATATTCTAATTCTATAAAACAAAAACAAAAAACAATGGAGAAGCGAATTTTTTGCACAGTTTTCTAAAAATAAAAACTTTTTTTATTTTTCTATTACCTTATTTTCCTAGACAAATCTAAAAATGTTAGAGATATTAAAATAAAAGTTAAGTAAAAAGAAATAATTTTATATTTCGTCCTTTTATTTTTGGTGTCATATCCAATTAGCTGATTGCTAAACTCCAACCAAAAAAAATAGGGGAATGTTGAAGGCGTTCCATTCTAACATTCTTCTATAAAATCCTTACGAAAAAATTTATTTAAAGGATTTGAAGGCAAAAATAGATCTGAGATTTACAAATTGATCCCAAAAATTTCCACATATACGTTCAAGGTAATGATACTCGCCACAAAAAGTTCTTCCAAATAAGAAAAAACAAAAAACATGTTTAATAAAAATAGAGAAAATACCCATCACCTACCCCGTATTTTAAAAAAAAGGGGTATAAGGGGGGTAGAGGGGGTTTTCTACTTTCTAAAAGTGAAAACCTCACTTGTCGGCGGCTTATAGTTTTTAAGTTATTTGATTTCAAAATTTGTAAAATTGATTATTTTGATTGATTATTTGATTATTTTGGTTATTACAACAAGCCGAAGTGCTGCCAGACATCGTATAAATAAACAATTTTAGAAGATAATAAATGAATACATATAAATATTAATGAATGAATATACATACATATATATATATTAATGCTTGATTTCCAGTAAGGTATGTTTGATTGTAT
Source organism: Anastrepha fraterculus (assembly GCA_037575425.1). Taxonomy (NCBI): domain Eukaryota; kingdom Metazoa; phylum Arthropoda; class Insecta; order Diptera; family Tephritidae; genus Anastrepha; species Anastrepha fraterculus. The sequence continues at coordinate 283,506 of JAYXIM010007091.1, read as the reverse complement.
GCATTTTGAGTTTACAGATTTGTATTTGGTGGGTGTATTTAGATTTGTATTTAAACAAAAAAAAAATTGATTTATTAATATTTCATACATATATATGTTGTATTTGAAAAATATATTAATATTTGATATATATATATATATTTATACCTATATTTTATTTTAAACAAAAATACGTCATAAATATTTAATATAAAAAAAAATAGCGCCGCAGGCGAAAATTTGGAAAAAAATCGCGCGATTTTTAATTCCAAATTTTCGCTATATTATGAATATATGATATATATATATATTTAAAAAAAACGAAAAAAATAGCACCGCAGGCGCTATATATTATGAATATATTTTATTAAAGAAAGAATAGCGCCGCAGGCGAAAATTTGGAATAAAAAATTGCGCGATTTTCACTATATTATGATAGTGCAACACCGTCTCCGCTGCACATAGGAGTTTTACGTGAAGCTGAACTGTATTTCGAAAATCATATCGATATTGTATTTATATACATATATTTATGAACTCAATATATACACCTTAGAGGTTGTAAACCCTTATTCCCTCATTATTCTAACAAAAAAGAGTGTGTGGAAATTATGTGCCTATGTTGCTTCGTTTTCAATCGCATTCTATTTTGTTTTTTTTTTGTTTGCTTCTGGCAGCACTCCATTCAGCCATGCTTTTCAGTTATTGTTAATTTAGCTGGCGCGTCAAGTGTTTGCAAGTTATAAATGCAATTTAAATTGTTAATTTATGGTATATATCAATAAAAAGAGTTAAAAACGTGTGTGTATGTTAATGTAGTTTGAATATTTATTAAAATAAATGTGATAAGTGCACTTATTGTATCAAAATTTGGTGAAGGTAAGAGACAAATTTTATCAACAAATAACACGGTGCGACAAAAAAAAAAAAATTAAATATACTTTTAAGGAGACCTAGCACAACTTGTAGGTATAGTAAAACTAAGAAACATGGTATAGGAGAAATTTCCAATAAAAAATAAATAAATAATTGGCGCGTACACTTCTGTTAGGTGTTTGGCCGAGCTCCTCCTCCTATTTGTGGTGTGCGTCTTGATGTTGTTCCACAAATGGAGGGACCTACAGTTTCAAGCCGACTCCGAACGGCAGATATTTTTATGAGGAGCCTTTTCATGGCAGAAATACACTCGGAGGTTTGCCATTGCCTGCCGAGGGGCGACCGCTATTAGAAAAATGTTTTTATTAATTTTGCTTTCACCGAGATTCGAACCAACGACCTCTCGGTGAATTCCGAATGGTAATCACGCACCAACCCATTCGGCTACGGCGGCCGAAATTTCCAATACACCCCCAAAATCTCATTTTATGGCCATAAAACCGTTTTTCAGTAGGTTGATGTGAACAATCACTCCTAACTTCGCCAATTTCCATCCGATTTCGAATTTGTTTTTTTAGTTCGAAAGAACAAAAACAAGCCTTTTTGACAGTGTGTTGACATTTTTTCTGAAATGACAACTGACGAGACTGTAGACGGAAGTATTTGGAATTTTTTCATTTTTTCTCTATTTTTTCAACTTTGACATAATTTTTACAATATTATCCGATATTGAGGATTTTTTTTAGTACACTGCTGTTATAGTAAATTTAATTTTGCGTCGAATGAGCTATATTTGACTGTAATTGAATTAAAATTAAAAGAGTTGTGTGAGTTATAAGATTTTTTTTTTTTTGTACTAATTCGGTATGTTGGTATAGCTTACGCTAAATGGGAATAAGGACGTGTTTTGATGCGTTATTATAGATACGTAATATTTATTGAAGTGTATATGTATACATAAGAGTACACTGTACTGAATACAACAGAACTGGTTAGAACTTACGAAAATATCTGACATATTATAGCACATTTTCTTTAATAGAAATATGAAAAAGCTCCCAAGTGTACCAAAGTTCACACTGTACATTGATTAACAAAAGAAGTTTGTTATTATAATTTAACCTTATTAAAACGTCAAAGTTTTATTGTTTGTTTCATTGAAATTCAAAAGATATATTTAAATCAAAACGTTGCCAGAAAAGTCAAATTTCTCAATATTCTCCGATGATATGACATCATCAGCCTTATCATAAACCAGATGATTGTTATTTTTGTAAAACGGACGTATACGGTCATCATTATAAAACTCGAAAGCATATAAAGTATGCTGATGTTGCAACTGTTAAGACCCCCGTAGTCTTGGACGATATGATTGACTCAACTGCAAGTCATGAACTGAAGGAAGTTCAACTCATTGCTGATGATGATCAAACTGATAACAATAAACCTGATGATGAAGAGTACTTTCCGTCTGGTTCTAAGTCTTCAGAACGACACATTGTACAAAATTAAAATTTTCAGGATCTTTCTCGTGATTTACTTCTATCGGGAAGACAATCTGAAACGCTCGCTTCTCGATTTAAACAATGGAATTTAGTTGATGACGACTTCAGATGAATGATGATGATCGAATTTCTTACAGAGAAGTATTCAAAACTGATGAAGAAAATGACAAATGTACCCTACCATACCAAACTCCAAAGGGCCGTTTCTAATGCATTTTTAAGTTTGGAACCAGTTCCGTTGTGTACTGCACCGTACCGTACCGTACCATACCGTACAGTGCTGCACTGCACAATACTCCAATAAATATTATGTGTTTATTATGACACTTGTTATCATTTTCATGCTTCGAAACGCATACCAAATCTCGTAGTAAAAAAAAAGAAAAAATCTTAAAACCCACACAACTCTATTAATTTTAATTGAATTACAGTCAAATATAGCTCATTCGACGCAAAATTAAATTTACTATAACAGCAGTGTACTAAAAAAAATCCTCAATATCGGATAATATTGTAAAAATTATGTCAAAGTTGAAAAAATAGAGAAAAAATGAAAAAATTCCAAATACTTCCGTCTACAGTCTCGTCAGTTGTCATTTCAGAAAAAATGTCAACACACTGTCAAAAAGGCTTGTTTTTGTTCTTTCGAACTAAAAAAACAAATTCGAAATCGGATGGAAATTGGCGAAGTTAGGAGTGATTGTTCACATCAACCTACTGAAAAACGGTTTTATGGCCATAAAATGAGATTTTGGGGGTGTTTTGGAAATTTCTTCTATACTATGTTTCTTAGTTTTACCAGAGAATGTTAATGCAATTAACATTCTCTGGTTTTACTATAGCTACAAGTTGTGCTAGGTCTCTATAAAAGTATATTTTCACTGTCGCACAGTGTAACGTAAAAACTATTATTAACTGAATAGTGTTGGTGCTAGTTTTAGCAAAATAAGCACGAAATCAACATCTCCTGTGAATTTCATTGGAAAATTCGTAATATTTCTCTGATAAATAAATGATTAAAATGCAGTTCCGATCGATTTCGCGATGGCAGAAGAAATACTTAACGTTGAACAAAATTTTGATACGCCAGATAAGTATGTAAAGGGTGTTTTTTTAGAGGTTAGGTTTTCAAGATGAAATAAAACGTATATAATTTAATGTTAAAGATAAGGGTTTGCCATTATGTTTTAAAAATGATTTCGGGCAAGTGGCCGCCGCGGCTGGCTCGAATAAATTCCAGCCGAGAGGCCCAATTTTCGACCACTTTTTGCAGCAATTGGGGCCGTATGTCAGCAATAACGCGCCGAATATTCTCTTCCAAGACGTCAATCGTCTCGGGCTTATCTGCGTAGACAAGCGACTTCACATAGCCTCACAAGAAATAGTCCAGCGGTGTTATATCGCACGATCTTGGAGGCCACGCCACAGGTCCACGGCGCGAGATAATGCGCTCACCAAAAGTTTCCTTCAATAAATCGATTGTTGCGTTGGCTGTATGGCATGTAGCGTCGTCTTGTTGGAACCAAAGGTCGTCCACATCAACATCGTCCAATTCAGGCACGAAAAAGTCATTAATCATGGCTCTATAGCGCTCTCCATTGACTGTAACATTATGGCCGGCTTCATTTTTAAAGAAATATAGACCAATGATTCCCTCTGCCCATAGAGCTCACCAAACAGTGACTTTTTGAGGATGTAACGGCGTCTCAGCAATGGCTTGTGGATTATGTTCACTCCAAATGCGACACTTTTGCTTATTGACATACCCATTCAACCAAAAGTGAGCTTCAGCGCTGAACAAAATTTTCTTGTGAAAATCGGGATCGGTGGCCATCTCGTTTTGGGCCCATTCACCGAACGTGCGACGCGCTTGATGGTCGTTCGGCTTCAATTCTTGCACGAGTTGGATTTTGTAAGCCCGCAAACCAAGATCATTCCGCAAAATCTTCCATAAAGTGGATGGGCACATCTCCAATTGCTGCGCGCGATGGCGGATGGACTCATTCGGGTCTTCTTCGATACTCTGCTCCACAGCAGCAATAGCGTCTTCGGTGCGCACTGTACGACGTCTCTGAGGATGCGTATTATCCACTAGAGCAAACGTGGTGCGAAACCGATCAATTGTTAATCGAATTAGTGACTCTGATGGACGATTATGTCGACCGAATATTGGACGCAGCGCGCGATGCGTCGCGCGAACCGAACCATTATTTTCGTAATAAATTTTCACGATTTGCAAACGTTGTTCAGGTGTAAGTCTATTCATTATGAAATGGCAAACCAAACTGAGCATAAATCAAGTGACAGCTGTCAAAAAGACCATCTACGAAAAAAGTAGTGCCAACTTGAAAACCTAACCTCTAAAAAAAAACACGCTGTACATATCTATATCTATACTAATATTATAAAGAGGAAAGCTTTGTTTGTTTGTTTGTTTGTAACGAATAGGCTCAAAAACTACTGGACCGATTTTAAAAATTTTTTAACCATTCGAAAACTACATTATCCAAGAGTAACATGGATTACATTATATTTTGGGAAAAGATAGGGTTCCGTAAGATATTTGGATTTTTCGGACACAAACTGAAAAAAATCTTATATATAAAATAAAGTCAACTTTTTGTGTGTGTTCGCTAACCGGCCGTGTCTGCACCGAATTAATCCAAACTTACACACAATGTTAAGAAGGTATTGAAGATGGTTTCCGTATAGTTTGGATACCTATTAGTGGATAGGGTCTCGAGATATAGGTCAAAACGTGGACCCGGGTAACCTTCGGATGTGTATGTACAATATGGGTATCAAATGGAAGCTGTTGGTGAATGCTGTAGTTCGAGTATTTCCATCCGCTCCGTGACTAGGGTTTCGAGATAGAGACCAAAACGTGGACCCTAGAATGTGTTTGTACAATATGGATATCAAATTGAAGCTGTTGGTGAATGCTTTAGTACAGAGTATTTTTCATGCCGCTCCGTGACTGGGGTCTCGAGATATAGGTCAAAACGTGGACCCGGATAACCTTTGGTTGTGTATGTACAATATGGGTATCAAATGGAAGCTGTTGATAAGTGCTTTAATACGGGGTAATTTTCATACCTATTGATGACTAGGGTCTGGAAATGTATGCCAAAACGTGGACCCGCCGTGTCTTTGCACCGAATTAAACCAAACTTACACACATTGTTAAGGAGGTATTGAAGATGGTTTCCGTATAGTTTGGATACCTATTGGTAGATAGGGTCTCGAGATATAGGTCAAAACGTGGACCCGGGTAACCTTCGGACGTGTATGTACAATATGGGTATCAAATGGAAGCTGTTGGTGAATGCTGTAGTTCGAGTATTTCCATCCGCTCCGTGACTAGGGTCTCGAGATAGAGACCAAAACGTGGACCCTAGAATGTGTTTGTACAATATGGATATCAAATGAAAGCTGTTGATAAGTGCTTTAATATTAGGTAATTTTCATACCTATTGATGACTAGGGTCTCGAAATATATGCCAAAACGTGGACCCGCCGTGTCTTTGCACCGAATTAAACCAAACTTATGCACATTGTTAAGTAAGTATTGAAAATGGGTTTCGTAAAGTTTGGTTGTAATTCGGAGCAGTGGCAACGGGTACAGCGTTCTTTTGAGCCAGCCATAATGTCGCTTACTTTTTTAACGCTTGGGGCGGAACTGAACTGCCAAATTGACAGTGTGAGTTACAATGTGTCAATATTTCTTTCTGATTTGGATGCCATAAGGAAAAAACGTAAGTGCAACATGTAAAAATTGTTTGTGAATTTTTTGGAGTGGATTTTGGAACAGTGAATAATTTCTTACGAAATTTGAGAATTTAATGTGAAATCCGAATGAAATTATGTGTTCGGGCTCCAATGCTTAATAAAACATATAAATTGAAACGAAAAATTCATGGATGATCAGGAATAAAGACGATTGTTTATTCATATACGTTGATTTGAAATTTAAAAACAATCTTCTTTTTTCCTGATTTTCAATTTATATTTTATATTTACTCAAAAACGAATAGAAAAACCAAAAATATTGTTTATGCCAAAGCGCTTGAATAAAGAATAAAGAAATAAATAATATGAAAACCATATATTTTCTGTTCTAAACCATATCTATTCTATTTTAGTGTGCCCAGCGAAGGGGGCCGGGTTTGCTAGTATGAATATAATTACAAAGATGTACATAGAACTATTGGTATGAAACCTTGTGAAGTAAATGAAAAAAATGAACAATTAATTTTTTAAAATTGTTTTAAAATTAATAGAAGCAATTTAGAAAAACCAATTTTTAAAATTGGAGAAAAAGTAAGAATTCAATCACATAAAAAACAATTTGGAAACAAATATAAAAATAATTGGACTCGAGAAATATTTTATATTAGTAAAATTTATCCATCTAATCCAATAACATATTTAATAAGAGATTTAAATTATGAACCAATATTGGGTAAATTTTATAAATTTGAACTTCAAAGAGTTCAAATTTAAAGTTTCAATTTTTTTTGCGTCCACCCTCTTCTAGCGCTAAATACATACTGCACTTGTAAGCATGTGTTGATGTATAAAAGCTTAATTGAATATTCTAGATCAAATATTATGCTTATTTTACAATTAAGCTTGCTTTGATATAAAAGCATTGATATAAAAGCTTTGATATATTAACTCTGTCAATGGTATAAAGCTTATTCTATTTATAGATTGTGAGCAGTGTTGATAAGATCAACTGTGAAACATACTACTCAACTATAATTACATTACTTCAGAATATACGGTTTAGATGAGTTGGTTAAGCAGTTGGAATTGTAACAATAATTTTGTTGCAAGTTCAAATCTGACTCAAAGACTCTTGTTTTGTGGAGTTCATCGTTTTTTTTGAAAGGTACTTTAAAAAATAAATGTTTCCTTTTTTGTTTTTTTTTTGAATAGATTACTTTAAATATTTTGTAATCAATATTTTAACATTTTTTCACTTTAGACATCGACCCACATCAAAATTTTAACATTTATTTTTTGAGATAATATAAGCAAAAAAAATGAGTTAAATGAGTAACTGTAAATTAAAAAAATGAGTTAAATGGTAAAAATGATAAATTTTTGAGTTAAAATAATAAAAATATTAAAATTTAAACATTTTTGATATTGTGCTGTACCCGGGGATATACATACTACTGATATTACTGTTTGTTATCAAAAATATATATGCATATTGAGAAATTTCGTCTCTTTGTTTAATACTTGGTGGCCCTGAAAAGGGCCCTTTTGTCAATTCGATGAAGAGCACATCTAGGTCAGTATTTTAGTATATTTTCGTTTTCTTGTGCGGGCGTTTTCAATAAGTTTTTTATTAAGCTTTCTAATCATAAAAACATCCTCGCCCTAAAAAATAGTTTTTTAATTTTATGTCGCAATTTATATGAGAAGCTTGCTCAATATGTTTATTAACAAAATCATTTGTTATGAGCAAACTATCTTCATTCATTGCTCTAAATATTGACTCGAGACTACTTAGTATATGTTCCATCATGCTACTGCTACGAACAGATAAACCACCTTCTCTTAGGTGATTTACCCAGCTATAGGAGGGATCATCGGCATCTTTGAGGGAAGTGCTGGGAATATCGTCTCGGAATCGATGGCTAAGTTTTCAAGGCCATCATATTCGAGATAATCGAATTCTGCGGCTTTACATTGATCGGCCATTCCTCGGAAATTATTTTTTTCAGTATGACACCTGTAGAAGTAAAAATTAATATGTCATGTGTAAAAAGCAATTATTACCTGTAAGCGATGGTTGCAACATTTCCAGATCTGGTGTATCATCTTCTTCAACATTTGCTGCGTTTGTTATCACACCTTCATTTCGTCCAAGTAAGTATGCCCGAAGTCGATACTTGAACTCTTGTTGGTCCGGGTGATCGTGCAAACTTTGGCTCGAATGATTCCAAAGAAATTTTCCAGCACATCTTGGTTCAAGCGGTATGTCAAAACGTACTTAATATTGTAACGGTTTTGAACGTTTCGTACAACAACTTCAGTGTATTGTTCGACTGTATGATACCTGCAAGTAAATATTCGTATGTTATTATTTCACAATATTTGTTTAGGTTGAAGTAACTATGTAAATTTTATTCATTTTAGGTATTGGCATAAATATATTAATTTACCCCTTTGAAATGGCAGTAAAGTATCTCTTCCTATCACCCTCATGTTTTTCATCATTTTCGTCATGCCATCTAATGCCTGGACTTGCTCCTTAATTGCTAGACCGTAGGCGTAGCACCGTGTTCTTGAGTCAGCACGTGGTATCCTGACGTTCATCACATCAAACCAATCGTTAGTCTAAAGATGTTTTATTTTAAATATAAAAACTTGTATGTAGACATATGTATGTATGTAAAGTTTACAAATTTAAATAATTGAAAGCACTCATTCCAATTGTGGCCACTTAAATGTCCCAAACTTACTGCTCTCGTAATTGCCATTGCCACGGTATGTGAAAATAATTTTGCTGCCAGTTTCACCTTTTGCCTTGGTCCAGATACGTTTAAGTGGATTGCTGAAATTTTATGAGTTACTGTCAAATCCTTGGAGGTACATGACAATAAATTAAAAATTATTTCTTTCTTCACAGCTTTCCCTTTTAGCATGAACGCTTGGTCCAGAAAGTGGTTACGGAGTAGTTTCAGCATATGAGGAAGGTCAGCAAATACGAAGATTTGCTGCTCATCAAAAACCAACCTGCAAGAGTGTCATATGTTACAAAATGTGAAATAAACTACGCAAGGTGTATATTTCATTAAACTTACCGCGGCTTGTATTCATTTATTCCGAGCTCGTTAAGGAGGGACCTGTTTGTGCCACCAAGATCGCACACAATCGCTGCAACGTTGTACCCGCAGTGTTTACATTTTTGCAAAATATTAAAAAGCACGTTCTTCGTCATTTTACAGTTGAAGTCGTAGAAAACCGGCTGCTTCCATTTACACATAAGTCCTAAAAAGACAATTAATATATGTATTATAATAATTTCCATATATCTTATTAAATGTTTATGGCAATATGTGTTCACCTCTAAGCATCGCTACTTGCACAAAATGGGCAGGTTCTAGTGAAGCGTCCGTAGAAGAGTCATAACAATAGGTACATATATCTGACCTTCATTTCGTCGAAACTCAAAACGCACACCTTTTGCACAATATCCATTTCCGTAGAGTCTTTTAATAATTTAAAAACAGGTTTAATCAAACCTCTGGATATATCAATTTTTTGTGCCCATTTCTGAAGCGTTCGAACTCCAGGTAGCGAAAAACCTTTTTTGTACAATAATCTATATGCTTTTGGACTTGCGGCATATAATGTAATGGAATTGGCGATATCTTCTTGAGCCCAGGTAGGTTTTTTGATACTAAATTTTAGATTTGCTACCTGACCCTTCGTGAAAATGGTCTCTAACTTTTTCTCCATGTTTTAGACACATTTCGCATTCCACCAAGCGCTTTTGCAGCTGCTCCATCTCGTAGATGTGCTTTTTGTTTTGCTTGTTCTAGTTTTGCTGAAGTGCTGCCAGTTTGAAGTCTTTCTTTTTGCTTTCCATTAGAAGGGATTTGTTTTCGCGCTTTAATGCATCTCTACATGTAACAAAATTAAAAATTAAAACTTAGGAATATATCAATATGTTTATACCGCCTTACTGCTTTTAATAACTTATAAATCTGATTCCAGCTCCTCAACTTCCCGCAAACTGCTGTCGTAGTAGAAAAATTTGCTAGGTGTTAGCCACGGGCATTTTGGATAAATTTGCCTCCATAAGGCTATTTTCCTTATTCGCATTGTCTATAAAAATATAGCGAGAAACATATTTCGAATCTCGTTTGTAAATTTAAATTGGTACCATCGTTGGCTGCGACAGATGCACTCTGCTGAAGTAACTCGCTAACGATTTTATTATTTTCTTCACCTTCAACGGTTCGGCACACTGGGGACCTACATCCTCTGTGTAAATAGTGGGCGCAGCACCACGCTTCAAAAGGCGATTTTTAGCAAATCCTAAGGTGTTTGAAAAAACCATATTGAACTCAATTATTTTAAAAACTACACATTATATACATTACCCATTTCGAAATTTAGTTGGTTTTCAATGCTATCACTAGTAAAATGCTTCATACATATGTATAAAGCTCGTTTTGGGATTGAAGGCATTTCCTCGCCGGCAGAAATGCATCCACTGTTTGCAGAGCGCCTCATCCTTTGGAAATATAAAAAAGCTTATATTGAGCTTTATTGAGGTTCTTACTATCACAATTTTTCACTGCACATTACATTTTTCCTTATTTTTCACTTATACACTTCCACGAATTATCTTATTTTGGTTTGGTTAATTAACGCACATTTCAAAAAAGAAACGAATATTCATAAACATCAACAATAACCGCAATCATGGACAATGTGATCAGATCTTAAAAAAAAGTAAAGTTAAATAAAACTAAGTGAATTATTGAACTAATTTTTAAAAAATGTATATTTTACAAAATTATAAACATTACATTTTAATTAGAACATATTACAAAATTACAAAAATTTCATGAAGAAATAACTAAAACTCGGAGACTAAATAACAAAAAAAATTTTAAATCAAGTTACGAAAATATTAATCAGGCCATATTGGTGCTAAAATCACGTCACTCATTGTCAAATTCGCTGAGAGCAAAGTAACGGAACCACGATAGACGCCATCTCATTATTCTCTCCATCGCGATGCATCGTGAATAAAATCAATATTTTATATGTACACTAGCAAACCCGGCCCCCTTCGCTGGGCACACTAAAATAGAATAGATATGGTTTAGAACAGAAAATATATGGTTTTCATATTATTTATTTCTTTATTCTTTATTCAAGCGCTTTGGCATAAACAATATTTTTGGTTTTTCTATTTGTTTTTGAGTAAATATAAAATATAAATTGAAAATCAGGAAAAAAGAAGATTGTTTTTAAATTTCAAATCAACGCATATGAATAAACAATCGTCTTTATTCCTGATCATCCATGAATTTTTCGTTTCAATTTATATGTTTTATTAAGCATTCGAGCTTTTTTAACCATTATCCATTTATATTTACAAAAAAAAAAAACGAAAAAAAATGTTTTTTCCACGAACACATAATTTCATTCGGATTTCACATTAAATTCTCAAATTTCGTAAGAAATTATTCACTGTTCCAAAATCCACTCCAAAAAAATTCACAAACAATTTTTACATGTTGCACTTACGTTTTTTCCTTATGGCATCCAAATCAGAAAGAAATATTGACACATTGTAACTCACACTGTCAATTTGACAGTTCAGTTCCGCCCCAAGCGTTAAAAAAGTAAGCGACATTATGGCTGGCTCAAAAGAACGCTGTACCCGTTGCCACTGCTCCGAATTACAACCAAACTTTACGAAACCCATTTTCAATACTTACTTAACAATGTGCGTAAGTTTGGTTTAATTCGGTGCAAAGACACGGCGGGTCCACGTTTTGGCATATATTTCGAGACCCTAGTCATCAATAGGTATGAAAATTACCCCATATTAAAGCACTTATCAACAGCTTTCATTTGATATCCATATTGTACAAACACATTCTAGGGTCCACGTTTTGGTCTCTATCTCGAGACCCTAGTCACGGAGCGGATGGAAATACTCGAACTACAGCATTCACCAACAGCTTCCATTTGATACCCATATTGTACATACACGTCCGAAGGTTACCCGGGTCCACGTTTTGACCTATATCTCGAGACCCTATCTACCAATAGGTATCCAAACTATACGGAAACCATCTTCAATACCTCCTTAACAATGTGTGTAAGTTTGGTTTAATTCGGTGCAAAGACACGGCGGGTCCACGTTTTGGCATACATTTCCAGACCCTAGTCATCAATAGGTATGAAAATTACCCCGTATTAAAGCACTTACCAACAGCTTCCATTTGATACCCATATTGTACATACACAACCAAAGGTTATCCGGGTCCACGTTTTGACCTATATCTCGAGACCCCAGTCACGGAGCGGCATGAAAAATACTCTGTACTAAAGCATTCACCAACAGCTTCAATTTGATATCCATATTGTACGAACACATTCTAGGGTCCACGTTTTGGTCTCTATCTCGAGACCCTAGTCACGGAGCGGATGGAAATACTCGAACTACAGCATTCACCAACAGCTTCCATTTGATACCCATATTGTACATACACATCCGAAGGTTACCCGGGTCCACGTTTTGACCTATATCTCGAGCCCTATCCACCAATAGGTATCCAAACTATACGGAAACCATCTTCAATACCTTCTTAACATTGTGTGTAAGTTTGGTTTAATTCGGTGCAGACACGGCCAGTTACCGAACACACACACAAAGTTGACTTTATTTTATATATAAGATTTTTTTCAGTTTGTGTCCGAAAAATCCAAATATCTTACGGAACCCTATTTTTTCCAAAATAAGATGTAATCTATGTTACTCTTGGATAATGTAGTTTTCGAATGGTGAAAGAATTTTTAAAATCGGTCCAGTAGTTTTTGAGCCTATTCGTTACAAACAAACAAACAAACAAACAAGCAAAGTTTTCCTCTTTATAATATTAGTATAGATAATATTTTATCAATTACATCAATCCAATTAGTATTTTTCTGAATTTCAAATCGTATTTTTAGTTTTTCATTAATGGTTCTATTAAATCTTTCTACAATTGATGATTTCTTTTCACTAAATGTTTGATACAAGTTAATATTGTATTTATCTAAAACTTCTTGAAAATGTTTATTTAAAAATTCTTTACCAGAATCTGTATGAAGTAATTTTGGAGCACAACCTGCTTTTTTAATAATATTTAAAAATGCTTCAGAAGTTGTTTTTCCATCTTTCTTTTTTAATGGCTCTATATAAGCAAATTTAGAAAATGTATCAATTACATTAAGCATATATGAGGCATTCTCTGAAAAAAAGCCACTTGAAAAAAAAAGTTCTTTATTTTTTTTGGCAATAATATATCTTATAGTATATGTAAAAACTAAAATAAAAAATATGGTTTTAGGTCCGTGTAATGCGGGGTTGCCATACTGTCAGGGGTCAAAGTTTTTTGCAAAAAAATTTTCGAACCGCCATAACTTTTAAACGAATGAACGGATTTTAAAACACCTTAAGACTTTTTTGTACAAAATTTCTTAAACTTTAAAACTGTGTATCATAAAAAATTTTTAAATTAATATTTCATTGAAAAAAAAATAAAAAAAACCAACTCAGTACAACGCTCTCAATCTAACCAATCTATTTGTTTGACTACAAATTGCAATAATTTATCAGAAGCTGTGAAAAGGAAGTAAAAAATAAGACAAGCAAACAGGATTCCTTAGATTTCAAGCTGTTGCTATGATGAAAAATCATTGATTTATGGACTTTTATTATCTGCATTTAGCGTAACCCAGGATTAACGACGTGGACGTAGCAGACATTTAATCCCTTTTTTATTTTTTTTATTTTTTCATTTTTTTTATTTATTTTTTTGTTTTTTTATTATTTTTAAACTTTTTTTGTATTTTTTGAATTTTATAATTTTTTTTTTTGGTTTTTTAGTTTTTTAAGTAAAATAATTATGTATATTGAATCTTAACTTGATGTTCATGTGCTTTTGCGTTTACGTCCACGCTTTGGTGGAAAAACTACAGATTCTTCGGAGAAACTAAATGTTTTTAATAACAATTCTTCGTTACCGATAGGGATAAATGCGTGATACTTTTGGGTACCATTAATTCTGTTTGCTAAAGAAAATCTGACTTTCAAGGAATTTTCGAGCACATTTTGTTCTTTTTTTGAAGAAAAATACACGAAAGTTCGTTCAAGATTTTTCTTTGCCGAATTGAAAAGAGCTTCTGCTGTCAAAATTTGTTGGGAAGGTGGAAGTTGTAAGCTCGCTCGAGCTGCCAATCTTTTTAAATTTCCACCAATACCGTCACAAGGACCTTTCCCATGGGCAGTTTCATGGAAGTGCCATTCAGCATCCACTCCAAAGTCCTTCTTATGATTCAACAAATTAACAAAGTTAAATCGATTCTTATAATGTTGTGCTGCTCCATCAGTAAAATATATTATTTTATTTATCGATAAACTTTGCTCCTTTAAATGTTTCATAAGAATCTTCTGGAATGCATGCACAGCTACAGTATTATGCGTGAGATCATCAGAAAGAACAACTATACTGTTATGTTCAAGTTTCTGATTTTTAACATAATAGTACACAGTTGTATGAATGGAAACTTGATTGTTGTTCCAGTGGAATGACTGAGCAGCATTTTGAGCAACGAATGCATAATTCTCTGCAAAATCGCATAATAATAGCAATTCTCCTTCTTTTAGATTTTTTTTCAGATGCTCTAAATAGCTTGCTTGCTGTCTAGCAATAAAATCGTGATTCCTCAAAACTGTCAATTTCTCACACAAAGTTTCAACAAATTCATTACTATCCTGAACTTGAGATATCAACGTTGAACGGTCTGTGCTTTCCCAAATTTGAAACTCAATTTTATTAATTCCGTTAGACTCGAAAATCTCATTTAAATGGTCTTTTATAATATCAATATTATTTTCGCATTTTTTACATTCTCCAGAATGACATTGAGGTGTCGCATTTTCACAGACCATGTTTTTTAAGCAATCTTTATAAGAAGTAAGTTTTAAAACACTGGATTCAGTCAAAGAAGGTATAGATGCTCCGTCAATCATTAAGTGCACATTTTCGTGGTAAGTACATACACAAACCGAATGTGTTCCACATGATCCCGCAAGAACACAATGCTTCGGTCGCAATCGGGCGAAGGTGGAAAATCCTATCTTACAATTCGGATGTTCTAATTTAAAAAGATAATAAAGTTCCGAAAGGTTACATAAAATTAAACGCTTTTGTACATGAACACGTTTTCCATCGGATTGCTTTACAGGAACGAAAACTTTTTTACCTGGCAAAAGACGACTATTTGTGTCCTTTTCATAAAAACTAATAACCAACGTTTTAATTTCTTCAGATAATTTCCATTAATTTTATCGCTTTTTCCTTCTCTTGCTTGTTTGACGAGTTGGCGTGAACATCCAAATATCTTTGCTACTTTTCTTTCTCCCCATGAATCTGGTACAAGTTTTAATAATTCATACTTTTCAAATCTACTAATCTGTGGATCATTGAATTTATTTTTTAATTTTTTAATAATGAGAAGGACAAAGCGATAAAATTAATGGAAATTCATTATCTGAAGAAATTAAAACGTTGGTTATTAGTTTTTATGAAAAGGACACAAATAGTCGTCTTTTGCCAGGTAAAAAAGTTTTCGTTCCTGTAAAGCAATCCGATGGAAAACGTGTTCATGTACAAAAGCGTTTAATTTTATGTAACCTTTCGGAACTTTATTATCTTTTTAAATTAGAACATCCGAATTGTAAGATAGGATTTTCCACCTTCGCCCGATTGCGACCGAAGCATTGTGTTCTTGCGGAATCATGTGGAACACATTCGGTTTGTGTATGTACTTACCACGAAAATGTGCACTTAATGATTGACGGAGCATCTATACCTTCTTTGACTGAATCCAGTGTTTTAAAACTTACTTCTTATAAAGATTGCTTAAAAATCATGGTCTGTGAAAATGCGACACCTCAATGTCATTCTGGAGAATGTAAAAAATGCGAAAATAATATTGATATTATAAAAGACCATTTAAATGAGATTTTCGAGTCTAACGGAATTAATAAAATTGAGTTTCAAATTTGGGAAAGCACAGACCGTTCAACGTTGATATCTCAAGTTCAGGATAGTAATGAATTTGTTGAAACTTTGTGTGAGAAATTGACAGTTTTGAGGAATCACGATTTTATTGCTAGACAGCAAGCAAGCTATTTAGAGCATCTGAAAAAAAATCTAAAAGAAGGAGAATTGCTATTATTATGCGATTTTGCAGAGAATTATGCATTCGTTGCTCAAAATGCTGCTCAGTCATTCCACTGGAACAACAATCAAGTTTCCATTCATACAACTGTGTACTATTATGTTAAAAATCAGAAACTTGAACATAACAGTATAGTTGTTCTTTCTGATGATCTCACGCATAATACTGTAGCTGTGCATGCATTCCAGAAGATTCTTATGAAACATTTAAAGGAGCAAAGTTTATCGATAAATAAAATAATATATTTTACTGATGGAGCAGCACAACATTATAAGAATCGATTTAACTTTGTTAATTTGTTGAATCATAAGAAGGACTTTGGAGTGGATGCTGAATGGCACTTCCATGAAACTGCCCATGGGAAAGGTCCTTGTGACGGTATTGGTGGAAATTTAAAAAGATTGGCAGCTCGAGCGAGCTTACAACTTCCACCTTCCCAACAAATTTTGACAGCAGAAGCTCTTTTCAATTCGGCAAAGAAAAATCTTGAACGAACTTTCGTGTATTTTTCTTCAAAAAAAGAACAAAATGTGCTCGAAAATTCCTTGAAAGTCAGATTTTCTTTAGCAAACAGAATTAATGGTACCCAAAAGTATCACGCATTTATCCCTATCGGTAACGAAGAATTGTTATTAAAAACATTTAGTTTCTCCGAAGAATCTGTAGTTTTTCCACCAAAGCGTGGACGTAAACGCAAAAGCACATGAACATCAAGTTAAGATTCAATATACATAATTATTTTACTTAAAAAACTAAAAAACCAAAAAAAAAAATTATAAAATTCAAAAAATACAAAAAAAGTTTAAAAATAATAAAAAAACAAAAAAATAAATAAAAAAAATGAAAAAATAAAAAAAATAAAAAAGGGATTAAATGTCTGCTACGTCCACGTCGTTAATCCTGGGTTACGCTAAATGCAGATAATAAAAGTCCATAAATCAATGATTTTTCATCATAGCAACAGCTTGAAATCTAAGGAATCCTGTTTGCTTGTCTTATTTTTTACTTCCTTTTCACAGCTTCTGATAAATTATTGCAATTTGTAGTCAAACAAATAGATTGGTTAGATTGAGAGCGTTGTACTGAGTTGGTTTTTTTTATTTTTTTTTCAATGAAATATTAATTTAAAAATTTTTTATGATACACAGTTTTAAAGTTTAAGAAATTTTGTACAAAAAAGTCTTAAGGTGTTTTAAAATCCGTTCATTCGTTTAAAAGTTATGGCGGTTCGAAAATTTTTTTGCAAAAAACTTTGACCCCTGACAGTATGGCAACCCCGCATTACACGGACCTAAAACCATATTTTTTATTTTAGTTTTTACATATACTATAAGATATATTATTGCCAAAAAAAATAAAGAACTTTTTTTTTCAAGTGGCTTTTTTTTCAGAAAATGCCTCATATTTGTATCCTCTATTAATTCTAACATTAACAGTTGTCATAATTAGTAAATCTGCTGCCCATAATTCATTTATGCCTTTAGTAATAATTTTTCTTCTTTCAAAATTTTTGCTTACTGGTTTATGCAACTCTTTTGCTATTTTAAAATCATTATTTTTAGCATCAATAAATTCATCTTTATCCATTTCAAAAATATTTAAAATTTATTTTAATTAAATAACAATGATATCAGATAAAGTTTTAAAAGAATATATTAAAACACAAAAAGACTTAAAAAATAAACTTCAACAATTTAATTTAAACAAAGTAATAAAACAAGAAAAAATTAATGAAGATCTTCAAGCAATTATTCAACCATTAAATCAATCAGTTATTAATGTTCACAATTTAAAGGATAGCTTTAAAAATTTAATAGTAGATTTAAATCAATCAAATCAATCATATAAAAAAACAATAGATGGACATTCACAAAGTGAACATGTTTCAACGGAGTCGAAACCGTTTGACAATAATATGAATTTACAAACTAATGAATTTAACGAAAAGCAACTATCACCAATTAGAAAAACAAACAAACAAAAATTAGTTGAAAGTACACCAACAACTAGCACATGTTCACGAAGCGAACAGTTGACTCCATCAACATCAAAAGACGCTCTTTTGCGTAGTGCAAATGAAACGTTATCTACACCAGTACAATTTATTTCAGACAAAATTGGAAATATGGCAATGAAATATTTAAATTTAAATAATTCTGATATGAAATTATGTGACAATATTTTTGGTCTAAGATCTGAAGATGGAAAAGATTTATGGATTGTTAATACTGAAGTAAAAATTAGTAATAATGATATTATTTTAAATAATAAAACTTATAATGGAACAAAAGGGTTATGGGAATTAATAACTTTAAAAGAACCATCAACAGCTGTAACAAATAATGATTTACAAAATTATGAAGAAATTATATTATCAACATATGCTTACATGCAAAATAATGAAAAAAGTTCTAAACGTATTAAATCTAGCGTTGGAAATAAATATATGAATTTTATTAGACCAATATTGATTAAAAATAAAATTATAAAAGAAAAAGTAGGATCTGGTTTAAATTCAAAAAATAATCTTTCAAAATCATTACAAAATTTTAAAATTAAAACTAGTTTACCTACTGAATATGTTCGTTTTGCGAATCGTTCACAATGTGAACGTGTTTATTGGAATGATATTAATGAATTAAAAGATAGATTAAATTTGTTGTTAGGAGAGTATAATGCAGGAAATGATAGTCCAGAAATACATAATGAAATTATGAATATTATTGAGGAACTAAGAGAAGAAAATATGTTGACTCTGTCAACGGTTTCCGAAGGAAACGTATTAACTGTTTAATTAAATTACATATAAATTTAAATAAATTAAAAATTTTTTTTCTAATAAATGGGAATTGATAAGTTTGGACAAAAATCTTTTTCAGAAATAAATTCATCTAATGAATATTCTCTTAATAGAATAATATCATTAGAAAATGAAGTTGAAGAAATTCGTTCTAATAGTGATCAATCAAAAGAGAGTATTAGTGAATTAGTAGATTTAAATCAACTACTTCAAAAAAAGTTGCAGAACTAGAAAAGAACATAAATCATAATAAGTCTAATATTATTAATATAATTAAACGAGTAGATGCTATGGAAACATTTCTTAAAGTAATTGCATCAACTATTGAAAAAATTGAAACAGATATTGAAAAAAGTGAATCAGATATTGAAAAAAGTGAATTAAATATTGAATCAGATATTGAAAAAAGTGAATTAAATATTGAAAAAAGTAAACTACAGATTAAAACAAATATAATTGAAAAATAATTAAAAAATTTTACTTATCTAAATGGAAAAAATTAAAAAAATTAAAAAAAAAATATTAATAATCTAATGTAATTAATAATTTAAATATTTCCTTCAGAAACTGTTGACTTTGTCAATATCAAAATACTTAAAATAATCTAAGTTAATATTAATGTATAGTAGAGAGGGGGTTCGTTTTAGTTACCTACATTTCTTATTTTATAATGTCCCCAGGGTAATTTGTAAGTCTTATTTAACTTATCGTTATCATTATTATTCAATTTTTTATTAAAATAAAACTTATCATCATAGGGTGACAATCCTATTTTATTCTCTTCTGTAGTATATAGTTTCATATCATATGATCTAATATTATGAACAGTTTCATTTTTATTTTCTAAATTAATTAAACAATTCTTATAATCTTCAATTGTTAACTTTTTAATATTATTTTTCTTTATTCCTTTACAAACTTTTTTATCACAAACATCGGTCTTAAATGCATACATTTTACTTCTAAGTCCACAAAATTCTCTAATTGGTATTCCATTATATTCATCTTTAAATTTTCCTGGTACTTTTTTATTAATATTAGATTTTAAATCTTCAATTGGAAAATTATCTATATAATCACTGGTATCATAATTATCTAGATCATCTTTCATTTCAGAATAAATATCAAAATCATCATCAATATGTTTACCTTCAAAATAAAGAATAAATGAATCAGTATCTGTTCCTAATAATTTCATTCTATTACCATATTTAGTTTTCATTTGTACATACATTTGAAACATTAATAATTTTGATAAATCTAAAATATTTTGACCTCCAAAGATAGGTTTATTTAATTTAATATTTGTATTTTTACCAAACACTACACACATATTATGATCTATTATTTTTCTTGATTGATATGTATTTCTACTTATTAGTTTTCTCATAATTTTTTCAGTTTTAACTATTCTAACATTAAGTCTATTTCTAACATTTTCCATTTGTTTATCATATACACTATTATTCATAAGTTTGAAAAAATCTTTTTCAAAATCGTTTTTAGCTTCTTTTCTAAGTGTTGTATTTTTTTCAATATAATTTTTTAACCATGCTTCTTGTCTACATTTAATACCTCTATGAATTTTAGTTAAAATTACACCATTATTTAAATATTCTTTTAATAATCTTATATCAATTATATAATTTTTCTTTGGTAACAACGTACACATTAATTTTTTAATTTTATCATTTGGTTTACTACCAATCCCTTTATTAATTAAGTCTGTTTGATTTGGTGATAAATCTTCAAATTGTGGAACATAATGATGAGGTGCTGGAGCATAATCATTATAAAAGTTGTGTAATTCCGGAGGAATACTTATATCAACTTCTAAAGTATATCCAATATCATCAAAATTATCATTTAAAATATTATTAACATTACAAAAATATTTAATTTCATCTTCATTTAACCATTCATGATTACCAACACTTAATTTTTGTGACATAGCCCATCCATATAAGTTATTTGCATCTAAATATAAAATATAACTTGTTAATTTTTTAGAATCGTATATACCTTTAAGAGAAGCTTCCTCTTTACTTAATTTATAAACTTGTTCTACAATATCAGCATGTTCACTCTGTGATCCGTTTCCTTCGGAAACATAATAATAACAATTATTAGCTTTAGCATAGTTATGTGCAATTTCTGATATTCCACCTCTAGTTCCACTTTCATAAAATTCATACATATCTTGATCTGTTAATAATTCTAATTTTTGTTTGGTTAATTTTAAAGCAGCTGAATTACTTAAATGTGGTGAACTTATATAATGTATAGGATCTAAATTATAATTTTTAAAACATTCTTTTCTAAAATTATCAAATACATCACTTAAAAGTATAACATCTAATTTTAAATAACAATTATGATAATCTTTAAAAGTTTTACAATTAAAATGTTTCCAAAATTTCTTTGCAAATCTATAATCATTAATATTAATATTTCCATTTAATGATGAATTAAAATCTTCAAGATTTGGAAATTCTGTTATACTTAATTTTTTATAATCATCAATAAATTCATATGGATATACACCTTTTCTAAGTAAATAACACTTATCTTTTAATGATAAATCTTTAAAAATGTTATTAAAGTTTTCTAAATGATCAAAATTAATAGGTTTTATATTTTTAGTATTACAAACTGAACAAATACTACAAGCATATATTTTATTCTCAGTATTTTTACCAACTTTATAAGATACATAATCCATTTTTCTTATTTTCTTACATGTTACACAATATATATCATTAACATCTAAAACATTTTTAACAGCATTATCTAATGAAGTATTTATAAATTCCATTGAATCTATAAATCTTAATTCTATTTTTTCGGCAACTGTATATAATTCTAAATCTGTTGATTCACATTTACAACAGGTGTCTCTTGTTATGAAATTATACTCATATTTACATTTTTTATTTTTACATTTTAAATATTTAGTTTCACCTACAATAACTGGTTTTTTAATTTGTTTAAATTTTTCAGTACTTGTTGCTAAAACACTAGTTTCAGTTTCAGGATGAAATTCATCTAAATATTTTAGAAATAATTTTGAATCATAACCTTTTAAATTATGAATAATAATTGGTAAAAATTTTGGCATCTTTAACTTTAGATTACATTTATTACATAAAGCCATTCTATATTTACCAGTTGCATGATCATGATCCCAACATTTTTTATTTTCTTCAGAAAATGAAATATCACAAATTTCACAATTTTTAGTATTATCAAACTTTAATATCGATTCTTTATCCTGAATTATATTATTCAATTTTCTAACATTATTATATTCTTTAGCATATTTTATTAAATTATCTAAGAATGATTTCAATAGCACTTTTCTATTAGAAGTATTCTTTGAAATATATTGTTTGTTATAAGTGTTATAAATACCATAACTATTTGGAATGTGTTCATGAAATAATATTGTATTTTTACATTTGCCAGATTTTTTTTTATTAATTTTTTCCAAAGTACATTCAAAATCAGCATATAAAGTATATGGATGAAATAGTTCTGCTCCAATGGATTTATATTCTAAAATATTTTCACCCTCTTTAGGTAATGTTATATATTGAAGTACATATATTATTATCATCTTTTAATAAATAACATGTTTTTATATGTTCTTCTAATTCATCAGATTTTTCAAAATGTATAAAACATTTATTACAAATTTGTAGATGCTTATCATACTTGTGAATTTTACCACTTAAAAATCCAGATAAATTTTTAAGTAGTACAAAGTGAGATTTGTATGTTTCTTCTGTAATATTTTCTTCTATATATATAATATTAACATGTTTTTTTGGCAAATCATTAACGAAATAACGAAAAGAGTTACTTTTATACATTAATTGAATTTGGTAATATTCATCATCATTTTTTTCTGAATCATAATGATAAAAATTCATGGTAATATTAAAATAATCTTCTAATTTTTTAACATTTTCTTCATTAATTATAAATGGAAATTCTAAATTTAGATTTTTAAATTTATCATCATTTTCTAAATCTTCAAGATATTTTTTATAATTTGTTGGTCTTTGAGGATTTTTGATTATTTCATCTTGATGAATAAAATATAAGATACAATATAAAATACATTTATTATCAGTATTTTTAATATTAACACAATTTCTATTAGTAAATGGAATATATGATCCAGCAAGAATTTGAGACTTATCTCTACTAATATGTGTTCTTACTATTCTAACAAAGCTAGTAGCAGATTTTTTTGAACATTTTTCTGAGAATTTATTATTTATTTCCTCTATCATTAAATAAAATTCTTTTGTATAGTTTAATTTATTAACATAATGTATTTCTGATCTATACCAATATTCATATTCTTCAATTTCATTAGTTTTTTTATTAATAGTCGTAAGAATTACCGCTGTTCCGAAAGACACTTTAAAATTACTATATTTTTTGTAAACCTTTGAAAAAATATTTGAAACAATTTCTTTTTATTAATTCTAAATGTCTTTCAATATCAAATTCTTCATTATTTGTAAACTCTAAATCAGCAACCATATTGTTAAAACATGAACCATTTTTAATTTGTTTTTCTTGAATATCAATAATATCAAAATCATAATCATCAAAATTTTGAAGTATATTTTGAATAACATCATTATTATGCTTTTCTATTAAAACACTTATTATGTTTAATAAACTATTTTTATTTTTATTATACCAATATTTTGGCAATTGAAAAATATGTTTATTTGCTCTAATATATTTTTTTAGATTTTTTAAATTTTTGGATTTCAATTCTTTAATATTAAATGAATTCATTTTTATTTATTTGATATTTTTACTTAATTTTTCCTTATTTATATAGAAAATTTTTTTTTAAATATTTTGAATTATCGCCAATAAATAATATTTAAATATTAAATATGATGTGGTGTGATGTAAATTAGAAATTAATTTCGTTACTTCATAATAAATTGTTAATTATTTTCTTTATTATTAATATATTTAATATGAAATTGAGAATTGCAATGACGTTTTTTATGTGATACTGTATACCACATTCCACATTCACACTTTAATCTTTCAAATCTTGATGGTAATGAGTTATAATATGCAATTTTTTGATTGTAACAGTTTTTACAATATCTCTTATTCGAAATAAAACTAGAAATAGGTTTCTCTTCTAAACATGAAAAACATATTTTTTTACCATCTATAATAGACAAACATATTCTTTCACCATTTACCATTTTATGATATAATCTTTGTTGTTGTTCTTGTATTTCGCTCATTGTTTCCTATTTATTAGTAAATTTTTTTTTAATTTATATATTTTTCCAATGTTAATTCACTTTTCTAATATTCAGTCTTATACTGATTTTTTCTTTTCTAAAATCAATGAAATTATTATCCTGATCAACTATATAAATAGTTATGTTTCTGATAGTATTTGTATTTACTGGATAGTATATTAAATTTTCAGGTATTTCATTTATTTTTTCACCAATCGTTAATGAAAAATTCATGAATAATATTTGTTTGTTTATTATTTTCATAACTACCTCCTACAATATTACATTTTATTCTAATAGAATTAACATTCATAATATTTACTGGTAAATCAGATGATACTAATGTATTAGGTTGAATAATTTGTTCACTAAATCCTAGTAATGAAGCTATGGAATTTTTTTGTGTAAAATCAATAATATAATCACTTTTAATTTCAACTTTTAATGTTGTCATATTTGGTTTAATAGTAATACCCTTTATTTTCTCTTTTATAAAATTGTTTATATCATTTATTTCATATGAACCAGTTGGAAATGTAATTATTTTGTTAACCCTGTTTATTGTATGTAAATTATTTTGTGAATCATTTCCTTCAAAAATATAATGTAAAATATTATTTTTTAATTTTTCAGATATGTTCGGTATAGAATTATAAGTAGAAAAATTAAGCAAACACATTTCAAAATCATGTTTAACTTCGTTTGACTCTGTTGAAACATGTTTATTATCTAAAATTATTGGTTCATCAAAATTACATGAAATTATTGAAGTATTTCCATCTAATGATATAGTCGGCATTATTTAATTAAGTAAAAATTTTAAACATAGATGACCACAAATTATTTCATTTATTTCTTGATCAATATTATTATTAAAAATTACAGTATTTTCATTAGTTTTGAAATACATATTTCTCTATTAATATTGGTAATTTATTTATAGGAAAGGAATCATAGTAAAAAATATGATTATTATATTTTTTATATGCTACCCAGTGTGTACCATTACCATTATTATTATCTAAATTTATTATTCCACATATCTTTTATCTTTTTTGGTAATCTATCTTTCATGAATACACCTCTAAAATTTGCTATATTAAATTTTCTAGCATATTTTTTTAAATCATAATTACTTAATGGTTTAATTGGAATTAATTCAAAATCAAATTTTTTTAAGTAACATACCATTACCAGATTTTTTAAGTAACATACCATTACCAGATTTTATATTTTTTTCTTCTAATGCTTTATTATGACGTATTTTTTCTTCTAATAATTTATCGTTAGTTTTTTTATCATTATATGCTCTATATAATGTTGTTCCTGCAGTAACTGCAGCTCCTATTGCTGGAATAAGTGGTAATAGTGCTGGTAAAAATCGGCCAATTTTTTCATTATTAAAACTTTGTAACTGAGACATAGATAATTTTAATATAAAAATTTTAAAAGTAGTTTTATTATTATCTAAATGTTTTTTTATAGAATTAATTTGTTTTCTAGTTAATGGTAAATATGTTTCATTCATTACACTTTCTTTAGTTCTTTGTAATTAAATTGGTTCTAATTTTATAGTAATATCTGTTTTATTTTTCATAGCATCATAAACTTGTTTTTGTTGATCTTCATTTAGAGATATTGGATATTTAATATATCGTCCACATTTTGGAATAAAATTAATTTCATTTTCATTTCTATTATGCTCACTTTGTGAACCGTTAACAGAGTCAACATTTATCAATTCTTCAGTTGATGAATTGTAAGTTGTTAAACCCATACCCATTTTTCTTTTAAATTTCATAGCATTAGTAGTTAAATATGCATTTACTTTTTCTGATAAACTAACATCTTTTGCTAAGACTCTTGACCATGCTTTATCTTCTAAAATTTTATCAGCTTCATGTCTTTTCTTTATATCATTACTTTTAGAATATGCAATATCGTGTTCTTTAGCTGCTTCATCTAATTTATTAATTGGATTTACATCCTTTTCAAGTTTTAATTCAAGATTAGTACCAGGTCCTAAATAATTATATCCTGGAGAATGTAACTCAAATGGAAGATTATTTATAAGATTATTTATAATACCGTTACCATAATATCGTACCATTTATTATAATAGAAAATGTGATGTTTAATATACTTTTTAAATAAGAAACATTTAGGGATGTACTCGAGCTTTAGCTTTAATTCCTAATTTATTTTCATCTAAACACTGCTCAACACTGCTAAACGATGTTATTTGAATGTCATTTTCTTGGGTATTTTTAGTATTATGAGGAAGTACATTACCACCCTTATTTTTTGTTTTAGTTTTATTAACTTTTTGATTATTTTCATAACATTCTTTATTATCATTTTCATTAGTTGATTTTTTTAATGTTTTAGTACCAACATATTCTAATCCTTTAGTTAGTGTATGCATACTTATATGTTTCTCTTTACAAAATGAAGTTTTAGAAATATTTGAATGGACACCTTTATCAAGGTACTCATAAGCATAATTGATTGATCTATATCTTTTTAAATCATTAATATTTTTTGGTACTGATGAACCAGTTTTTGTCATATCAATGCTTTTAATATTTGATTTAACTTTACTAATAATAGAACTTTCTTTATTCTCTTTTAAATATTTTACCTCCACCATTTTGGTTATTTATATACTACTTTTTTTTTAATTTTTTTATATATAAATGTCTAAAATTGAAACAATTACTGAAAATAAAACTAATCAACCAGTATTAAAATTAAGGTTGGTAAATAATGAAAAATATATAAACGATACTAAAGAATTTATAAATAATATCAAATCTGATTTTGAACATAGAAGTATTATTATAAAAGAGTTAAACGAAGCATTAGATAATCCTGATCATCGTTGGCATACTCGGGCTAATGTTATTGTATCTACTATTGATGATGTTGATAATTATTCTCAACATTGTAGTAATAATTCTAATAGATTAATTAATCATGAGTTAATGAATGATAATACTATTTTACGTTTCAGTTTAATGACATATCAAGAAATAATTGTATGTTTAACTAAAACAAATAAAGAACTTGAACACGAATTAAATCATACTAGGAAATTAAATGAACTTCTAAATAACACTATGAAGAAACATGAAAATGCTATTGATGCAAAAGAAGAATTTTATTGTTCGCAAAAAAATATTACACGATAACAAAAATAAATCTAAACCAAATCTAGATTATAAAAATATTTCAAAAGAAGAATTTTCTATCTTAATACATAAAGCCACATTAATGAAATAATTATGATTATTAAAATAGTTAATACAATTGAACATAATGAAGAATTTTTAAATCTATTATAAAAATTATTTTGAATAATTATAGCATTATAACCAATATTTTCACTTACATATTCAATTATTTTAAACAATATTGAGTCAGTATCTATTTCTGGTATTATATTGCAGATTTTAAACTAATTAAATGAATAGTAATAAGTATGATAAAAGTACACAGATTGGTGATCAAATCAATCAAAATCAATTATCAAAAATAGATTTTATTATTTCAAATGGAATAGATAAAATAATGCAAAATGAATACATTTCAATGGTACTAATTATTATTCTATTAATAATGTTTTTTTATAATTTGATAAGACAATTAAATGCAAGACTACAATTATTTTAAACATAGGTTTCGAGCTAGTCAAAACATATTAGTAAATTTTTAATAATATTTTTTAGTTAAATAAATGAAAGAAGAAAAAGGTATTGAATCTTATGACTTTTATGAACATTTACCAGCTAATTCAACTTTATTAAATGAATATGGAAGACCAATAGAAATAAATATTAATAATCAAGACATTAAAACGTTACCATCAAAAAGTTTACTTAATATTAGAGGTCAAATTATTGCTAAAGATAAAGATGGTAAAATATTAGATAAACTTAATCCTGATAAAATAAATTTTGTGAATAATGGTATAATAAATCTGTTTAGTAAAATTACATATTTTATTAATTCAGTTGAAATTGATAAAATTGAAAATCCTGGAATAACAACAACAATTAAAGGCTTAGCATCATTTTCTAATGATTTATCATTAAATAACGCTGGTTGGCAAATTGTAAATAAAGGTAGTGTTTGTAATAAGAAAGGTTATTTTTCTGTTAGCATTCCATTGTGTATATTAATTGGGTTTTTTGATGATTACAAAAATTTCATTTTTAGAATTAATCAAAAATTAGAATTAATAAGATCAAATGATGATACAAATTGTTTAATTATTGATAGTAGTTTAAGTGATCATACTTTTTCTATTGATATTAATCAAATTATATGGAGAATGCCTCATGTTAAATTTTCAGTTGAAGTTGATCATGAAATTAATAAAAAAATTTCAAATAATACAAATTTTCAAATGTATTTTAGGAATTGGAGATATTATTGTACTACTGCAATTCCAGCTGTAAAGACTTATACTTGGAATATAACATCATCTAGTGCTAAACCTAGATATTTTCTTATTGCATTTCAAACATTAAGAAATCAGAATAATTATAAAGACAATAGTAAATTTGACCATTGTAATTTAGAAAATGTTGTAGTTAAATTAAATACAAATAGATATCCAAACTATGATATGCAACTATCTATTAATCAAAATAAATTTGATACATTATATAATATGTTTCTAGATTTTAAAAATTCATGTTATGGT
Source organism: Anastrepha fraterculus (assembly GCA_037575425.1). Classification (NCBI taxonomy): domain Eukaryota; kingdom Metazoa; phylum Arthropoda; class Insecta; order Diptera; family Tephritidae; genus Anastrepha; species Anastrepha fraterculus. The sequence continues at coordinate 254,349 of JAYXIM010007091.1, read as the reverse complement.
TCTAGTATAAATAATTTACCAATAGTTAATTATGATACATTTTTAAAAGAATATCCAATAATATGCATTGATACATCTAAACAGAATGAGGTAATTAAAGAGGCTGCTATTGATATTAAAATTGAATTTAAATGGACAGAAGATTTTCCATCAAATACAGTCGTTCACTGTTTAATTATTAGTGATGATAGTTATTCATATAATCCACTAACAAATCAAGTGATGCATGTTTGACTTGTTTTTTTTTTTAATTTTTTATAAAATTAAAATTAACTAAAAATTAATTGAAATAAATATGTAATTCATTATATTAATAATGAAAAAATTTATCTAAAATTCTAATTATGGATGGTCTTTTAAAAGTTACTAAATTAGATAATAAAATTAAGTTAACTATTCAAAATTTTGATACTCATAAACCAATAAAAAGATTAAATGAAATATTTCCGAATATTATTAGAGCAATTATTTGTGGACCAAGTAATTGTGGAAAAACAAATGTATTATTAAATATATTATCAAAGATTTATTATTCTGATATAATAATTTGTTCAAAAACTTGCTATCAAGAAAAATATAAATTTTTAGAAGATATAATCATCATCATCATTAACATTACAGTCTTGTGCAGACCATTGCTTCCACAACTACGGTTCTCCACTCCGATCGATTCTCTACTACTCCTTTCCAGTTTGTGATACCCATTTTCTGCAGGTCGGCTGTGACCTCATCTACCCAGCGTTTGTTTGGTCTCCCTCGACATCTCCGTCCAATTGGTTGTCTATGGAACGCTATATTGGCAGCTCTCCATTTGGGCATTCGGTACATGTGCCCCAGCCATCTGATTCGTTGACTTTTTATAAAGCGTATTGCGTTTCCATTACGTATCAATGTGTCGAGCTCATGATTGTATCTTATCCGATACGTTCCGTCATCTCGCCGGGAAGGACCATATATTGTTCGCAGTATCTTTCTTTCAAACCTTAGTATTTGGTCCATGTCTTTTGTTTTAAGTACCCATACCTCACTGCTGTATGTTAGTATGGGTCTTATAAGCGCTTTATACATTGCCATCTTTTGATCTCTTGATAGCAATCGGGACTTGAATAATTTTATGTGAAGATATAATAATTCGATTTAATAAATTGTGTATTAAAAATGATTTGGAATCTAAAGATATAAAATGTTTATCAATTCAATCTCTACCAACACCTGAAAATGTTAAACCATATTCTGTAATAATATTTGATGATATCTCTACAGAACAACAAGATAATATTGCCAATTATTTTGCTTATGGTAGACACAATAACATTTCTTGTTTTTATTTACATATGTCAAACATATTCAAAAATTCCTAAACAATTGATAAGAGATAATGCAAACTATATAATTATATTTAAACAAGACAAGACTAATCTGAAGCATATATTTAATGATCATTGTAATGATATTGATTATGATTTTTTAAAAAGCATGTGTATTCAATGTTGGAAAGAACAGTTTGGATTTTTAGTAATAGATAAAGAACAGGAAAAAAATGATGGTAGATATAAAAAAATGTTTGAATTTTTGTTTGAATAAGATTTTTATTTTTTATTATTTCCATTTATTTTGGAAATCTTTATATTTTTCATTTTTTTCATCAAAAACTATATCTAATATTTTTCTATATTTATATAATCCATCAATGGTGGGCAGCAGATTTACTAATTATGACAACTGTTAATGTTAGAATTAATAGAGGATACAAATATATGCTTAATGTAATTGATACATTTTCTAAATTTGCTTATATAGAGCCATTAAAAAAGAAAGATGGAAAAACAACTTCTGAAGCATTTTTAAATATTATTAAAAAAGCAGGTTGTGCACCAAAATTACTTCATACAGATTCTGGTAAAGAATTTTTAAATAAACATTCTCAAGAAGTTTTAGATAAATACAATATTAACATGTATCAAACATTTAGTGAAAAGAAATCATCAATTGTAGAAAGATTTAATAGAACCATTAATGAAAAACTAAAAATATGATTTGAAATTCAGAAAAATACTAATTGGATTGATGTAATTGATAAAATATTATATGAATATAATTACAAAGATGTACATAGAACTATTGGTATGAAACCTTGTGAAGTAAATGAAAAAAATGAACAATTAATTTTTGATAATTGTTTTAAAATTAATAGAAGCAATTTAGAAAAACCAATTTTTAAAATTGGAGAAAAAGTAAGAATTCAATCACATAAAAAACAATTTGAAAACAAATATAAAAATAATTGGACTCGAGAAATATTTTATATTAGTAAAATTTATCCATCTAATCCAATAACATATTTAATAAGAGATTTAAATTATGAACCAATATTGGGTAAATTTTATAAATTTGAACTTCAAAGAGTTCAAATTTAAAGTTTCAATTTTTTTTGCGTCCACCCTTTTCTAACGCTAAATACATACTGCACTTGTAAGCATGTGTTGATGTATAAAAGCTTAATTGAATATTCTAGATCAAATATTATGCTTATCTTACAATTAAGCTTGCTTTGATATAAAAGCATTGATATAAAAGCTTTGATATATTAACTCTGTCAATGGTATAAAGCTTATTCTATTTATAGATTGTGAGCAGTGTTGATAAGATCAACTGTGAAACATACTACTCAACTATAATTACATTTCTTCAGAATATACGGTTTAGATGAGTTGGTTAAGCAGTTGGAATTGTAACAATAATTTTGTTGCAAGTTCAAATCTGACTCAAAGACTCTTGTTTTGTGGAGTTCCTCGTTTTTTTTGAAAGGTACTTTAAAAAATAAATGTATCCTTTTTTGTTTTTTTTTTGAATAGATTACTTTAAATATTTTGTAATCAATATTTTAACATTTTTTCACTTTAGACATCGACCCACATCAAAATTTTAACATTTATTTTTTGAGATAATATAAGCTAAAAAAATGAGTTAAATGTTAAAAAATGTTAAAATTTTGAGTAACAGTAAATTAAAAAAATGAGTCAAATGGTAAAAATTATAAATTTTTGAGTTAAAATAATAAAAATATTAAAATTTAAACATTTTTGATATTGTGCTGTACCCGGGGATATACATACTACTAATATCTATATCTTTAATCATATTAATAACTGCACAAGCCGATCAGTGTTCCATAGATGCAATTCTTAAGCCTACAAAAACGGTTTGTTTGTGATCACAAATATGTGCACGCATAAGTCTATTTGCATACATATGTATGTATGTTTATAATATTTAATTAAAGTTAAATGTTTTAAAATTTCTATAAGAATAGTAACTGAGCACCGAGCAACGGACTGAGTACACTGCCTCCGCCATCCATCCAGTGGCACCATCTGTTCAAGGCATTTCTCCTGGCGCAACTCTATCAACACTATTTAAGTCCACATTCACACATTGTTCAATCGTATCTTATCAGCCAATATGACATTTCTCGCTTTATTTATATTTTTAATTTCCAACTTTTTCTTCTTCTTCCTTGTCTTTAAAATGTGCGTCTTGTTTTAAATAAATGTGTTATCGAAATGTATAATTTAATTTATGAGTTTTTTTGGTAAAAGAAACTCTTTTGTTAACTGTAAAAGAAACTGTTTTGTTGACTTATTTGCTGTATATCAGGTTATGTAACAAAATAAAGTACTCTTTTTGTAAAAATGTCGTTATGGTTTTTTCAGTATTTTCTGGTATTTTGTTGCTTATTTTTACTGTGAATACACCTCTTGATGCCCTATGTCCCACTAAGGAATGGGGACCGGACGAAACGATTACATCTCTCTGGTTTTAATTCGCATTCAGTAAATTCAAACGCGTTTAAAAGGTTTTCAAGGTTAAGAAGAGTTAAGAGAAGAAGCTTTAATATTCTGACATAACCTCAAAAGGAAGAAAAATTTAATTTTCACTTTCAAAATACTAAATTTTAGAAGAATCAACAAATTTTCATTAGCACTAAAATCTTCTCAGAGTGACCTTTTTTAACCTTCCTTTGTTTAATAATACATTTTTTTTAACTTACAGTTTCGGTAGCCTTAAGGGGTAACACCACTGTAGAAATTTCAAAAAATTGATGTTTTTTTTATAAGCTTAAAAAATTCTTTGAACCTTTTAAAATAAAGAACAAAAAGTTTTATACGTTACCGAAGTTTATTTCATAAATATTTTAAGCTTTTAACCAAGCGTTAGTGACTGCTACCTAAGACTTCTCCAAATTTCCAAACTTTAAACGCGTTTTTCTCAAAACACGTTTTCGAAAATTGGCACGCAGCATAACTCAAACAATTTTAAATATTTTTAATCAGATTTTTCACTACGTCTGTATAATAACCTTCTTAAGAGAAGAGCGTAGGGGATTTTCGATAGATTAATTTAAACGATTGTTATAATTATTTAAGTGCCGTTGTTTTAGTCCAAAATAGAGTTTTTTCCTTCAAATGCTTGCTAATTCCACAAAAATAAATATTTTTTAAATCCCCAACGTGTTTCTCTAGCTATTCTTATCTAGATTAAGAAAAAAAATGTTTCTTTGTTCCAGATTAAAGTTTGCACCCTGTGTGCTGCGTGCCGCGGAGCTCCTTCAAGAGAAACCACATTACAAAAATGTCTCTAATGCAGCCATTTTATAAAATTTTTCGATCAAACTTTGTAGTTTTGTATTTTAGTATATATGTAAGTAATAACTTCTCAAATCAGAGTGATTGTTTTCCCTTTCCTTCTATACAAAAAAATTCTTTAAAAATCGTGTTTATTTTACGCGTGTACAGTAGTGTTACCCCTTAAACTAAAACCAAAAAGAAACAAACACCAAACTTAAAAATTGTCGCATTTTGATTAAAAAAGAGCACTAAATTTATTGTGAAGAGCAAATAGCAAATGACAAACGTGACGCCACGCACTCTCTCATGGGCGAAATCTTCTTTCTATCATTCTTGGATTTAGTTAATTTTACAACCAAGGCATATCTATACAAGGTAGTATCATTAGAAGAGCAGATTAATTCGCCTTGGGCGAATTGGCATTTCTGTCAAAAATTTGTGCCAAGCCAAATTCGCTTTGTTAACATATTTCTTTGTCTCTACATTGTTATTATTCAAAATATTTGTTACAGTTATATTGAAACGTAAACAATAAAGATTATCAGTATAAAATATCGTAATATTGCATTTTTATTTCGAATGGAAATATGGTCAAGTGTGTGTTGTGCGCAAAAACGATGGGAAAGGAAATGGGTTCTTTTTTCCAAGTACCCAAATTGTTGGAAACACGGTTGGTGTGGAGTAAAGCTTGTTGCCTGCAGTTAGAAGCAAAAGAGAGGATATGTGCAGATCACTTTAGCGCTTCAGATATAATAACCTGTGGGGGAAGGAAGCACTTGTTGCCGGGCGCTGTACCATATCCTCAACCGTTGCAAAATAATGAAAATAATGGACAGTTAGAGTAAGTGACAAAGTGATAATTTTTAAGTTCACAGTTTTGATGTAAATATACGTTTTATTTGAATTTAGTTCAAGTTTCGCGAATATTAACTTCTCATCCATACTCATGCAAGACTCGAATGTTTATTCCTCAGCCAAGTATGTGAATTTTAAATAATACTTTGTTAAGTGCTTCATATTACAGATTTTTTAAATTCAATTAGCCTGCCCGTTTTAGTTGCTGAAAAAACTGTAGTGGTTATGGAAAGTAGTGAAACCCAAACAGAGTAAGCGCACTTTAACAAATGGGTATAGTATATTAATTACCCCCATTTTCTTTAAACATGGTTATATCTTTGGTATATTGGAATCTAACATGCAAGTGGAAATTTCACATTAAAAAAAAGAAATTAGAAGGCTTAGACATGAAAATAGACATTTGAAGTGCCAACTAGAAGAGGCGGATGCAGTAATGGCCAATATAAAAAATATTTTCACAGAAGGACAAGTTAGAAAAATGGTCACACCCAGTAGGTTTAAGTTTTTCCTTCTTTTTTTAAGATAGATAGAATTTCCAATTGTATATGTATCTTTTTATAATAGATAAAAAATTGCAATGGTCGTGGAAGGACATTTCGAATGCGATATGCTTGCATGCAGCTGGACCAAGGGCGTACAATCATTTGTACGAAAAGGGGTTTCCGCTTCCCCATGTTTCCACATTGCAACGATGGTATCGCAAAAGCGATGTAAGCGAAGGTATTTTAACTGCGTCAATTGACTGTATGAAACACATGTCTGAACTAAGTAATGATGACAAAATGTGTGTTATTGCTTTTGACGAAATGAAAGTAGTCGAAGCATATGAGTATGACCAGTTAGAAGACTATGTCAGAAAGCCTGCAAATTATGTGCAAGTTGTAATGGCATGTGGGTTGCGGAAGTCCTGGAAGCAGCCTGTATTTTTTGATTATGATTGTCAAATGGCCAAGGACATACTAAGTTCAATCATTTTAGCAATTCACAGCACAGGCTTTCGAGTGGTAGCGATCGTAACCGACATGGGACCCACCAATCGTAAACTTTGGAAAGATTTAGGCGTGACAGTAGGTAAGATTAGTCAATAAACTAAAATGAATTTAAAAAAATGAGCTATAAATATATTATATTATGTTTAGATAAGCCATGGTTCCCAAGCCCTGCAGATGACAAAGCAAAAGTTTTCACGTTTGCGGATGCTCCCCATTTATTAAGGCATATACGTAACCACTTCCTAGACACGGGCTTGTTATGGAAAGGTGATATTCTGACAACGCGAACAATTTGCGATTTGATAAATCACACAAAAAAGTCAGATGTATCCATAGCATTTAAACTCACTGATGAGCATCTTTCAGTGAAAGGAATAGGTATGTATTTAGATACACATAAGCCCACTACTTCATAAAACCAAAACTAAATTGTAGGTAGGCAAAAGGTCAGGCTAGCAGCGCAGTTATTTTCGAGCACCACAGCGAATGCAATAAGGCGCTGTTATATGCTAGGTTTCGAGCTGTATAAACCCACGGAGACTGCTGAATTTATACAACTTGTTAATGATTGGTTTGATGTCCTGAATTCAAACATAAATACTTTTGGTTATCCTGGAAAGGTATTCCATATTATATAGCGATCTTGCAATTAAACATCCTTTTTAACACACTTTTATTAGGTCGGGTTGTATGTATGTATGTATGTATGTATGTATGTAACGGAATCTTTGAGCTTAATTTTCACTGACTTCTAAAAATCTGATCGACTTGAAATTTTGCATACCCATCAAGGACCGATGACAATGCAATAATTTGATAAAAGTTTTCCATTATCCTTATTAGGATTGCCAGGATTAATATTTTCTTTTTTACCTGTGGGCAAAAAGTAAGGTGAATTTGGTTGTAAAATGAAAAATCTTTTTTTATTCTTGTAAATCAGTTTCTCAGGCTCCCTCCACGAAATAAGTTCTTCATCCCGATTACTTCTTTATCACGGCCGATAACTGCATAGCTTTAGACTCACAGTCGATAAGAAAGGAATTAAATATAGCACGAATATATCGAAACATTTATTCACTGACTGCAATGATAACAATAATTTTCATTCATAATAAGCAAAAAATAGTTTAATGAAACTAAAAAACACGCTTTTTTGCTAATCGAACTAAAAAGTAGAAAATAAAAAATAGTTTAAAAAAACTAAAAAACACGCTTTTATTGCTAATCGAACTAAAAAGTAGAAAATAAATTTTAATGACAAAGAGACCTATAATGAAGTAATAGCAAATCGAACGATCAGTCATAGTCAACTACCTCAGAACAGAATTATAACAAAGATTAAGATACAAATAGAGTAATTCAAATTAGAGTTAAAAGCGTGGGATGCATTTTGATTCACTTTCATAACCCTATGTACATAGGTAGTTGCCAATAGAATGATTGTAATATTTACTATATCAAGCATCCCACGCTTTTAACTCTAATTTGAATTACTCTATTTGTATCTTAATCTTTGTTATAATTCTGTTCTGAGGTAGTTGACTATGACTGATCTTCGATTTGCTATTACTTCATTATAGGTCTCTTTGTCATTAAAATTTATTTTCTACTTTTAAGTTCGATTAGCAATAAAAGCGTGTTTTTTAGTTTTTTTAAACTATTTTTTATTAACAATTATTTCATTACTAAAGGAACCTTTTGGAACAGCCATTTCGAGCCAAGTAGAAGTGCTAGCAAAAATGAATAAATTCATGTCATCACCAGCTATTCCCAATAAAAAGGGTTTAGAGTGGTTCCAGAAAGGAGTATTAATGACGAACAGAGCGCTGGTTATGCTTTTTCAAGATGTTGGCAAAAGCTCAAACATGGAGTACATTTTAACTCGTCGGCTAAATCAAGATGTACTCGAGCATTTCTTTGGGGCCATTCGTAGCAATGGCGGCCTGAACGATCATCCGACTCCACAAGAATTTAAATACAGACTGCGAAAGTACATCTTAGGTAAAATATTTAACGTCATTTTGAATTTTAATATCAACTTAAATAACTTTTTTCCAGCACGGAATACTGAGGTTTTGCAAAACACTGGCAATGTTGCAGGCGACAGAACTGAGTGGTTGATTCCCACGGAAACCCCACAGCTGTCTGACACAATTGTTAACCTCGCCACCCACGTAAATGACTCAGGTGCGCTTGCGGCAGATGAGGAACCTGATGTAGAAATGGATCCAGCTATTGAAGCACTTGTCACATCACAACCGGATGATTGTGGAGCTCTTCAGGAAGACGCGCTGGAGTATATTTCTGGATACATCATCAAGAAGCTGCACCTTGAACAGCATGAAGGTATGGAACAGTCATTTACTTGGGTGGATCAGGCTTCAAAAGGGTTCTTGAAAAAACCATCAGCGCTCTTTTTAAGCAAAATTAAAAATTTAGAGTCCGTATTCCACAATTTTAATGCGCTTGAAATAGTGCATTGTCGGAATCTTAAACAGCGCTTGCTTGAAAGAAGCACAGAAGTGGAACTCTCAGACGAAATAAAACGCTTTTTCTTCAAATGCAGAATCCATTTCAGGGTTAAACATTTGAATAAACGGCTTAAGATTAAAAAAGCAAAACAAAAGATAATGGGTTACAAAAAATTTCTCAAAATTAACCTATGACGTGGTAGGCGTAATCAATTAATTAAGCTAACATTGTAATTCACTCTTATTTTTCCTTTTTTTTACTTTATACAGATATATGTAAATAAAAATGTATATAACACTAGTAACCATTCTACCATTTTATTTCTTTTCTTTTTCATATACATAGTATGCAATAAATTATGGGTTTAACGATATTTTGTAACATAATAAAGAAAGCTGACGAAGAAAACAAAATCTATTTAATATTTAATCTTTTATTTATATAAATAACATTTGTCGGGAATTTTTATAGCATCCATTTACCACCACCAGCTTTTCAGCAGCTTTTCAATATAGAGTTGCTTACATGCATTTAAATGCACATCACCCCAACGCAGACCCACAAATGTTGATGATGATTCACATGTATAATTTCTGTCTGCAAGATAATAATAATATTCAAAATGTACTTTTACACTTATCTCTCCGCAAATTTCTTTTTATCTGCTCTGCTTATTCATTTAATAACAAAATCGAACACTTTGTTATTATGAAAAAAGTTGTTTGCGTTTATTTACTATTCACAATCCAATTCGCCTTGGAAATAATTATTTTGACACTTGTGCCAAAAAAGCAAGAACAAAATACATGTAACTTTTTGTTTTTGTACAACTGCTATTACCTTGTATAGATATGCCTTGTTTACAACGTAATATTACATACATATGTATTAATTATTACAATTACACAATGTTTTCAAATCTTATTTATCACCTAGACGAGACTGAACGCTCTCATGCCACGCAATTTTGCCCGAAAGCAAAAGCAATGCACTTTGACAGTTCATGTCTCATATCACAAAAATTATGCACTGGATATGCAAAGCCATACCCCACTGGAGTGCCCAATACGTTCGTATAAAACAGAGGCAAGTGGGAAAAATCACTCACTTCAAAATTTATATGAAGTTGAACGTGAACACTGCAATGCGTCCGCACGCAAGGTTGTCAACCCTGAATGGAATTAACGTGCAAGACGAGCGCCCTTTTTGAAAACGAGCGAATGCCTATGAATCGGAAATACCTTGGCATATGTAAAGTGGATGAGAATTGCTTCGGAGGTATAACGGTAAATAAATAAATTTGAATTTAAAAAAATATTAAATTACTATGTTTTATCCAGTTTTAACTATTTGTGTGGAGAATTCTTCCTTAATGAACGATAAATTCAATAAAAAATAGTCGGTTTTTTTGACACCATTTCAATATTAGAATTATTGTTTATTATTGTGAAATTTATTTTTTTAACTTTTTTGTCTTGCGAAATTTTAAAATATAATGAAATATATTTGCCTATCTAATCAAATCATGTAGCAAATTAAATCAACTCTGGATTTTCTGAAGCCGATTAATGCCGACCGAAAACAATTTTTTTAAATTCCACTTAAGATTTGTACTTTTTGTAATAAAATTGAGCTAATTCTAAGTTTTTCTGAAAAGTTAAAAGCACCAGCGATTTTTTATTTATGACTCACATTTTCAGATATTCGCTTAAATTTAAAATCAAATAATACAATATGTCAAAAAAACAAGGCTTTCCGGCCTCGGAAACGTCTTCTAAAATTTTCCAATTCGCTCAAAATTTTTTTTGTTAATGAGAAGCTGAATCACACAAGAAATCCTCTTAATTCTATTAAATAAATAAACTAAAACAGATGACGAGAAGCTATCATCAAAAGTAAGCAGAGTTTTGATTTATGAAAAAACATTTCTGCCGTCATCTCGTACTGCCTTGAATCAATATTGTAGAAATGAAAAGCAAAAAAAATACCTAAACGGACCGAAGAAAAACAAAGTACAAATTCTTCCGTTTTCGGCTGCTTATATTCATACAAAAATTTATCTTGTCCCTTTATACTAAGCTATAAAAAGCATTATCATATCTTCTTCTTGTATTTATTCAATAATTTGGGCCGAAATCCCGGCGGTACTGCAATACCGGGCCAACCCGTGGCAGAGGTGGAGCAAGCCCCTAAAACACTCCGCCCATTTCCAAAAATCAGTTTAACATTTGTTGTCCTCCGATGGAGGATCTATCAGATGTTAAGCTGATAAGAACAGATACTACACTTTGATCTTAGCCATAAGGCCGAGAAGCGATAACCATACACGACCAACAAACTACATTATCAATACATTCTCTATTAGACCATTTGAGAATTACACGCATACAAAAATTACTGTACAAAATATTTATACCGATTCACTTAAACTGACTTTCAGTATCTAAACCAAAAATAAAAAAGCCAACAAGCAACGGCGAGCTGTTTGATTTCATGTTCGTGCCTGTGTGTGTGCATATGTGCGTTCATATCGCTACAGTGCACGACTACCTGCCTTGGCTGAGCACAGCAAGAAAATGTATTGTTTGTACGATTGTGCTCTGCGCTCAGCTTTGTGTCGATTTTACTGTGCGCTGCGCAGGTTGGGGTATTCTTGCAGAAAGTAAAGATGATTCACACACTGTTCGACCGACTGGGTACAGTTGTCACAAGTTATGATATAACTTTTATATGAAAAAATCAAGGCGAATCTATTGAAGGTGGTAGCAGTAACACAGCTGGTTTGTTATTTTTTCTTTCGCCGTGTACATTCGGATGTCAACACAAAATTGAATTACGAAACGTTTTACTTAGCTTAGTGTATGAATTCACTTTAGAAAAAATTCTTCTATAATATCTATATATATAAAAAGAAGTTACATTTCCTTGGTAATCTTATAACTCAAGAACGGGCTCACCTATCCAAACCAAATTTTTAGGCTTTGTTTGGACTATTCAGTAGATGGTTTGTGTTTTAAAATTTTAAGAATCGGATACCAGGGTCTCGAGAAATAGGCCAAAACGTGAACCCGGGTAACCCTAGGATGTGTTTGTACAATATTGGTAGCAAATGGAAGCTGTTGATGATTCTATAGTATAGAGTATTTTTGATGCCGCTCCATGACTAGGGTCTCGAGATATCGCCCAAAATGTGGACCCCGATAACTTAAGGATGTGTTCGTATAGTATAGTATAGAGTATTTTTAATGAGTTATGACATTTTATGTGATCACAAAGTGAAGAAGATCGTGTTCGACGAAATTAAGTGGAAACACAACGACACAGACGGAGAAATCAGTCGGTTAATAGTGAAGCACCAAGAAACCGTCGTGGGCGTACGTCCGTTTATGATATACGTCAAATGGACCGCGCGTCTTTCATTTACGATGCCCCCATTGATTACAGCATGCATGCCTACATTGGCAAAATGAATATAGAATGTATGCATTGCAAAGCAATTAAATTCAGAAACTAAACGCCTGGTATGTGCTGTGCTGGTGGGAAAGTCAAATTGCCGGTGCTAGAACTTCCGCCAGAACCTTTGCATTCATTGGTTTTTGGAAATTCACCAACGTCGAAGCATTTCCTCTTAAACATTAAAAAATACAATTCATGATTTCAAATGACATCTTTTTTAGCTACAAATATTATAAGAGATGGATTTATGCAGACGCTTAAGGTTATTACTTCGTTTGGAATAAACAATATCATATTTAATTTATGTGCCGTCCCTGTGTTCGATGTTTTTAAAAATTCAGATCCGTTATCTACATATATTTCTCGAACTTTACAGATTCAAGGTCAAATATACCATAGAGCTGGGTCTTTGCTACTATTCCCAGATGGTGACCATCAATTTTGCAAATGGTGATGAGAATAGTGAATTAGATCAGCGCTGTGCAATTTCGACGAATACGAGAAGATCAATCGTGAATGAATTGCAAACAATGTTCCATCAACACAATGAATTGGTGAAATTGTTCAAAGTGGCACTCGATCTGATGCCCACCGATGACCACAAAATAATAATAAAAGCCGATAAAACACCTATTGCGGAGCACGCCACACGATTCAATATAAAAAAACATTTTATGTATGGTGGTGCGAAGCCCACTGGGGAATGCTAGTATTTTAATAAAAAATTGTTTTCAATAAATAATCAGAAATGTCCTAAAATGCAAATTTCAAAAAAAAAAATATTAAAACTATACAAAGCTAAAAGCGTCACAATTAAGGCATATTGTGCAGTTTGTATCAGTAGAGTAACTGATTTGATTTATTTCAATTTATTTGGTCTCTAAAGTGTCAATATTTGTTTATATGTTTTTAGGCACTTAAAGCAAAAACGGAATATATTTGCTCTACTATTACTAAAGTTTCTATGTGTATTGTTCATTTAAAGGCTTCCTTAATACTCTGTAGGCAAATTTCTCATATTTTTCAGATATTTTCTGCATAATATGCGAGGTTAGGGACATACTTATATATCATACACACTTTTGGACCTTTGCCTACCTTACGCAACTTTAAATCAGGAAATTTTTAAAAGTTATTTTTTCCCGCTCCAGAATCTGCGTACCTTTTCATTTCATTGGAGGGCACTGATAGTGTAATAGACTTTAAAAAATTTAACTTGACCTGACAAGCACGATTTACATACATCTTTCTGTGTCATTTTACTAAATGTCAATGAAATGTTAAATTATTTTCCCATTTAGAAAATTAACTGAAACATACGTACATATTAATATTCACATTCCGAACGTGCAGAGTTTTTTCTGAGACAAAATAAGACATATGGAAAGTTCGTTATAAGCTTCAAACCGTAATTTAATGTAAGACAAAGATTGTCAATAAAAGTTTCACCATATCGCTAGATTAGAGTAAAAAGTCCACTTTGTCTAAAAAACTTCTATTTTAATTCAATAAGCAAGAAAAATAAAAATCGAACGTTTCCTAAAATAACAAATTAGGTATCTGTTTATTTCTAGCCGTTTCTACTCAGTGATATGCCACTAAGGAAGCACTTGCTCACTCCGAGCCGTAATTGCTATGATGCTGATATGTCACCTCGCTAAGCCCAAAATACTCTCAGAAAATCTGATAAGTGATAAAGCTTACAAAAACCTTTCATCAACTTTGGGGAAATCGTTGGAATGGGTTTATCTCAAAATACGCGAAATTTCATATAAAAGATGTTGTCAAATAAGTGTTTGAAGGGAATGTCTTTGAAAAATTATTCTTTCTTTGGAAAATTTGGAAATCTGAACTTAGCAACTTTTCATTCAAATATATATTGTAAGTTTTAAGGAGAGCACAGGTTTATTATAAAAACTAAAAACAAAATTTTTTCTCCAATCGGTCGCTCCACTTTAGCAAATATCTATTCATCCTCTGTCAGCACCAGCAAGTATCATATCGGATATCTTTAGATCTGAAACGTTTTTTTAGTTCAGACGTCATCATCTTCAATTTTCTCTAATAATTTTCATAGCAAGTACTTATAAATCACTCGTCTATTGTTTTTACAAAAGTCCCTTCTCCGTGCATTTGATTAGAAAGTTAAGCAACGAAAGAGGCTTTCATATTCATACATATTCAGCTCAAGACTGTCATTATATAGAGTGTTACTTAGGAATCCTTAAATATTATTTAATCGTTCACTTTTTCGAAATTGCTGTATAAAGGCCTACAATGAGCTAAATGCCAAAACACACTTTATATGGGTTAGTATTTCGTGTTGTATTCGCGAGCCACTAATTTCAAACACTTTACTTCTACAAGCACTACAAATACAAATGAAGCCTAATTGAATTCAATTGACGTCAACCCTTAAAGTGAAATACGTTCATTAATCGCAGGAGCAGCAATGGTGGTTGAAAAGGTATTTTTCATTATGTTTGAACTGCCCTTTTTAAACCAAACCTTTTGTAACGTAGACTAAGCAATTTGTACCATCAGATTGGTATCTGCTGTTACGCAGTGCCAACAACTTTGACTGCGTGAATACCCGTTATGTCGCAAGTAAACTTAAGCAACCTGATTTAAAAATACACACAGTGAGGTATGAAAATAATCATATAAAATGATTATTAAATATTTAAAAAGTAACAGGATATGACATTACTTAATTTGGGGGACTTTTATGAAGCCATCTCAGATATTGTAAATACCGTTTAGGTGAGCTAAGCCTAGAGCAGCACAATTGAACTTCACATAAAAGAAAACATATAGAGTTTCATAACAATGAAGGATATGCATGAACTGGGAAGAGTTCAGATAAATACACATAGTCATGTTCTTACAGAAAAACCAAGTAACATAAATCGCCTCCTGAGTCGTTTAATCTTGCACTATTTACTTTTTTTTTCTTCCACTATTGGTATAATTTTTTTTTTTTCATTAAAGGTCATACTCGCTTAACCATTCCAACTTATTTAACACAGTAAGTTTTAGTCCTTTTTTTTTTGTAATAAAAAAATAATAAAAAAATTTCAATAAGTTTGTGTTCATGCTTCGGTTAATTTGTTCTTTTCTTCCTATTTGATATTTTTATTGTCAAAGCAAGCTGCTTATTTTTTTGTTCCTTTGTCTGTTTGTTCACATTCTGTGTGAAATTTTGGCATTCAAAATACCAAAGTGCAAATACGAAATGTATGTAAATATTTTTGTTGCTGTACACCTTTTCCAAATGTACAGCTAAAGCCGTAAAACGTAGTTCAGAATAGTTAATTACAGTTAAAAAATCGTAAAATGCATTTCAGAATACTTAATTCTACTTCAGAAACAGTAAAATGCACCAGAATAGTTATTTGTACTTCAAAAACCTTAAAATGCACTTCAGAATAGTCAATTGTACTTCAAAAACAGTAAAATGTATATCAGAATAGTCAATTAAACTGCAGAAACCGTAAAATATATTTCAGAAACTGTATAATTTTTAAAACTGTAAGCAATTGACTATACTGAACTACATTTGACGCTCACTGAAGCACTCTTGGAAATGGTGTAGTGCCACCACCTTGCATATATACGCCTCGATTAATTCTGAAAAGTAACTCAATTCGATTACACGTATCACACTTACGTTTTATGTACAGACTTTTTTGACTCACTGTATACATTTCTCACCCTCCGTTTAGCTGCGAGTTCCCATTGTGCAAGCAAGTATATTAGAAATGTTAATATTAGCGTTCAGTGCCAATAACTAAATTTCGGGATCTTGAATTTTCGGTGCTGTTTATGGGACAGTAGCATGATTCGAAATTAGAAATTATTATTACTTTCTACTTCAGCTGCAAATGTTTTGGTTTTGATGTAGTTTTTCGTTATTAGATTTGCAAATATTGCCATGTTTTCATTTCGGGATTTTGTTTTATCTACTACCTAAGTACGTCTGACTGGCCCGTTCCCATAGAAAAATTTGTATTTATTTTTATTGTTTTAACCAGAAAATTAAATGTAAGCAAGAGATAATCCTGTGCTTGATCGAGCTTTTTTTCAAAATTAACAACATGGCGGCCTCAGGAAATACTTTTCAGATTTTCGAGAATAAATCGACAATTAACAAATTTTTAACAATTTTTGGATAAAAAATCCTTCGATCAGGCACACGTTTTCTAGGTTTTTCAAAAGCAGTATAAATTTTATTGAAATCTACCAAGCGTTTTTTAAGTTTCAGTGATCACCAGTTCAAAAAACATAGTTTTGAGAAAAACGCATTTAAAGTTTTGCTGGAACGCTCCGGAGCGCCCGTGCGCCCTCTGTTAATTGTTGAATAACTCGAAAAGTATTTGTCGGATTCACTTCAAATTTTCACACAATATTTTTAAGATATCATACTTTAAAAAAACTCAAAAAACCTCAAATTTTTTGAAAATTCTGACTACCACTTAAAATCTCATAAAGTAGTAGTAGGTAGGGGAAATGGTTGAAGTACCATTCTGGCACTATCCAAGTAGCTCTAAAACGGCGTTGTGACACCATTATGTGACCTCCAACAGGCTATAAAGAAGTAATTCTATAATTAGTCTACCCTAACTCACCTCAGTAATCATATGAGCCATATATAATATCGTGATCCCGAGATTACGGGATTTCGGGATTAACATCAATACATATCTAATGTATACAAACTTGTATTTCTTATAAAACCAGTTTTCCTTTCCACACAAAGGTTTTGGTTTTCTATGCAGCCAGCGTAAATTCTCTTGTGCCTGTACTTCGTGGATGGTTAGCAAAGTGGCTCGTATAAAAGCATGAAAATTGGTTGAAGTTAATCATTCGGGAATTAGGTGAGCTACTATTAACATCATAGGGCGTGATTGTTAATAGTTAACTCTTTCCTTGAGGAGAATTTTTTACAAACCGGAGTTGTAAGTATGATTTTAGGGGTTTTTTCTTTAAACAATTATTTACTTTGACCATTCAGATTAATGTTAGGTAGGGACAAAAATATTTCCACTTACAGTTTAAAAAACCCATAAAAATAGTGCGTGGTTGGCGCGCTAAATTTTTTAATGATTACATACAAAAATATTAAATGCAATAATTAACTCCTTGGTGGAGACCTTCTCTTAGTTGGAATTTTATGGAGAAGATTTGAAACTTATTTTTATAAATCAGTATCATCCTTTATTGGGTATGTTCGACAATGCATTATAATGCGCAACATACCATTCAGAGTGAGCAGTGCGTTCAAAAATGCAAATGTGGCAGTACTGCAAATGCAACGCGTTCTTAAACGTCATTTTTGTATCAAAAGTCGTGCATTATTTGCAGCAAAAATTTTCACACTGCCAATAAATACGCTAGTACAATGTCTGATGAAAATTGGGTATTTAATTATTTATTTTAGCTTTTAATACAAAAATGGATGAAAAATACGATATTTAAACTTTATTTTATTATACTTTTCTTGGTTTTAGTGATTACTTTAGTACATCGGAGATAATATTACTGCTCAGAGTCCGACTGAGCATGGAGAACGAGTTCACGTCGGGAAGGAGGAAAAAGAGCGTGCTCTGGGCTAAGGTCGTAGATGAAGTAAAAAAAGTTAATAAAGATTTAAAAATATATAGAAACATCGCCCAGCGAAAATTTTCTAATTT
The DNA here is from genome assembly GCA_037575425.1 of Anastrepha fraterculus. Lineage (NCBI taxonomy): Eukaryota > Metazoa > Arthropoda > Insecta > Diptera > Tephritidae > Anastrepha > Anastrepha fraterculus. The sequence goes on along the minus strand of JAYXIM010007091.1, from coordinate 236,250 downwards.
ACTCATCACATACATATGTATAAGCGAATAAAAAAAAGAAACAATACATCCGGTAGAGAATCAACATCATGGCTTCACTACGAAGACTTTGATGAGGTGTATGGTACCAGGCACTCAATCAATGTGCCCACTCAAAATTTACAAAGCTCAGTTGAGCTGCCGATGTCGATATTAACGGAACCTAATGATGTTGAGCCATCAAATTCTCCACAAACTTCAAGTCGTACAACCGCACAGTCTCGAAAAACTTATTTTTGGGTATTTTTCGTTTTGATATTAAACTTTTGACAAGATATGTCCTTCTTTTAAGCTTTACCCGTTTTTTTTTTCTTAAATTTAATAAAAGACTATCGGTTTTTTCCTCACATCGTCCATGACCAAACTTAGTAACAATTCCATTTTACTGCGCGTTCATAAATGCAACAAATCTATTTGCAATTTTTCAACAAATCTACCAGTTGCATGAATTGTCACATTGACAGTGCTGCCAGCGCTGCAAGTACTGCGCATTATAATGCGTTTCTGAACATAGCCATTATCTTGGTAGATATCTTATAGCAAGAAATACCTAAAAATAATGACCAAGAAATTCCCCTTCTAGTAAAATTGAAAAAGTTTCACAGGCCAAGGCAGCAGGTAGATTATTTTATGGGCAGATACATACATACATACATACATACATATATGCGATTCACACTGTTTCCCGACTAGTCCGAAATTGGCACATCTTGTGCACAACCAAAAGACAATCCTTATAAGTATCATATGTATACTTAAACATAATATGTACATAGTATATATATATAATAATATTCCCTGATGCAAAATTATTGCTGTATGGCGAATTATGTAGATGAATAAAATATATTATACAATTTTCAATTTTAATAAATTTTATTTTGTTATGGATTTAAAATTTTCTTGCAAGGAAGTTAATAAAAATTTTAAATAAATGAAAAAAATAAAAATAAATCATCTTAACTAGGAAGCGAACCCAGAACGTAATGAATAACACTGTTACACTCTAACCTAATAACCATCGCGACATAAAATAAAATTTGAGCGAGGTTGCAATTTCACTCGTGTGAATTTTTTAATGCTGTAGCTCAGTGAACTGAAAAGCAAATAAAGTTATTTTTACATTCAGAGGCAATTTTTAAATTCTGCAGAAAATACTATTGACCGTAAAGAAAGGGTTTTTTTTTTAAATAAATTTTACATACATACATAGGTACACATATGAAATGACATAAACATATGTATGTACATAGCTCAAAGGCAGTGCTAGAAGGTATACCAACAAACATTTATGTTTGTTATCAGTAGCAACTTTGAATGCATTTTTCTTACTGATTTTTTATCATTCTAATTTTTTTTTTCAAATACTGCTAAGCTCTATCATTTCCTTATTAATAACTTGTTATATAATATAAGTTAGTGGAACGTGCTAACTTCCCCAACTAATTAAGTAAGGATTATTAAAACCACTACTGTATGTTTTCCTCATTATTACCTTTAAATACTCATAATAATTTTACGCGCTCGCATTGATAAAAGTTCATTCAGAAAATAGTAAGAGTGATAACAACAAGAGTTGAATGAGAACGAAGCTGTAACTACAACTATATGAATGATCTTCATTGATTGCAAAGGAAAATTGCGGGAATTGAAAAGGTTTTGCACACGGCACGCTAAAGCGGTAGATAAATTCCTGGAAAATGTTTTTTATGATTGGTATTTTTAGTTGAATTAGCAAACACATATTTTCGATTAACGGTTAGCAAAATTGGATAGTCTTAGCTTAAGAAAAATATTGTAAAACAAGAACAGAAGAAGATCGGCTTTGAAAGTGATCGTGTGGTAAAATAAAATTGTCTAATAAATATAATTGTTTAATTTATACAAGGTGAAGTCCAAAATAAACAAGGCTGAGTTAGAATAGAAATGACAACATCTTCGTTCTAATAACTGCGAGTTTATTTATTCAAAATAGTCCCCTTTGGTCTCGATATAAGTACTATTATGCGCGATCTAAAAGCTTTTCAAAAGAGTGTTTCAGGTCATTGAACGGAATGCCCTTCAGGATATCGGTACAATTCTTTTGGATGGCCTGTACGGACGCAAAACGTTTTCCAATCATGGCCAAATAAAATTTTCCGAATAGGAAGAAGCCACAGGGAGCCATATCAGGCGAATACGGTGAATGAGAAAAATCAGTCACAAGAGTGGATCAATCAGATGGTGTATTATGCAATAAGCGCCAGCTTCCCCTTCGCGGTATTCAGGGTGAATTCGAAGAATGCGATGCAACAAACGCTTCCTAACGCCAAGATAGAAAATTGTATTGACGGTTTGAGCCATTGGCACGAGCTCCTTATGGATTCGTAAAAACAAATGCGCATGGACTTGATTTTTTACTTCTTTGACCGCGAACTACACAAGGAAACTGTAAAAAAGAATATAAAGATTTGTAGCCATTGAAAAATAACGCGTGCATTTAATTTCCAATCCCACGTTTAATACATAGTAAGAACGCAATGGTTAAGGGAGACATCAAAGATAGTTTTCAAAAAGGGGTCGATAGTTCTTCAAGTAGTTAAGATGGAGAACCCATTGAAGTTAATAATAAACAAATGAAGATTTTGATATTATAAATGGTTTTTTGGCAGTTGTGAAAAAAATGATTCATAAAGCGGATTTTATACAAGGCAATAAAAGCAGAAAATTTAACAAAAACGTATTGTTGTTATTGTAGCAGCAAAACATTCCCCTATACCTACATGTACGGGAGTGCTGCTGGAGTCCTTGGCCGGTTATATTATATAAAGGGTTTTCCAATAATAGGTGTTATTTTGAATAGCCCGCTATTTCGGTAGATGCCACTTTTGAAGCTGTCATTTTTTGATATTTCACAAGTAGAAACTACGTCATTAAAAAAATGGAAATATTGCTGTTGTAGCCGAAAGTGTTGAAGAAAACCCAGGTGTGTCAATTCCTCGTTGTTCTTTGGAATTAGGCATTCCACAAACGTCATTACACCGTATTTTGCATAAAGATTTGGGTCTTAAGGCTTATAAAGTTCAGTTAACACAAGAACTCAAGCCGGCCGATCATAAACAACGTCGCGTTTTTGCTGATTGAGTCGTTGAAAGGCATGAAAATGATTCGGAATTGCATCGAAAAATCATCTTTTACGGTGAATGGATTGCCCTATCGAAAGATGATTAACGATTTTTTTTTTACGGGAATAACACCTCTTATTGGAAAGACCAGACTATCGAGAGGGAACGAACAATAACTTAATCCAGAGATTCAATTATATTCAATATAACTACAAAAACGAATATTATTTGCTTGCATTGTCAACATGTTCGGTATTTGTGTGAGTAATTCGAAAGATTTTGCCGCAAAAACAATTATACAAGGCGTTGATACCTTTGAGGGCAAACATCGGGCCGCCATTTTGTTGCCAACTGTTCAATATAATGGGCATGCGAAAAGTGCTGAATTGTTTAATGCAATATTCGAAGGTTTTATGGATGACTTGCGCAAATTTTCTACAAAATCCAATGAATTCAAGTATAACCTGTTAAAATTGTTTAGCCAGAATTTGTAGAATTTTTGTGGGTATGCGATTTTATAGCCCATTGAATTTTAGTTTTAATATAAAAAGTGTCAGTTTCAAGTGACTACAAAATGCCCCGCATTTTTTTAATTTTTTTTTTTAATGTATTTTGTATGCTATTTGTTATTCAATTATTTCTTGTTTTTTCGCTAATTAGCTGAATTTAATATTTACTTATATTCCAATTTTTGGTTTTACTGGACGCTGACCTTTTTTAAAGCACTTCAATTTATTTTAAGACATGGGTAGGTAGGTAGGTAGGGTGGCTGTCGCAACGACACACTTAGACCTTTCGTAGGTTCATTGAGAGGTACCTTTAATAAACGAGCAAAGCTTCGTTAGCTTTAGATGCGCTATGTCCGCTACATTAGTTAAAAATGCCGTATTAGGAGTGCGTAGCCTCCTCATGGCTAAGCTTTCACACTCACATAAAAGGTGTCTGACTGTTTCCTCTTCTTCTGTATTAAGACAGCTTTTACAGAAATCGAAGTACGGGAGTCCTAACCTTCTAGCGTGGCTGTCTGTTAAGCAATGACCAGTTAATACCCCTATCATTTTTCTTATAGCTTCTCTGTTAACTCTTAGCAAACTTTTTGATCGACCGCTGCTCCATTTCGGCCATGTTTGTCTGCTTAGTTCGCAAGTTGTGATGTTTTGCCAACTTGTATTTACCTTGTTGATGGATAGGTATCACCGTCTTATCCAGTTGGTGATCAAGCGTTGTACCGGTTCGAGCAAGTTCATCTGCCTTGCTGTTCCCTGCTATATTCCTGTGGCCTGGCACCCAAATAAGGTGCACTTTGTAGTATTTAGATACGTCATTTAGAAGTTTAAAACATTCTATGACTGTTTTTGATGAGTCTGTTTTAGATTCTAGAGCTTTTATTGCCGCTTGACTGCCGGAGTATGTATATGAAGACTTCATCACGACCTGGATAATACTCTCGTTTTTATTACCGTAAGTCCCTCTTTTATGATAGTGACTTCCGTCTGAAATACACTGCATTGATCAGGTAGACGAAATGATTGGCTAACTCCGAGTTTATCGGAGATGGGTGATGCTAGGCAAAATTTTGTCGAGAGAATCGCAAAAAAATTTCAAAAGTGGAATTTAAATCTCATTTTAAATTTGCGAAACATGAAATGTTTGACAGGTCTGTTTGCTGGGTTAAAGCTATACCATATAAGACATATGTACCTACATACATACATATGTACATACATACGTACGTACACATTTAATACTCAATTTGCATTCTCATACGAAATTGGATGAATCCTACCGTTATTTATTAATATACATATTATATGTATTTCCGTGTGTACTCGTTCATCCGACCACGTAAAATATGGAAAATATTCATATTCTATATATTCGCTGATGTAAAGCGTTTATTGTTTTTTCTGTTGAAATAATATTGTTACCAAAATGCACAAAGCTTTAAACTGGAATATTTTTTCGAAACAATGGTTTTTTTTAACATAAGGTAGCCCATACGCACTTACATACATACATCTGCCCAAAGCAAATATGGTGTTACAGTCAAAAATTGCGACTTTATATGGAGATTTAAAAAAAATTATGGAAAATTGTATTTTTTAAGTTTTATAAGGATTTTTGGTTATTCTGTAAAATATCAAAATATTGGGCTGGATGGTTGTTTGGTTTGGTAATGGAATGTTTTACATATTACGATCTCTTTGTGTAGCTTTGAGAAATCTTTCAGTTAATTAAAAAGCATCCAGAATAATTTTTTTTTATTTATTAATTTATTTTTTGTTATCTATTTCGTTTTTTTTATTTATTAATTTTTTTTTATTTATTCAAGCTGATTTTATATTTATTTTTTTACATAATATCAAAATTTCAAGTTTATTTCTTTTTCATGCAAATTTTTAAATTTTTTATTTATTAATATTTTTTTAATTAAGAAATATCGCAACCATGTAATTTGCTGATTTTATATTTATTTTTTTACATAATATCAAAATTTCAAGTTTATTTCTTTTTCATGCAAATTTTTACATTTTTTATTTATTAATATTTTTTTAATTAAGAAATATCGCAACCATTTTGCTCGATACAATTTTGCAACCTTTCAAAATTTATTTTTCACAGAACGTCTCATTTGAAAGAGTTAGGATGAAGTATGGAAATTTTAATTTATGTAAAAACGTATGAGATATCGAAAAAAAGCAGTGACAAATACGAAACAAATTTTTCCGAGTTGTAAATTTTCCATTACAGTTGGTCCTTTGTAGAGCTAATATCTTAAAGACCAATACGTTGCCTCAAAAAACAAGTTTCTTTTTAAAATCAAATCTATATTTAAAGTTCGATTGACACCTAACCAAATACTTGATTCCAGTCGAGCGTGAATGCTCGCACAATAAATACAAAAGAGTCACAACTGAAATTTTTTCTGAATCCATTTTTTTTTCATAAACTCAATTTTAGTATGATATTACCAGAGACATTAACATTCTCTGATATTACAATGAGTTTTACATTAACTATTTTGCCTCTTAACATTGCCTCTCCTGAACATGTTAACATTTTCTACATACATACAAACACACGCAGCTGCTCTACTATTTATGTACGAGCATTTATTTTCACTTATTATTTGAGTGCTGTAGAGATATTTTGTTTAATTCTCAGTCGGTTTATGGTGCTAGGAAGTGAAATCGTTAGTTGTTAGCGAATGAAAGTACGTTTACAAAGCGTAGACGTTACCGTGATCATGAGGGTCATTGTACATCCACCTGAGTTAACTTTCGCGATTATTCCTAAAGCGAAAAATTCGCGCATAAAATTTTTGGTAGCCAAGAATGGTGTTTGCACCATCAGAGGATCCAATTCAGAGATATAGTGGTCACGGTAAAACGTCTAACTCATAATGAATCAGTATTTAAGTGTTGAATGTAAAGTTTGAATGCAACTGATTTTGGGCATCAGTTAATTTTCTTCCTATAAAATTCTTGTTACTGTTCCATTTCCATGCTGTTTGTTTGGCGGTTTCAAAAACACTGGCTAAGCGCGGAAGAGAGAATATTGGAAACGAAATTTCAGGCAGCATGTAGGTGAAAAACATCCCTGCAAGAAGAATCTCGGTCACGTTACTGTCACGCGTGACCGTTAAACGGTCACCAAACATTGCTCGTTACAATCTCTTTGTTAAGAGCGTTGGGAAAATCGTGCGAAAAATTTTGTGTAGCAATGCAACTTTCCAATCCAAAATCCTCGGTACGAGTCACAAACAAGTTTTTTTTTTTATTTATTTTATTTCGTTTTAGTTTAATGGTTTTCTTTTACAAATTGACGACAAATATAACGTAAATAACATTTATTTAACTCTATTAATATATTTACACATATATTTTAGAAACTGTGTGTTCACGAAACTATTTTAATAACAAAAGTACGTTAACATTTAATTTGATTAGTATTTTTGATTAGTAATTTATTTATTTACTAGTTATTAGTATACTTCTTTATATACATATATTGTATTATAATTACATTTAAAAAATTATATTAAGGGAAAATTAGTGTGAAAATAGTATAAACGTTAATATTCGAAGGCAAAAGGTAAATACATTCATTGATTAATAATTAGTTAATTTAAAATTTGTTTTTAGTTATTATTAATAATTTATTTACATATAACTTTTTTATATATATCAAGTGTTAAATATTATTTTTTATTTATATTCCGCTGCCGATAATTTCGCTGCTTAAAACGGTGGTGACTAAGCTCAAGGGACTTACGAATGTTCTTCTCGTAAGTTGCTCGTCCGCATAGCTGAAAAATATCTGAAACAAGAAAACAGATACGATGTTATAGATGCGGTGTATATATGTACATATGTTATTTTTTTTTTAATTTTTGTGCAAAATTTTAGAACTAGTTATTTACCATATTATAATTTTACATAAAGTGAATAACCAAAAACAAAAGAAAGTACAAATTTACCTACCATACAGTATGTCCGAAACAATAGAAAATTGGGACAATGCTTCCTTGTTACACTTACCATCCCAGTTGCAAAGCGACAAAATATCATCACTATAAATTTGACGAAACAAATTGTCAACAGTCGTTTCAGGACCCTTAAGTCTCAAAAGAAAAGTTTTCTAAAAATTGAAACAAAAACATCTATTAGTCAAGAACGAAGAAATTATTTTTTTACTAACCATTGCCGCAAGATATTCTTGTTGCAGCAGCTTTGTTTCAAACTCTTTAGCTGCAGCTTACGTTTGCAATGGTAGTGTGGACGATATTTCCGTTTGAATTTCATCCACTTCTTCTCCAGTCATTTTGCAAACAGAATTATGAATCCTGCGGAGTAGGACCTTACATTCACGCACCGTCTTAAATTGTGTTTGCTACTAACTGGCTTCGATTTTCGCTAGTTATCAAAATAAGAATGTAAATAGTTTGATACGACAGTGGTATGCCGCTAAATACGTACATTTTCACTAAATATGTTTTCTAAATTACTTAGTCGCTTGTCGAAATGAAAGAATTGGTCGATAACTACTTTCTGGTTTTCCAATAATATATTTTTGCTTGGTTTGCTAAAACCGTTTTTAGTAATTCCTCAACTGCTGGGAAAAATTAAAAATTTAAGTTTAAATTAACAATATAAATACAATAACTGACCCTCAATGCCAATACTTTCTGCGCCGAACAAAAACTCCATATCTGTAATAATAGCATAAAAAAACAGCAATATCAAATTTCTTAATATGTATTTTAAATGTTAAATCTAATTTTCAAAAACGTGGAAAAGGTGATGCAGAACTGGTATAAGTAGGTGTTTGCCTTCATGGGGTATTCAAAAGTATTTGTATGCAATGTCCTCTTTGGGTATTTTTATTACTTCATTACCTAATTGATCACCTAGTACCGGCGAAGATTGTACCGGTTGGTCAAAATAGTTTTCTAATTTGCCAAAACTGTATCCTATCAAATAATCATCTATACCTATTAGTTTGACAAGCCCAACTTTTCTGCTAAAACAGTAGGAATCTTTTTCTTTTTTGTGATCAATTTTGAAAGCACCAATTTTTGATATATTCTCGACATCATTTCTTTCTTCTAGCCTAAAATATATTTGCTCACGAATTTTGTTTGGCTTTTTAACAATTTTCTTTAAATATTGCATATAGTTTTCGAACTTATATGCCGAAAAACTATCAAGAGTTCCATACTGCCTAGCACAATCTGTTATGTGCAACAACCCATGCACATTATAAAACTAACTAAATAGTTACCAAAGATTTGCCCAAACAAATAAACAAACTCCTGCAAAATATTCTGTGCTACGTCTGCTTCAGTTTTTAATGATTTTTGGCTTGATAATAGCCGTATTCCAGTGTGCAATAGGAGGAAGAGAAAGTAAAAATCACTACCAATACAGTCTTTTAATACGAAAATTCCTATATACAATAAAAATTGTCTGTATTCCGTCGATTTCCAATTATTGATTTCATTGAAATCCCCGCACACGACCAAATTCTGTAGGAACATATTTTGACAAAAAATTAATTTTTTCATTAATTTTAGTGACATTAGCTCTCTTCATTAACAACTGAGTCAACTTTTTAGTTACACCAAGATCGACTAGGTGCATTGGATCAAGTGGAAATTGCGACACCATTTTAAAACCTGATTTTTCTAAAATGCTTTCGCAAGTTCTAAAAGTATAACTATGATGTGCCGGTTCTGCTCTATATTTAAAAGAAACATCAGAGCGTAGGTTATGAACTTTTTTCGAAAAGCAAATCCTTTTATTTACATAACTTCCTACTTGATCACACTTTGAGTAACTATTTTTACCATTGTGCAAAATAAACGGATATCAAACTTTTTCTTTATGGGATTTGATCCCACTTGAAGTCCGTTTTCTTTCAAATAAATTACTTCCTCACAAAAATCTTTCAAGTAATCATTGACGTTCCACGGTTTTTCCGTCCCAGAAAAGCAAGCAATGGTAAAAGGGTACTCGTTTGGAAAGCCAACGATTGCTCCAAGTATGGGCCACAAAACTTTACTTGAACTGTTATACAACTTAAGCCCATCAATGCCTACGTCAATTTTTACTTCATCCTTATCGTGAAGAAAAGCAAATGCGCCTATTTTAAAATGGTGTTGGATACCGCGATATAAAAATTCCCCACTTGGAATGGATTGAATCACAGCTTTTTTTTTTTATTTGTTTTAAAAATAGTTTTAGCCGACAGGGGCAAATCTTTGACGCCTATCACTTGAAGCCTAAGTACTTGAAGTAGATGTGTAACTACATTATGGGACACCCTATTTTCTATAGCCCATTTTTTTTATTTCACGCGCACTATCACATTCCACCGTATCATTTTCGGGAGCACTATCGCTAGTTTCACTTATGGACATTACTGACACATTGGAATAGTCTGAGCTACTCTCCTCCAAAAAAATTTCACTATCATCACAAACACTAAGCATTCGCGAATATTGTTCCGCACTTGCCCTCCACTCTCTATTCTCGCAGCTCTTTAAATTTGCAAAAGTTTTTTTTATTCATTATACTTACCTCTTTTTTAATTTTTAATTATATATAATTATAACTTTTAAATTAAGAACGTTTTAGACCGAAATTCGCGCGCACAATATAAATATCAATCAGCTTTTGACAATTTGTTTCTCGGCCTACTCTGATCTTTTTGACTTGTTGCTTTGATAGCCACTGATCGTTTTTAATTTTTTTTTATTTCTATTGATGCAAAAATAAGAAAAAATATATGAATAAAGTTTGCTTACTGCTTACACATTTTCCAAAGGTGACGTAGAACCAAAAAAAAAAGTCGATTTTCAAACAAATACGAGTTCATATGTGTTTGTAAAATACAAAAAAGTTTAATTGTGTTAGAGTTTCGGTCACGCAGATTTTGCTGGGATGATTCAATAATAAAAGGTTTGCTCATTAAGCAGCTTTCTCATTCCTTCTTGACAAATCGGCTCCCTTAGCAAGACACTGGGTTGCTAACTCTAGAAATTTTTAGCAAAAGTGGAAGAAAAGTAAAATTTGTAGGAAAAACATTTTGTTTTCAAAAGAGTGTACTTGCTTGGTATGTCCATAACCAAAACGATATGGAAAGCTTCCTGCCATACAGCTTAAATCAGGATATCATAACGCATCTTTTCTGGGGCAATGAACGCGAAAGATGGACGTTTTGACAATTTTAGTCCGATGACTTTCAAATACAAGTTGGGGCAGTACTTACTAGGTTACTTTAAAGATACATAAGTTACCACCAAGAGCTCATTAGGAATATGTAATTAATCACAGCCTCCTGGTGGCAGATGGTTTTTTATGAGGAGCTTTTTCAGGGCAGAAATACACTCGGAGGTGTGCCATTACCTGTCGAGAAGCCTCCGCTATTACAAACAACATTTTCTCTCATTTCATGTTTCATACCCGGACTATTTTTTCAACTAGTTAGGAATGTAAGAATAATCTCGACTTGGGTGTCAAAAATCCAAATATACATACGTGGGCATAGCATAGTAAAGCAAGGCGTGGGTATTTTCACACCTTGTTGTTAGTCAACTAAATTTATGATGAGTTCGTTTCTCCTCTGAAAGGCTTTCATTAGGGCCATAATACTTAAGTAATATAGTAGGGTCATATTGGCAAAACTTCTCAACTTCGTGATCAGTTTCCAATTTAAAAATTAATTCACAGAATATCAATCTAGGTTTAACTTAATAACCTTATTTTTGAATATCATTCCTAGCAATTTTTGTTTGTACCATTTATAATTTAAGTAGAAACAAAACATTTTTTTGCTACCATTTTTATCAAAAAGGTATTTAATTTTTCCACTTTCTTCGCCCTTCTTAAATGCGACCTTTTGTAAGGGAGTGTCCGAATTCTAATGTCAAAAGTGAGCAAACCTTTAATAATTGAATCATGCCCTTAAGGGGTCACATGGGTTTCGTGGGTTCAAAAAACCGATAAATTTTCAAGTCGATCCGAGCCTTTGGAATGTGTGCGTTCTAAGCCACTTTTATTGTTAATCAAAACTTTAAACGCGTTTTTCTCGGAACCGTGTTTTCAAAGTCGGTTGTCAAATGTTCTCGAAAACTACTCAACAGATCTTGATGAAATTTTACACGAACGAAGGATTTTTTTTTAAATTACAACTATTAATAAAAAAAACAAAATGTCAAGCAAATTTGATCGAAATTTTAATTTTTTTGGAAAAATGTCTGCCAAAATTCCAATTTTTACTTTTTTTTCTTTCCTTCGTTCAAACACGAGTTTATGGTCTTAACTAAAACACTTATTTTTGTTTTTTCATTTTTGATGATGCTATCAGGAGTTATGCTGACAACGCGGACGCACCTTTTTTTCGAGGGGTCACCGGAAATGACGTCACAATGGAGGAGTTTCAAGTTTTTTTTTTTTTTGAAAACTTCAGAAATTATTCTTTTAATATGTATCTATAAGACAGAAGAAAGTTTGAATTAAATAAATAATTTTTTACATAAAAAAAAAAAATATTGAAAATAGGCGTCTTTTTACCCGACGAAACCCATGTACCCACTTAATGATTCAATATATACATACGTGTCTAATGTAACGTTCGAATGCAACTGATTTTGGCCGTCAGTTCATTTTCTTTCTATACAATTTTTGTTACTGCTCCATTTCCATGCTATTTGTTTGGCAGTTTCAATTACTTCGGCTAGGCGCGGAAGATAGAATATTGGAAAAGAATTTTTTTGCCAAAACGTAGGTAAAAAGTATGTCAAGCAGGGTTGCCACTCAAGAATTTTGTTTCCGACCAAAACGACTTCCAACCGACCAAAAAATTTTTTTACACAATTCGATAAGTGAGAGAATTTAACATACTATACATGTCGTTTTTGTTTAAAGTTATAAGGTATAAATATATATATATATATGGGGCATTCTTCGCCAACCGGACACCCCCATCTGCCCAGAACAGTTTTTATAAAAAAAATTTTTCCCTATGCCGAAATAAAAGCTTATGTCATGTACTTTAATTTGTCATGTGGCACTTTTTAAATATTCAAGATGGACGACGAATATTGACAAATATGTTGGAAAACAGCAAAAAAATGAAGTAGTTTGTTAAGAAAAGTAGAGAGAGAGATTCTGGTGCAACGTTCGACTGTTTCATTAACAGCACTAGTTCTTGATGTATTTCACATGTCAAACGGTACAGAAATAATTTGAACAAATTATAGAAAAGTCTAAACGAATAAACTATTAAAAATAAATCTTTTCAGAACTATTATCGCCTAAAAAATGTCGGGAAAATCGAGAAGAGATCGATGCATTAATCCCTTTAGAAAAGTACCACATGACAAATTAAAGTACATGACATAAGCTTTTATTTCGGCATAGGGAAAAATTTTTTTTATAAAAACTGTTCTGGGCAGATGGGGGTGTCCGGTTGGCGAAGAATGCCCCATATATATTATTGCTGACAATTGTTTATAAAATGTTTGCCGTTTGTGAATAGTTATCACAAGACAGTCTATTTTTCCAGGTAATCATGTAATGAGATCAAAAATATTTTTTCCAAATTTACAAATTGAGAAAAATAACGTTGAATCAGCGCAAATGCGAAACAATATTTGACTAAGCAATTTATGTGGTTTGACAATCAGAACAGAGAGACACAATGAGACAATGATACATACATTAATATTTAAATGTTTCTGTGAGCATTGGTACTAAAATGACGAAATGCAGCAAATCATAGATGATTTCTGAGTATAAGGCTTATGGATTTATAGATTTTCACATCAAGCTTGTAATTTCAGGGAAGCTTAGAATCGACCTAAATTCAAGTCGTCCGACCATCCGACCAACGGAACCAATCCGACCAGATTTGGATTAAATTAAGGTGAGTTGATGTGTGTGGTGATGATGAATAAAAGCACTTTTTTTATATACGAAAAAAATACGTTTCTCAAGTTACCTAAAAATAAATGAAAAATTGAAACTATTATTTTAATAATACAACCAGCATGCAACCAGGCGAAACGTCCTTAATATCTGGGCATTCAACTTGATTCTGGGCCCAGATATGGCGTAAGGCCTTAAAAAACAGCGAAGATCACGAATTCTGAGCAGACTAAGCGAACATCCGTGGACTCAGAGGCGTAGCGAGCTTTTTCAGCGCCTGAGGCAAGGTGACAATTTAGCACCATGAAAAAAAGTTCTATAATATCCGTACGATTTCGGCGGCCGCCTCACTCGCCTTGCCCTCGCTACGCCACTGCGTGGACTAACCCAGAGTAAAAAAAAGGCTGATCAAGGTGACCACAAACGCAGTACTCCTGTACGTCAGCGAAGTATGGGGAGATACGCTAAATTGTAAAACCAAGTGTAAAGCATTGGAGGTTGTACAACGAACAGCGACATTTAGAGTGTCTTCAGCCTACAGCACTGTTCCAGGCGTAGCAGTTCTTGTGATCAGTGGAGAAATACCTATCGAATTCATGGTCCGGGAACGCGTGGATGAATGGGATTCCAGGAACAAACACTCCGCGCAACGCAGATGCCAAACCATGCAGCGGTGGCAATGACGATTGGATGCTGCGTCGAGTGGCAGATGGATCGCGAAGCTGATTCCTGCAATAGACTCATGGGTTCAAAGAAACTTCGGAGAAATGGGCTATTTCAATACTCAGTTCCTCTCGGGCCACGGATACTTCCGGAAATACCTATACCGCATGAGTAAGGTAAGTGGCACCAGGTGCCTATACTGCGAAGCACTGGGCGATGACGCCGAAAACACGTTCTTTAGTTGCGACAGATGGCTCGTTAAAAGAGATGGCTCTGAGGGAGTAGATTGGCGACATCGTGCCTTTCAATGTGATCGGCAAGATGCTTGAGCGCGAGGATAACTGAAATGCAGTTAAAAGATACGTTGACAAAGTACGACAAAGCGAAGCCTCACAGACAGAGTCATAAGAAGACGAGCTTATAGCATGAAGCTGGCTACAAGCATGGTGGTCCCCGACGTGGGCGAATAGTCCTGGTCCAGTTCATGGACTCGCTCTGGACCCTCTCGAAGTAATGCAGAAAGTAGTCCCGGGAGGGAGTCTCCCCAGAAGGGAGGAGATATTGTTTTAGTGGCCTCACCGCTCGACATAGTAGTCGATGGTTGCTGTAAGTGTGGAGGCATTTTGAACCCTGCCTCACCCAACCAAAAAAATAATTGTTTTGATATTATTATTAATTTTACATAAAATTTCTGAAAATCTGGGTGTTATCAATTTTTTAAATTTTTAACCCACAAAAAGGGCTTAAAATTATAAGATATATTCAAGTTAATTCATAAAAGGCACATCTACAAGGTAGCGCAAAATTTGTCATCCATTTTTGTTTTTGAATAACTTTTTTACTAAATGAGCCGTTTTCTTTGAAAGTGGTGTAAGTCTGTTTTCAGAAAAAATTAGGTAATGATAAAAACTAAAGCAAATTACCTTTTCCAAAAAAATCGGTTACAATTTTCATGTTTTTTATCATTGGATACGTTTTACTCTTTGGAATTCACACACTTGGGAATTTTTTTGCAATAACCACAAAATAAGTAGCAACTTGGAAGTATAGAAAAGCCGTCTTCTGTTGTTGACGCGCCTAGCAGCAGGCAACACCACAAATCGCATTCACTATAAATTGCAGGCGGCCATTCATTCAGCAAGCACATGTATGTATGTATGTATATGCTTGTGTATTTATAGCACTAATCAATTTTCTAGCGCATGGACGCATAAGCAACAACCTTTGATAGCTGCCTTCCTACCACAACAAACTATCGATCGGAGCATAAATTATGAAAACACTGCCGACTGCTGAAGCGCAAGTAGTGACAGTTGCTGAATAGCAAGCAGGACGATTGAGCAGTGACGGGAAGTGTGTATGTGTTATTTAATGACAGCTGCTGATTAGCTTCAGAGTGACAAGAAGAAAAGTACATAACTAGTAAACAAAACAGCAGAACAAAACAATGGGGCGACAACCAGAACAACAAGCTGTTTACTGACTTCGCTCTATTGCCCTCCTTCTAATCGTTTTTATGGTATTCTGCCTTTTAACAATTCATACTCCTTTGCTCTGCTGCGTCGTTTTCTTCCTTTGAAATATACGCATCAATCTGCGCTGGCATTGTGCTAATTATAGCACAACTTATAGAAGATTTGCCTACGCACACATAAGCACGCACACATGCAAGTAAAATAAGCCCTGTAGGAAATGATAAAACACTTCATATATACAGGTTTTCTTATCTCTTTACTATCGTAGATACTGTATTCAATACCAGTACATTGATGACCGATCGGGAGGAGAAAGTTCTGAATCCAACAATGCCACATCATCACAACGAGTAGAGGTAGATGGCCATGCGGGCATGCCAATTAGATCGGAGAGTTACAATTAATGCTTTTGAGAGTTAAAATTTATATTGCTGGTGATGCAAAGATTTCGTCTGACCTTTGAAAATCAGCATGGCGACTATAGTGGGTCGGACCCTGAAGACTTAATGGTCAAGAAAATAGCATTGAAAACTACAGCGGTATTTAGGCCTTTAAAATAGATGAAGTGCAGTCCATTCAGAGAAGACCAGTGTAAAGCTAACCCAAATGAAGTGAACAGGATACGAGGTCCCGTACCATGATTCAATTATTAAAGGTTTGCTCACTTGTGACATTAGAAGTTTGACACTCCCTTACAAAAGGTTGCATTTATGAAGGGTGAGAAAGGGGAAAAAATTAAATCCCTCTTGATGATAATGGTAGTAAAAATGGAAATAAGCTGCAAACGATTTAAAGCATAATTAAAAATTAATATTTGAATGTATATAAGTTATTTTAAAATTCATTGTAAGTGTATAACCAAATATATGGTGCAAATAGGAGTTTTTAGCAGAATTTGTCTAGTAAGAATTAAAAAACAAAATAGTTGAAATTAGTCCAATAGCTAGATTTTATGAATTAATTTTTGAATTGAATTTTGTTGTTGTGTTTGCGAGAGCATTAACATTACTCATACATGCTAGGATATAACTCCGCGTTGGTCCGGTAACGAAGTACCGACTGCCGTGCGATAGGTAAATAGGGTCATAATAAATTATTTCATAGAAGAAGCAGATTCATCACAAATTTAATTGACTAAAAACACACTTTAACATACTTACGCTATACTAGACTACGTTTTGCCTACGTAAATTTAGAGTTATGATCCCCCAGTCAAAATTTTTCGTATGTTACTACCTACTTGAAAAACAAACAGTTCTTTTTTAAGTTAATTATTACTGTATTTAAAGAAATTTCTTAAAAATGCCTTTTATTTCGCAATGATTTCGATTAATGATTAAATGTTTCATTAGTTGGTACATTCTAGTTTTAAAGGAAAGGTTATTGACGCCGACGCTGACATTTATGCACGTGCTCCGAACACGCGATCAATTTTTCAAAATAGCAGTGCCGAACAGTTCTAACGCAAAAATTTTTGAATACAAGCTCCAATTGTTTTGTAGTATTTAGAAAAGTGGGGCTAGGCTTGGTTAAGCCTCCTCCGGATACTTCATCAACCCAAGTGAAGGTAGGCTCTTTGGAAATGTGCTCTGTCAGTCCCAGCTTTCTTATGATAAAGCCTGCAACATATTCAATTGCGTCCTCGTGGAGACTATCCAAGTTTTCTCCCTGTTGAAGCTCGTTGGGAAATGCTAGCTCGCTGCAAAACGAGAATTCCTCCAATATCATCTCATCATCAGAAAGAAATCTTTTCAGACTCTCGACTGATGTATCACTCAGACGATTAAACAATAAAGAGCTCAAATCAGCACGAAAATAACCTAATCAATGTAAAATTATAATTTGTTTGTTAAATAATATGAATTTACTAAAATACTTACTCAAATTCACGAATTCAGAAATTAAAATATGTTGTTTGTTCTACAAATTTTACTTTTGCTCCACTTTTACTTACAATTTCTAGAGTTAGCAACACAGTTTCTTGCTAAGGGAGCCGATTCGTCAAGACAGAACGAGAAAGCTGTTTACTGAGCAAACCTTTAATAATTGAATCATGGTCCCTTACCTGCATTTCGAAGGGATTTTGGAAGCCGCAATAGAACGGTGGAAAAGGCGTATTGGTGCACAGAAGATTAGAGTTAAAACACCTGTCCTTGCAGGCACCTAAAATATGAAAAAAGAGGTAAACGCCGTGGAATATTGCACTGAGTAGAGCACCAACAGGGTGAATCGAAATATCAGAATTAAGGTGCCTATGGTCGAGTAAGACACAAGTAATTTCGGTATTTGGAATCAACCATATCTTCGATTTTTCTAGCTTCTTTGGTGAAGAGTACCTAACTCACTTCTGCGGAAAATTCAAGGCACTTTATTTACTACTTGAATGACTTATGACACATATCGGATACCCGTCTGCAAATTACTAGTAATAATTAATGGTTGTCTTCTTAACCTTGCGCTTCTACACCTAGTAGCCAACTCCGCTCACGACAAGAGTACAAATCATGAAAATTATTTTAATTGTCGGCTGTAGTACTTCGTATATTATTAGAAAAAAGGGAATATTCGTGGCAGTACGCAAGGCAATCGCGGAAGCAACCACTTAGTTATGCCAGTCATCCATGTGTGTGCTAAAAAAGATTGATTGCAGGCAGACCTTGATCGATATTCGTCAAGAAAGATTCATTTCATTATTTCGTAGATTATCGTCACAAAAATGTCGCTTTCAAAGGTCAACAAGCATCTATTGATGAAAAATTGTAATAATATTTGACTAAACCATCTTTCGCTTCGATTGAATCCTATCGAATCATGTCGAAACAACAACTCTATCATTAGCTGCCCTTAAGGACAACGTTTTACCGACATGACTGGGTTTTGTAATACAAAAAAAAAAACAGCATACTGGAGTATCAACTTCGACGTGAAAGCGACTATCAGAGCTATCTGTTTTTGTACTGCACTGATTTTCGAAGAGAAAAGTGAAGATATATATTTGGTATAGTTCAATCACAAACTATTCCATAGCAACTTTCATGGAAAATGCTTCATCCTTGAAGACTCAACAGTCAGTGGCCAGATAACCAATAAGAGAGCTTAAATATTCTTCACGCTGTACCACTACCGATCGTGTGCTAAATTTTAATCTATTAGCATAATTGACTGAACTACTGGTAGTTCGAACTACAAAATCGCACCCAGAAAAGAAAACTAAGTGCGTTAAATATTAAAATTTGCCCTATAGTAACCTGCTGAGCCAGAGGGTAGAAGATTTATAAATACATACAAGTACAGATCTGGGCTGGACCCGAACTATGTGAATTTGGCTTTAAATGTGCTTGCTTAGA
The DNA here is from genome assembly GCA_037575425.1 of Anastrepha fraterculus. Lineage (NCBI taxonomy): Eukaryota > Metazoa > Arthropoda > Insecta > Diptera > Tephritidae > Anastrepha > Anastrepha fraterculus. The sequence continues at coordinate 217,210 of JAYXIM010007091.1, read as the reverse complement.
GTGGCGTTTACCACAATTCTAAGATTGTTCAGCACGTGACTCTCTAGATGCCACAGATTGATCTACGACGATGCGGAATTGTGCTCATTCAGTAAATTGCGAATAAAAAATCGGTGTTAGTTAATATTATTTACATTTTATAAGATACTTTCTTTTAATTGGCTGAAAGGTAGGAGTTTTGTTTTTGCTATTATTGATTCTTTCCTGCAGTGGTTGGTTCATTAATGAAATGTGTACTGATATGTTTTCATAAGTGTGCGCGTGATTATTTCACTTCAGCCTGTCACGCAAATCTATGTTGCAACGGTAATTCTACGCCACCACAAGCGCAATTACAGCCGCAATGGCATTGGCAAAATGACAGTAAAAAATAACAGGCATTACAATTACAACTACGAAGCGTAACGACACATATGACATTGGCCACAGGCAGCAATTATTTGTATACGCATAAACGCATGTAAAGGGTGGGCCAGTTAAAAGATTCTAAAAAAATGAAATATAACAACAAATTGAAGTTAAATAAAACAAAATAAAGTAAATGTGATAAAATATATCATAGCATTAAAAAACATAATATGACTTAATATAATTACCAAAACATAACATAGCACAATAAATTAAACATGCAATAAAAAAATAAATAAAATGCAATAAAATAAAAATAAAATAAAACATAATATAACATAACATCACATAACATAACATAGCATAACATAACATAGTATAACAGGACATACCATAATAAAGCATAAGACATTAAATAGCATAAAAGAAGGTAAAGCAACGCATTACAATACATTAGATTACATAAAAGAGCATAACAAAGCATCGCATGGCAAAAAAGTAACATAAAATAAAATAAAAAATAAAAAAACTGTAAAACATAAGACATTATAAATAAAGTATTATGAAATAAGATAAAAAAACTTTATAATATATAACATAGCACAGCATAATAAAACATAATAAATTAAACATAAAATAAAACAAATGTTAAATTATATTAAAATTTAAAAAGTTTAAAATATGAAAAATACCTAAAATAATAATAAGGTGTCATGACCACATGTGCCAAGAGTCATGTATTTTGTTTTTGCTTTTGGCCTCTAAAATGTGAAATTCTATAAGACTCTCAGGTGAGAGTGTTTAAAAAAAATATTTCAATTTAGAGGAGACAAATCGAAAAATAAATAGAGGAAAGCCAAACAGATGCTTTACTGCCACTAACCTATTCAGAGTGCCTTGAATTCGATGAGCAAATTAAAATAAAATCAAGATTTCATGTGGTGCAAAGTTTTAAATGTTTGAAAGAATGTATTGTTTTTAATTTTAAATATATTTATTGAAATTGTATCATTTCAAGCTAGGCATCCAGCTTGTGAAACGATTGTTTTCTTTCTTGTGTCTTACATACTACGTACAAGCGTTTTTATAGTAATTTTTGTCAATGCAAGCCAATAACAATTTTTCGGTGTTTACTTGTGTAATATGATTCTAGCATTCACGCGCCGCACATAAAATAATTACATTAGCTATGTTTGCGTTTAATTTCAAGTGTAATGAACCTTTTAAGAAATATGATACTCTATTTAAACGGCACAGCAAAGTGAATGCATAAGTGGACAATAAAATAAAAACCAAAACAAAATGTTTATGAATATTAATGTTAAGGCATATCCGACTTATAATCATACTACACCTCCCTTCTTCGGAAGAATGCTCATACAACTTTTTTTGTATGAACATTCTTTTACATTGAATTGTTAAAATAAAATATGTACATAAGAGTAATCTTAATTTTATATATATGTATATATTGTATTAATTTTCTAAGTTTAGACGCGTCTTTAAAACTACTTATTGTTGATAAATCTTAAGCCTATTTTTGTGAACTATTTGTTCTTTTAAAGATAACTTATCGACTATAGTAACATTATTTTTATTATCTATTGCTTTAATGGTATAAGGCCCACAATATTGGGGTTCCAGTTTATGGGCCACTTCATTCCTAAGTAAAACTAAATTGCCTATGCTAAAATTGTGATCTAAACTATTTTTATCATAAAATGTTTTTTGCTTAATTTTAGCTATGTCTATCATATTGCGAGCTCTTTTATGTGCTACTTCTAGCCTAAGTCTTACTTCTCTAGCGTAGTTATCTATGTTATATAATGGAGTAATTTGGTCTGCATTTTTGAACTGCTGAAACATGTTTGGTGTTTTTCCAAAAACTAATTCATACGGACAATAGTCATGTACTGTAGAAGGAGTGGTGTTAAAACAGTATGTGAAGTATTGTAGCCACTCATCCCAGTCGTTTTTGTCAATCGATATGTAAGATCTTACGTATTGATTGAAAGTTTTATGTGATCTTTCTATTACTCCTAGTGTTTGGTGGTGGTAAGCAGTTGAATTAATTTTCTCTATGTCCGAAATGAACGTCTTCATTGGACCGTAGGTAAGGATAAACTTTTCAAATATTGCTTTCGCCATTGTCTTGGCGTTTTTGTCTTGGATGGGTATCGTGACTAAATATTTTGTCATGTCGCATATTATTGTGACTGCATAAGTATTGCCATTAATTGTTGTAGGTAGTGGGCCTATTGTGTCTACAAAGACTATATCAAATGTACCTGTAGGTGTTGGTGTTATAGTCATTGGGCTTTTTAAATGCTTTGTTATTTTGGTTTTTTGGCATTTTTCGCAAGTTTTTACGTACTTAGCAACATCTTTTGACATTTTATTCCAGAAGTAATGTCTTTTAATTTTCATGAGTGTTCTGAAAATTCCGCAATGACCGCCTTCTATAGGGTCATCGTGGTATCTTTTTAGAATGTCCATTACAGTTTTAGCATCATTAATTTGGGTCACCTCATTCAGTAGCGCTACTTTTACTTTATTTAATATCATATTGCCCTTATTTTTAAAATCATTTATCGAGACAAATTCGAAAATTTTCTCGCTAGGTGCCACTTGTAAATTATTAATGCCATATTTGTCGGCCACTTCGTCGAGCCTAGAGAAGGATTGTCCTAAGTCAATTTTCCCATTAACAAATAAGTTGGTGTAATCTTTAATTTATTGTATTTCCTGACGTCAGTATTATTAATTGGGACATATATTTTGGGCTTATCATATGTTTTAATGTGCTGCTGTGTAGTTGGACTGCTGTTATTTTTTGACATTGATCTAGTCACTATTTTGTATAAATTTTGATTCTTTTCATTTATTTCCTTTAAGTCATTGATTGTAATGCGAGACAAAGCGTCCGCAACGTGATTATCTTTTCCTCTAAGGTATTGTGTTTTGTTGTCCTGTAGCTTCAGTACAGCTACCAATCAATTTGCTTATCGCATCGTTCATATTGTTAATATGGCCAGCTTCCATTATTAATTTGACTTTTTCAATGCTGCAGTTTTTGGTCAATGCTTTTACTGCAGTTTGTGTCGAGTGTGTTGCTTGCGAGTTCTGCCGACAACCCATCTGTGATATAGGCATTTTCTAAGTTTTTTGTAAGAGCTTCTATCTCATTACAATAACTATTAGCTGGTTTGTTGTTCTGTCTGATACTCATTATTTTTGCAGCTAATACTTCTACCGATTCTCTTTTAACTGACCTGTTAAGTTTTGTGATTATTTCAGAGATTGTTGTTTCTGTGTCTATGAGATTTCTGGCATTCCCTTTTAATTTCATCACCCATCAATCACCCTAGATCACTTCAACTAATTCTAAGGAATCTAAGAATGACCGTAGATTTTCTGTTTTACCATCGAATTCAGTCACTAGCCTTGCAGCCGTTTGTGTCATTTCGCCTTCTTCTTCTGACTCTATTTCTGAATTAGTAATTGGATAATCTGTTTCTGAGGAAACTGCTTCAAGCTTTGTTAATAGATTAGCTGGTGGGTTTTCAATAATATTTATTGAAATTTTCTCATTAATTGAATGAGATACTTCCTGTTGGATGTTGTATTTGGCTAATACTTTTACTAATTGATCTCTTAGTTGCCAAAATATGTCAAGAGCTTCTTTTTGATGATCCTTTGTAAGTCGCTCGAAATTTATATAAGTAAATTTCTAATTGATTCTAATGCTAATACTAAGTTTTCTAAATGTTTTTTAACTGTTTCCTGTTTTATTTGTATATTTTTATTGATACATTTAAACGATTTTTTGAAATTTTCCTTTTCTATCAGTAAAGTTTTATGAATTTCGGACCATTTGTTCATATTTTGTCTAACTCATTAGATCTACTCATATACTTTTTCTTTAGTTTTTTATTATGCATAGCATATAATTTTAATGCTAATATCAATAAGGTTATGACTGTGATTATAATTAAGCAAATTTCTACTAAATTTAAGGGTGTAACCCACTAACTACGCTCGAAAAAAAGGCTATTTTCGGAAATTTTTTTCAAGCAGGCTATGAATGATATTGATATAAAAGTTGTTAGGCTTGATAAATAAAGTCTTAAAATACAAGAAAAAATTTTTTGTTATTCATTTTTTGCAATTTTTTTATACAAAAACTATAGCTAAACATAACACCATGATTTAGAGATAGGTCGCTGGTCCACACGATATCTCGAGAACGGCTTATCTGAAACATAAAAATCAAAAAGTTTTAGATTTGTTATAACAGTAGCTATAAAATAAAGTAAAATTATTAATTTTTATTAATAAATAACAAAATGGCGGCCAAAAAACAAAAAAATTTAAAAAAACATGATTTTTTACACTGTTTTTTGTGAAAAAAAAATTAGTAAAAATCAAAATTTCATTACGAAAGTTGTTTATTTTATAGCTATTTATGTGTAGAATATGTGGTTAAAATTTCATGAGAATCGTTCCACTGGTTCCCGAGAAATCTTGTGGACCAACCGAAAAAACGTTAATTCGAGAAAAATGCAATTAAAGTTTTTTTTTATGAAAAATCATGAAAAAAACTTACCTAAGTTCAATCTGCGATTTTAACATGATGTTTCTGGATATATATACTTTCGAAAAATGCAAAAAAAAAATAATCGATTTTTCAAAAGTGAGTTAGTGGGTTACACCCTTAAGCCAGTGTTAACGACTACTTCGTTTACTACATTGGCATTGGGTTTACCAACTTTTGATAAGGTTTTTCCCATTTCTGAAAGACTATCTATTGGGGACCTTATACCGTAAATCAAATAATTTATGCAATGTAATAATTTATAATGTAAGGAAATACATTTTTTTTTTTTTTTTACATTGGATTTATGAATTTTTTTTTTTTCAAGTTAATTCATTTATTAAGTAAGCACATTATATTTAACATATTAAAAAATTTTCATAAAAATTACCTTCTGAGTAAATTTTATTCATTTACAGTCAAATTTTTTATAAGCCAAACAGAAGCCAAAGTTGTTTAACTTTGCCATGTAATAATTTATGTAAAAGAAAATTATTTTTGTCTCGAGCGGTTAACGTTTACAGACTCTAACTGTCTGCATTCAATCATGCACAGTGTTTTACTTAATTTCTTTTCTCTGCTGGAGCAGGAATTCCAGTTGGGTTATGCGCTCCCAGATTGCGCTAGCTTTTTCCCAGGATGGTGGTGGCTGCTGGTTTACCTCCCTGATAAGTATGCTGATTTCCCTCTTTATTCTGGTGGTGTAGCCTCCTCTTCTTTTTGGCTTGCTCACCTTTGGGATGGAAACCTCTTTTGGTTTTTTGTTGAGGCCGTTCCGTCTCCTGTATTCCTCCAAGGAGATTGGTTGCGGCCCTTGACCTCGGTTGTTCATCTATTTTTTGGTTGTAATGGCTTAACCAAGTAAGTTCTTCCTTCCGCAGCTGACGGATCGTTTTGGCTGATCACGTCAGGACTTAATATTTGGTGCTTTTTTAGGGCACTTGCAAATATATTGCAATTTTTGGTGCAGATATCGTCAGCACTCATGCAATATTTTGCACTTTGTTTGTGCAAGAAACTTGCATTTTATAGCTTAGCAAAATTAATGCTCAAGCTAGCAGGATCGCCATGTAAAGTTTTAAATGTTTGAAAGAATGTATTGTTTTTAATTTTAAATATATTTATTGAAATTGTATCATTTCAAGCTAGGCATCCAGCTTGTGAAACGATTGTTTTCTTTCTTGTGTCTTACATACTACGTACAAGCGTTTTTATAGTAATTTTTGTCAATGCAAGCCAATAACAATTTTTCGGTGTTTACTTGTGTAATATGATTCTAGCATTTACGCGCCGCACATAAAATAATTACGTTAGCTATGTTTGCGTTTAATTTCAAGTGTAATGAACCTTTTAAGAAATATGATACTCTATTTAAACGGCACAGCAATGTGAATGCATAAGTGGACAATAAAATAAAAACCAAAACAAAATGTTTATGAATATTAATGTTAAGGCATATCCGACTTATAATCATACTACAGTGGTACTATTTCGAGTTATGTTGCTGCTGTCCTAGAATACTTAAGCTTCGCATTCTGTTAGTCCGATTTCTGAAGATTATTTTTTTAACACAGCCGCTTAGGTGAAAATTTTATGTAAAAAAATATAATTTTTCAACGGAGCTCGATGTCCAATTCGGGCTATGCTCAATTTTCAATTTGGATTTTTCTAAACAATGATTTAAGATCTTCCTCCAAAAAGTTCTTCCGGCGTCCAAAAATATTTCTTAGTGCGTAATGTACGGAATTGTTGAAACCGAGATAGTTGGTCACTTCGCAAGCCACATAGCAGTTGGTACAAAAGCGATCTCCAATTGGAAAATAAACTTGTATGCGGAGCACCCTGTGCATACCTAAATGCATATTAAAGATCTTTTGGCTTCCTGCAATCAAAGTTAGAATCAAATATGAGATTTTAAATGAGCTCTGAGATATGTAAAATGTTGGTATTAATAGAATTTATGCTTGAAATTTTGTATGTAAAGAGATTTCTTCAAATGAAATGAAATTTACTCAAATATTCCTTTTGTTAAATTTTTACTTTACTTATGCATTATTGGCACATCAGCACTAAGCGATACCCTTTTGTTCCTTTTCCATTAATTTTCCCTTTATTTCCACAGCTCATTATCGGCCTTGGGCGTTAAGCTGCGAAAAGAAAGAAAGAAAAAAAAAACACAACCTTTGAAAGGAAATTTAATGGTAACAGTGCAGCGTAATATTTTAATGAGAAAATGCTGTTTGTATAAAAGCAATGTAAGGGTATAAATCGAAAAAGAAAAACAAAATGCTGCTGATTTATATGGACTTACACGCCAGCAGGCACATAACGCAATCGACAGGACGATTTACACACACGTACATATGTACACATACTTATGTAAATACAAAGCTGCCTTTGGTAAGAACTATGCAACCGTGATGGATTTCCTGTTGAAAAAAACACCAACAAAGCAGATAAAATAAAATAACAGATACACAAGCCATGAATAAATGAAACCAAATACAAATACCAGCAATTTATTTACATATGCACATATAATTACAGGCGCTGTGTAGTGAAACGTTGCACAATTCAAATAATAAGAAGGATATTCCATACATAAGCGGAATTTGTGAAGCTTCTAAGTGCAAGCAAGAGAGTTATTTCGTTGCTGGAATTTTAAGGAACGAAAAACTGAAATAAATAAATTCTTTTCTGAAAAATTATGTTTTAAAGTATATTTTATCCCAAAAAATGAAAAAAAAAATCAAAAATGTTAAAATATTAAAAAGCAACAACAGTAATTAGCTTTGGAAAAATTTTTCCCAAAATTTTTTTTTTAAAGTATTTTTGATACGTGTATTAAAAAATTAAAAAAAAAATTAAATATGTTAAAATATTAAACGAAAATATATCACTTTGCAAAATTTTTTCCCCAAAAAATTTTTATCAAAAAATATATTTTATCATAAAAAATTAAAAAACAAATAAAAAATGTTAAAATTTTAAAAGATAATGAAGATATTTCCCTTTTAAAACTTTTTTCCCAAAAAAAAAGTTTTAAAACTGTATTTTATCCTAGAAAAAAATAAAACAATAATAAAAAAAAAAAAAATGTTTGGAAAATTGTATCCTAAAAAAACGAAAAAAATGTTAAAATTTTAAAAGATAACGACGATATTTCACTTTAGAGAGTTGTCGTACAAAAAAATTTTTTTTAAAATATATTTCACCCTAAAATTAAAAAATAAATGAAAATTTTACAATTTGCAAAGACAACGGAGATATTTCACTTTTGAAAATTGTTTCCAAGTTTTTTTCAAAAGTGTATTTTATCCTAAAAAAATTAAAAAACGAATAAAAAGTGTTAAAATTTTAAAAGATAACGGAAAAATTTAATTTTTAAAGTGTTTTCAAAATTTTTTTCAAAAAGTATTCACTTTAGGGAATTTTTCTCCAAAAAAAAAAATTTTTTAAGTATATTGCGTCCTAAAAAATTAAAAAAAAAAATCAAAAATATTAGAATTTGAAAAGACAACGAAGATATTTTACTTTGTAAAATTTTTTCTCCAAAAAAATTTTTTTTTCAAGTAACTTTTAAAATATTAAAAGACACTGAAGATATTTTACTTTGGAAAACTCTGTATCTCACATCGAATAAATCTCAAAATTATTCAATTCATTTTCAAGTTTTTTTCCAGTTTCTAGAAGAATTGACTACAATATTCAAAATACATACATGGAATACTAGACATGTAATCGCTCGAAACTAGACTGTGATAAATGAAGCGTGGCGTTGGCAGCAAAAAGTGGCGGTCGAGTTTCCGCTGGAAGACGAATTAGTCTTCGTTTGGAGATATTCACTTCAAGTCACTGCGCTTTGTGGCTCTTAATTGTTTGTTTGTTTTTTAATTATCTTGTATTTAAGTTAATAAAGTGCGGTTTATTTTATGTACCGTTAACCACGCTTTATAGTATACATGTACATACATATGCACACATACATATATACATACGTACGTGCATACCACTTATCAGGCGCGAAATCCTGATACAAGTGGGATTTTTTTCATCACATTAAGAGCTTTGTAAAAAATGTAATTAATTGCATTCAGTTTATGAGGATTTGCTGGCAGAAGAAAAATAAGGCAAACAATTAAATGAATTGGAAATGAATGCCAATTAAATATGCACAAAGAATGATTCTGTGCATGGAAAAGTTAATAAAAATTTGAGTTTTTTCGCTTGTATGGTAAATTTGTAAGGCTTTTTAAATTTAAAAAAATTTTCAAGTAATATGAAAAAATAAGTAAATAAATAAAAAAATGATATATCTGGACAAATATACGCAATTTGCATTTACTCATTGATTATAATTTCGTTATTTTGCGCATGATTGGATTAAGTGAAAAAAAATCGTGATAATGGTTTTGAAGCGTTTTCTCAAAGTCAATACTATAAATCATAATTCATCAAAATCGTCAAAACTCTTAGTCTATACTCAGGCGCTGACTTTATTTGAATGATGATAATAGAGACCGAAAATAAGACTGCACAGACACTGGTTAGACAACAAGAAAAATACGATATCTCTAAGATCAACTTCGCCGAAGACAGCAATTGTCCAGAGGGTCTACATATTTTTTTTAAGGAGGCCTAAAACTTTAATATACAATTTCGTGCAAAAGTGCGTACAGTTTATCGAGAATATTATGTTTAAAATGGCTTCCAATGGAATTTCTCTACTCAGACGCCTATAGTACAATGTAACGCGCCATTTTTTTGTAGTACATTTTGACACTCTACCATCTACCTAAACGGTAATTTTTGACCCTTTTTCAAAATAAGTACAATAAAAGTTTACTAAAAATCACAGTTAGAGGGTTAAAATGTTCCACAGAAATTTTAAGCAGACAATTTTACTGAGGGTCACCGAAGACGAAAAACTCGTACGGGTTCACTTTTATCGAAATTCGAGGAGCTTTAAAATGGCATACTCGAAATTTAGAAATTTTATATTCTGATGAAATTTTTTCGAATTGTTTTTTAAATTGGCATAAATCCTGAAACTTAGATTTTGTTGATGTTTCTGTTGAAATTATATCTTTAGAAAAAAAATTAAAACTAAATAAGAAACATATGCGCTGTCAAAACTTGTCGCTAAGTCCTTGTACTGTAGTTATTCAACTGAATAATGAATTTATACGTTTTAGGTGAGTATTGAAAATTAATATTTTTATATATTAGAAAAGAAAAAATGATTTTGTTTTTATAAATTCAAAATTATTCAAAGTCATTTTAAGACAATTTTTAATTAAGAATTTGAAATTCCACTATTTTATTTCATTTACGAGCCCCAAAAAATTAAAATTAAAAAAAAATTAAAATTAAAAGTTTTTTTCATAAACCTAAATTATTCAAAGTCGTTTTAAGTCACTCTTTAATTAAGAATTTGAAAATTTCACTTTTCACTTTCATTTGCGAAAATTGTTTTGTATTTCTGAATTACCAAACTGAAAAAAATTATATATGAAAAAAGAAAAAATGAAAAAAAAGAAAAAATTATTTTATTATTCGTTTTAGGTCACTTTTTAATTAAGAATTTGAAAATTACACTATTCTATTTTGAATGCGAACCCAAAAAAAATTATATGGTATATAAAAAAAAAAAAATGTTTTATAAACCTAAATTATTCAAAGTCGTTTTAAGTCACTTTTTAATTAAGAAACTAAACCGGAATTGCTGCTACGGCTAGTAAGAAACTGGTTTATGTAGAAACAAAGGAAAAAATTGAAAAAAGAGAAACAATTATAGTGTTTTTTTTCATATATTAAAAAGTATTCAAAGCCATTTTAAGTCACTTTTTTCGTTTGCGAAAATTTTTGCATAAGCTGAAATTCCTTTTGTGGCGTTAGTGAGAACCCTCAGAATCCCTCAGCTAGGTCCAATTATGCTCAAGGAGGAAGCTCTTGTGATTTCGGAAAAAACCAAGTACTTGGGACTAAACATAGATTGGAAATTAACTCGGAAATCAAACAGCTTAGAAAGAGTTAGGAAAACGAACCAAACTTTTTATGCCTGTAAGAGAGCGTTAGGTAAGACCTGGGGAATTAACCCTAAAGTTGCTCATTGGCTTTATAGTGCTGTCGTCTGGTGAAGTGCTATGCAGAAAAAAACCTATTCTAATTTACTGAATAGGGTGCAGAGATTAGCGGAATTAGTAATAAGTGGTGTCATGAAAACCACGCCATCAATGGCTTTGGATATTAGATTACATCTGCCATCCCTAGATCTCTTCTGAAAATACTCAGTCGCCTGTTCCACTTTAACGCTCTGAGCGAGCTCACAATGGCAGACTGTCACCATCTTAGACTCCTATACGAATATATTCAGTGATTGTGACTATCCCCCTCCCATTCTCTGCTTCGAAAGGAATTTCTTAATGAAAACTGGAATGGCTTGAAGAAGATCCATCACCCAACGCACCCGTTCAGATCTACACGGACGGATCTAAAATGGACACCGTTGTAGGATCAGGGTTATATTGCGAAGAGCTTTCTATCACTGAATCCTTTAAACTACCGGATCACTGTAGTGTTTTTAACCGGAAATAAACGCTAGACATGAAGCCTTAAAATGGTTAGAGACAAACAGAATATCATCAACAGATATTTGCATTCTATCAGAGAGCCAAGCTGCCCTACGGTCCCTGGATGCATTTCAAATAACATCAAGGAGTGCCTTACGTTATCGCCAATTTCTTATCTCTCTCATCTTATGCTGGGTTCCACACCACAGAGATATACCAGGGAGCTGTAGGGCTCACCAACTTGCAAGAGAAGGTACCTGTATACCAAACATAAGTAATTTTATGGGAGTACCACTCGCAACTTGTAAGCTTCTTATTAAGGACGATCTAATCAGTTCTAAAACAAAAGATGGATTAGTGTCAATACCTGTGAAATCGCTAGGCAAACATGGCCAAGGCTAAATCTACGTCTGTCTAAGAGTATTATAAAACTGAGTAGACTTCAAATTAATACCTTAGTAGGGGCCCTCACAGGATATTATCTCATAGGAAATCATGCAAGGAAATTTGGCGTTTACATGTATGATTTCTGTCGTAGCTGCAGAAATGAGGAGGAGTTGGAAACAATTCAATACCTTTTTTGCACATGCTCGGCTCTAGCCAGAATCAGGAACCAATATTTAAAATCCTACTTAATGAATATCGATAATCTATACACTTTAGGTATCAAAAACCTTTTACGCTTTGTCAGAAGCTCAGGATGGTTCAATATGGAAAGGGAAATGTAGCCCAGCCCCTGCGGCTCGCTGACTCCATGTGCGTTGCGGCTGCCAAACCTAACCTAACCCAGTAAGAAAACGCATGGAGAACAGAATTCAAAAAAAAAAAACCACAAAAAATTAACTACATACTAAAAAGTTTCTTTTTTATAAACTAAAAATTATCCAACGCTATTTTAAGTCACTTTTTAATTAAGACTTAAAAAAGGTATGTTTGGTGATCTTTTTTAATTTTTATTTTTAAATGCTGACTTATGACTTAAAAAATTCATAAAATAACATGCAATAATTTAAATCTGGAGTTCTACCATTTATACATACATGCATGTACTAACTTTTTTGTTTTTACTGCTTCATGTCTGACCACATATACTCCCCTTACACACACTCAGCACCATAATTTATGCAGCATTCATTGTCGTGCATTATATTGGCGCGTTAGTCGCACTACTGTAATGCCACTAAAATATGCATGCAGCTTATGGCAAATATGACATGGCTGTTGGTTAACATGCAAAAATATTCATATGTTCAACATAATACTTACATATATGTACGTATGTGTAGGCGTCATTGTAATAAAGTAGAAGGCAAACAAAAAAAGCCAAAAAAACAGAATAAGGCGTTGCATATTTTTTAGCGCTTCAGCGGAATATAATGGCCGGCAGAGTGAGTGTTCAATAGTGAAAGCATTATGTGAATGAATAAAATTATGTTGAAAAAAGTATACGGCATAGTGCTAGGCGCTTAAGCTGAACAGATATGCGATATTAATTTCTTTAAATGATACTAGCAAATATTTCCGTAACAATATAGAATTTGTATCTTTCAACTTCCAGTCCGTAACTCACATTTTATTCCTTATAGCAATTAGTGTCTGCGTTCTGATATGCCAAGGCTGGCTGTCTTTAATCGCTCATTGCTTTATTTATTACACCAGCGGCCACATCGCATTAGCATTACAGTCTTATGCAGATCGTTGATTCCACAACTACAGTTCTCCACTCCGATCGATCCTCCACTACGCCTTTCTAGTTTGTGTTGCCTATTTGCGACCTCATCAACCCAGAGTTTATTTGGTCTTCCTCGACTTCTCCGTCCAATTGGCTGTCTATGGAACGCTCTACTGGTAGCTCTTCATTTGGGCATGTTGTACATGTGCCCCAGCCATCGTTGTCTTCGTTGTCTGTTTATAGTCTCTCTCTGGCTTTTAATAGTCTCCATGTAACAGACTAATTTTACTATCAGTAATGTGGCCGACACATCAACCTAAAATATCTTTTGTGTTCTGGTCTTCATGTAACAGAAAAAGCAGGTCACAATGGAAGAAATGTATTTACCACCTGAACCCAATCTATCCTGACATCTCTGTTATTTTGAATCATATGAAACTTTCTTTCGACAGAAAAATGCTTAGCTAATTCACTATATTTAGTGAGTCTTGTATATTTAAATAAAACAAATATGACTTCGCTACAGTTCGCTGAGTTTTAATATTGCAGAAATTTCAACTGAACACACAAAATTTCTTCCAAATTATAAAAGAGCAATGCAAATAAAATGAAACACGTATTTTCAAAACCTAAAAACTAAAAAATACAATAACAAAATAAAATTATTCAATTTTAAAAAGTCCAGATTTCTGCCAAAAAGTAATAAATTTAGCAAAACTGAAATGGGACAAGTCTTTCTAAAACTCCAAAAAATAAAAATATAAATAAATAAATAAAAATGCTTCCAGTTATTTATTTATTTCTTTTTTTTTGGAAATTCAGCGGGAAGAAATTATTTTTGAGGAAACAATTTATTTTCTTTTTATTATAATTTTTCAATATACAAAACTCCTAGTTGGCGCATAGAGCGTCGTGTCTTCATATTCCATAGTCCGATCTTAGTCCTTTGGGTGGCCAAATGGCGTCGGCGATTGAATTGATTTTGTTATCCGAGTAGTTTGACGATTCGTTAGCATTTTGTGTTTTAAGTTGCTAGCCTTCCTCATCCACCTTGGTGCTAGTTGAACTATGCGCACCTCCAAGCAGGTATTTGGCTCTTTTGGTCCGGGAATGTTATTTTGTTTTCTTATATCTCACTTACCCTGCATGATGCTGAGCCTCTGCCGCCTAGGGACGCGTCCGAAGAGAGACCCAACTCCACACGCAAAAATAAAAGATCTTTTTTTAGTAATTTTAATATTTTTTTTTAAGTTTTCATTTTATTGGTATCTTTAATAATTTTTTTTTAATTTAAAATTTTTAATTTTTTTTAGTTATTTTAAAATTTTTTTTTAGTTTTAATTTTATTGTTTATTTTAATATTTTTTTTAAATTTAAAATTTTTAATTTTCTTTGCTATTTTAATTTTTTTTAATTTAAATGTTTTAATTTTATTAGTTATTTTAGTAATTTTTTTTAATTTTAAATTTTTAATTTTATTAGATACTTCAAGATTTTTTTAATTTATTTTAATATTTTTTTTTTAAGTTTTAATTTTATTGATTATTTTAATGACTTTTTTTTTTAATTTTAAATTCTTAATTTTATTGGTTATTTTCAGATTTTTTTTTAGTTATTTTAATATTTTTTTTTATATTTCTTTTCTTATATTTCTTTTCTTTTTTGCTCCCTCTCTTGCTGAGTTGCTATGCCTCAAAGCAACACAAAGTTTGGTGTCCAAAAAATTATGTAAAATTATTTTATTAAACTTTCTGATTTTTGTTGTTTATATATTCGTTTTTCACGTTTACTTAAATTTTTGTATATATATTTTTTAACACAGTATATTTGATTACCTAAAAATATGACTCACTCACATTGAGACTCAAAATAAAATATTTTCCCTTGCACAACTGATTTCTTTCGTACGCTTCTCGCCTCACTGAAGTTGGCTCGTTGGCTCAGTTGCCGGCACACTCAGCTTTCATCTTTCTTTTATTTTCTTTCGCATCATTCTTTTAGTTGGTAACTTAATCCTGAAAGATTTTTCGTATCCTGCAGTTGAAAAAATGTTACTCTTTTGCTACATTTTTCACAAGCACTTTCTCGTTGCATATTTCTTGGCGCGTGGAAGTGTTAATGCCCGTGATGTGTGTTACACAAGTGCGCTTCATTTGAATAATGTGTGCCATTCATAATGCATACATGAACTTATACATACTTATACTGATTCTTATGTACCTGCATTTTTTTCTTGATCCAAGGATACAATGATACATTTTTGATGGTTATATGCGCGTTGATTACTTTCTCACACTCTTGAGTTTTTCTTTGTTTCTTACCTCGTTTACTACGCCACTTTATTACTGCTTTGTATTTGTGCTTCAGATTGTTGATTTAATATATTAATAATTTATTTGATGCTATATTAATCATATTCGTTCTGAAATGCTTCAGTGAAATGATGAGGGCCGATAATAGTTAAACTCGCCTCAAGCAAATTTGTTTTTGGGCCGGAGGCATGGTTAGCAAATGGGCCCGACCGACTGTCGTAGATCATCCTATTATTAAGCAGAAGGGATTGTAGGCAGCTGGTTGAATTGATGACGGGCCTCTTTCAATAGGCGAAGCACATGGAAAGGGTAGGCACCTCATGCACTCTGTCCAGCATGTGGAGAGGAGAATGAGACGGCGGACTACTTTCTGTGCGTCTACCCGGCCTTCGCTCGAATCAGGCTTGAGATCTTTGACACTGATGTATGAAGAAGCGACCTCCTTGGCTCCTTGGCGCCACAAGATCTACTCAGATTTCTTCGGAAGTCGGGTAGATTTAACCCCTTAGGACCTCATGTTCAGAATTATTCAGATAATGTTTAAAGCCTTATAATATTTTTATTTTACTTTATTGACAACACTTGGGACCTAATGTGAACAATTGTTCACATGCAGGAAAATTCGGAAAACTTAATAAATACAGGGTGGCTGATGAAAGCCGCTACGAAAAAAAAATTGAATAACTTTTTTTCTTTTTAAGTTATCTGTTCCATTTTTGTTTTAATTTGCAGATTGATCTTTAAAATTTATTAAAATGGATAATTGGGACACGCAAACAAGAATTTGGATAGTCCGCCGCTATCACGCACTGGAGTCCGTAGTTTTGGTACAGAGAGAGTACAGGCGGATGTTTGGCGGCGATCCCCCGAGCAGATGGACCATAATGAGACTGGTGAATAATTTTGCTGAGCAAGGAACAGTCGCAAGAAGGCCTTATCATCGAAACCCACAAGTTCGGACGGAGGAAACGATCGCTGCTGTAGCTGCAGCTATACAAAGCAATCCAAGGGTTTCAACAAGAAGCTTATCTGCTCAACTTGGTGTCAGCCGACAGTCTTTGCAAACAATAATGCACAAAGATTTAGACGTATTTCCCTACAAAATTCGAATGGTTAACAAACTGATTGCAGCAGACTTGCCGATTCGCTTGGAATTTTGCCAGAAGATCCTGCAAATGGTGGAAGAAGACCAAAACATGTTAAACTGCCTTTTCATGTCTGATGAGGCCCATTTCGATTTAAACGGCAATGTGAACAAACAAAATTGTCGAATATGGAGTACTTCTAACCCACAGATACTCCACGAGACGGAATTGCATCCTCTTCGCGTGACAGTGTGGTGTGCGGTTTCTTCACGCTGTATTGTCGGGCCTTATTTTTTTGAAGAAAATGGTCACACCGTTACGGTTACTGGAGACCGTTATTTGAAAATGCTGAAAGAATTTTTCTATCCAGAACTACGCCGAAAGAGAATTCCTTTCAACTCTGTGTGGCTTCAACAAGAAGAGGCAACGTCTCACATAGCCCAGACTGTTATGACAGAGTTGCGACGAAAATTTCCCAATAAACTGATTTCAAGAAACTCCGAATTTCGTTGGCCCCCCAGGTCGCCTGACCTTACTGCACCTGACTTTTTCTTGTGGGGTTTATGTAAACAAGAAGTTTATAAAACAAAGCCAACAAATTTGGATGAACTAAAACAATCCATTCGGGCAACAATTGCGGCTATTCCTGTCGCAACTCTCAAAGCAGCAATGAACAACTTTTTACTAAGATGCCGCACTTGTATCAACGAGCATGGGAGGCATTTAAATTCAATTATTTTTAAAACTAGTTAAGCTACATTTAATAAAATTGAATTACCTTCAACTTGAAAAAAAATAAATGAATTCCACACACTAAAAAAAAGTTATTTGAGTTTCTTAATGTAGCAAAATTCATCAGCCACCCTGTACTACCTATTTTTTTGGTTTCCAGAAATTGTGCATTCAAGATACCATTATGGCCTAGCAGGTGGAATTTAGTTTGAATTTCTAGTTCTTCTGAGCGAACGCTTAGACTAACTCTTGTTTAGAGCTCAGTTTAGACCCATTTAAATATAAGAAAACTTAATGCATTTTTGGAATCTTAGAGCTGGCCGGAACCATAATTCTTTCCCTTCATATTACTAAGTCATGCTGCGCGTGTGAAAGTTCGAAGTGATACAAAGCAGTCCGTAGTCTTCTGGGTAAGCTTTCCAGTATTACGTTTCAACTTCATAATATTGACTACCAGTTAAGAGCGGCTAGTATTCAGTATTACGATGTGACGTCATAAAATTGTCTCCCCAGTTGATTAGCTGCCGTAGTATTAGAGCAGTCCCTTCTACTAACCATTTTCCCTGCACGCTACAAAACCACCAACTTAAATGTCAATACTTTTGCTTCGCTACTTGTTTTAAGTACCCAATTTAAAAGAAATGTGCAATTAGCGAGCGTGGGCGGCTATGAAAATGAGCTGACAAAATCGCAACCTAATTTCAGGCGGAGAGATGTTGCTTTAGTAAACATTTTGGTATATTTTTGCGAAACGTGCGACACTCTTGTCCTTCATTTGTTGTTGATTTGTAAAAATAGCTCTGCATACTGTTTACATGCAATCTGCATATTTATCTTTTGAATTGCTGTTAAACGCCTAAATTTATGCCATCATAATAATGTGATACAATTTATAAGCGCATAAGTTGATGTTGTTTTCAATTAGTGGTTAGGCAACTTTTACTCAGAAACTTTTTAATTTGAGTCAATTAAAGCTTTAAATGTTGACACTGCATCGCATTTTGCTTGAAGCACCACCAAATAGGCAACAAAGTTTTTCATTTGTTAATTGTGTAAATGTAAAAATTAGCTTGGCAGCCAGCAGAATTTATTTTAGCAAGCGCATGAAAAACGTTTCCAACTTGTTGTTAAATCAATAAGTGCACTTCCTTTTGGTTTGCTCCAGTTTGAGGCGCCAACTTTACTTGCTCCACTTTTCATACTGTGAAATCAACTTTTGTAATTCGATGAATGCACGCGATTGCAGTGCATGTATGGATGTATTTTGTTTACAATCACTATGTACACGCCACGTAAGTGTTAGTTTAGGCACTCGCATACTTGCATACTTTGTTGCTTATTAAACGAGTTGTAATACTCTTGCAATCTTGTTCAGCTGCGCAGCATAAAGCGCTCCCTTGTTAATTCAACTTACTAAGTTAAATCTTTGCCGTGCTAAATGACCCTCCTGGTTGATACCATTTTTAAACAGTCAGCGTCTCCTACACTGCACTAATACTCTAACTGAGTAGAGTCCAATGAGAGTAGTAGGAGGAGTCCCCTAATATTCCCGCGGTAGCAACCGTGATAAATTTTTATTAGAAAATGTTTACAATAGAAGTTTTTGCTATAAAATTAAATTTAGGAAACTTTGTTGGTCACGTTGCATAAATTTATGAGCATACATTTTTGGTGTTTAATTTTTGGCAACTTGCTTTTATGTGACCACATACTAGGGTGGAATGAATTCAAATGGTAAATATCAGGAAATCCGACTTATGTAAAGGGTTTTCCAATAGCAGGCGTTATTTTGAGAAACTACGCCATTAATAAAAATGGAACGTTACACGCTTAAACAACGCATTGAAATTAGTAAAAATCTTTATAAAAACGGTGAGAATTTGGCAGAGACGGTTCCTAAAACTCGAACATTTTTGGGTCAGCGTGAAGCACCTTGTCGGACCGCAATACAGAAATTGGTGAAAAAATTCGAGCTTTTGGGACAAGTTAGTGATGTGAAGAATAAAACCCGTGCACGTCGCTCTAGAACAGCTGGAAATATTGCTGTTGTAGCTCAAAGTGTTGAAGAAAACCCAGGTTGGTCAATTCCTCGTTGTTCTTTGGAATAAGGCATTCCACAAACGTCATTACACCATATTTTGCATAAAGATTTGGGTTTTAAGGCTTATAAAGTCCAGTTAACACAAGCACTCAAGCCGGCCGATCATCAACAACGTCGTGTCTTTGCTGATTGAGTCGTTGAAATGCATGAAAATGATCCGGAATTCCATCAATAAATCATCTTGAGTGATGAGGCCCATTTCCAGCTCGGTGGCTTGGTCATCAAGCAAAATTGTGGGCTCTGAGGCTCAGAAAATCCAAGAGTTATTGTTGAAAAGCTTCTCTATCCAAAACTTGTGACTGTTTGGTGCGGTTTATGGTCCGGCGGAACCATTGGACCTTATTTTTTCGAAAATGAAGCTGGAGCAACAGTTACGGTGAATGGATGGCGCTATCGAGAGATGATTAACGATTTTTATGGTATTGATCTGGACAACATTTATTTTCAACAAGACGTCTCGACGTGCCACACAAACAACGAAAACTTTGATCTTTTCCGGGAATAATACCTCTTATTGGAAAACTCTTAATAATATAAATAAATATTTATTATTATTTATTCAATACCAGCTTTTCAGCTGCAACAGACATCATTCGGTGTTATTTATTAGTCGTGCGTATCTACAGCCATAAAGTTCTATTATAGAATGAGATCCACGATAACTTAAATCACTTGATCAATGAGGAAACTTGTACCTGCCTCTAACTAGTTCAGGTCAGTTATGCCTGACCTCCTTACAAGAGGCTTCCGCACCTCTTTTTCTATAGATACATTCATATATTAGATTGCTCGAGAAAGTATGTAAGTACAAATGCGTGAGACCCAAAAGTTTCAAGGAAATATATGAAGACAGCGAGAACATTTTGCTATAGTACCCGTCAGCTGCAATGGAGCATCTCTTCTTGCTCCAAGTTCTATTTGAACTTAGGTATGAAATAGCTTGACAATAAATCGAAATACTTTGCAGACTGTTCATAGAAAGAGCTACCGTAAAGAAGTATAACACAACTTACAAGTATTTAAACTATCTGTTATGCTGCCTCTTACCGCGACATCCTGATAAAACGGTATTAAATCAAGTTTAAAAAGTCTACATCAACTCGAATCGTTTGCGTGCTGAACTTTCAGTTTGATCCGAAAATGCGTTGTTTTTGTATTTTTCACTGTAAGTTTCACAACTGCAATCTGCTGTTTATAGCAGACTGCTTAATCTGATATACTTTATAACAAAGTCAATTTGAAGAACTTCACGCGCATACCTGAAATGCGCACACAAGCGCTAATACAGGAAAATGAAGCGGAACAGAGCAGAGCAGAGCACTCATACGCCCTGTACAACAAAAGCGAATAAAGTTTAAACACTCTTCTACTACTACATTTTTCGTATAACATAAGTCAGGACAACGTTAAATTGAGCAGCGTTTCAAAGTTGACAGTGTACTTTATATTTTATTTTAAAGTCAAATAAAAAGCAGTGGAGAATGAGAAATAAAGAAGAGAGAGAATCATAAGAGTGGAAGAACCCAAGGAAGTTTTTCTTTTTTTGTTTTCATGAAAAACTGGTCTGCAAGTGGAATATTTTCAACATCAAAGTTAGCTGCTCCCGTATTTTTAAGGAAAGCCAAGTTTACACCAGCTCATATCCTCAGTGCGATTTATGTGCATGCATTATTTATGTTTGTGTATGTGTGTGTTTTTATTTGAGTACATTTATATATTTTTATCTTAGTAAAGTTGTTGCTTATACCCACGTGGATTTGTCTTAGTCTCAAACTGATTTGAGGTTAATGCAGAATTGTTACCCCCGCCTCTGCTACGTTGATTCTGATTAAAGTATTCTTTATTCAAGATATGCTCGTATATGAAGATAGACAGAATAATCAGTTGGGGACAAGTGTGCAAAGTGCAAAGTGTTAGTTAGATATGAAGAGGAGTTAAATATTTTTTGTATATACATAAGTACACATACTACATATAAAATATAGAATAGCAAGAGACAGGTGAAACAGATGCCGTGCCTAAAATCCTGCCACATGAAAAGATATCAACAGGTGGATAAAGGGGTTTCGTATGCAGGAATAAGTGTTGAAATTGGTGCTGCTATGCTCGAGTACGTCGAAAATTCATCAAAATCTCTTTCGTCTTTTTCTTAACCAAGCACGAGACTTCAATGGTGTAACAAGCTTTCTAATACTTTGAGATACTTTTGATAAAGCAAAAGAGTCCCTGAAGTCAAATCGTTTCATTCTACGGTCTAAAGTGATAGCTATAGCAATGGCTCTATGAAATTCTACTTGCCCAAACCGTCCGTACAGCTCTGATGTATTATCGGAGCACTACACAGACCGCAGCTTATATGAGTAGATGGCATGCTAGATAGTAATTAATTTTTCTGAAAAATCTTGGAAATTTCTCATCGAGTGCTACTTTTCAAAACTTTAACTGTGTCTGTTTTATTCAGATGGACTCTGCCTTTGAGCCGCTCCCTCAGGGAACAGCCAAATTCGGGTAAAACAAACTACAAAAAACAGCTTTAAGTCGGTTTATCTTCACGGCCGAACTTCTTTTTCTATACCAGAATTGAATTTTCAACTGAACGGCCGAGATGAACATTCACTGGTTGGTTTATTTGCGCTTTATTCCAGATGAGCCGACTCTGATTTTTATGACTTATATCCACCCTTTTGGCATCCGCCATTTTATTAATGGGTTTTAAGTATTTTTTTGCGGTTCTTACGCCTTATCGAACTCATAGCCATCAACTTGTGATAGTTTTAAAACAAACGAAATCTTAGGCTACAGCTCACATCCAAGCACGCAGCCTATGTCTCAGTCAATTTCGAATCCTATGCTTGAATATAATTTACTAATTTGTATGTAATACGGCCAAATAAATCCTCTGTCACTATTGCGCAAGTGTCCGCTCAAATTTAATCACTTGTTGACAGTACAGGGTAATTCCACTCTAATCGCACCAAGTGCACAGCAGAACCTTCTTGACTGTTAACTCAAACTTGGAAATGGTGCCTTACTTACTTACTTAGATGGCCATAACAACCCGTTACCGAGTTACGGCCGACCTCACTAGCTCTCTCCAGGCGCCTCTGCTTCGCGCGCGCCTTTTCCAATTCTGTACACCAAGCGAGGTCCGAGGCTATTGCGGCCCACTGGTTGTTTTTTGTTTTCCGTGGTGGGTCCCAAACCCAGCGCACAACCCAAATTTAATGTCCTGGGGGACATTCGTCTCACACATTCGTTCACTGCCCGGCGGGTGCTCAGCAGCCATCCAGGATGGCCAAGGAAAAGACAGAATCAGATCCAGGGGGGTGTGTGTCGACTTGGATAAGGCAAGTGTCAAGGATAACGCCCTGGAGTTTGCCATGTTAAACCCAGTCAAGGCCGTTGCCTTGTATTGCTAAATCCCATACATCCCGGAAATTGTGGCTGGTTATGATAAATTTCCGCTGTCGGTCTAGTATGTGAATAATTTTTTATTGCTAGTTAATAACCGCTTCAAAAATTGAGCGACTTCATTACGTTTCAAATATCAGTCGTGAATTCGATCCAAAGATTATTTTACATAAATTCGTATGGCAATCATACAACGATCTTCTTCTTCAAACTAGCCTAGCTAAAATGGTTCCAAATGGTTTTTTGTCCTGTCTTCAGTTCCTGGTCAATGGCAAAAGTGCTCTTATTTCCGTTCGTGTCTGCGATTTCTACGATTTTATGAATATTTTCAACGACTGGCTTACCAAAGCGAGAGCCATCTTGGAACAGCCGCCTAGTTGCCGTATTTGTTATTGTAATGAATTCATAAATAGTATACATTGGTTTGCCGCCTACTCCACCTCTTCATTTTGGTCGCAGTAGTGGTAATGGTGGTGGACCCAGACCCACATCCAATTAGCATAAAGATGCCAATATGATACACTACTTATAGCATCACTGCTTTTTATTAGTCTAACCATCTTGATTTGACTATGAATCTATCTACTGCCATGTTGTCTATTTTCTTACATGCAATGTCTTTCAAGTTAACCAACGAGAATTTCCTCAGCATTCTATCACCAAGACTTGGGCACTCACACAGCTAATGAAAGACTATTTCTTTATATTATTCTTGATTGCAGCTTCCACATCTATCGTTGTACGACCACCCCATCTTCCTGGCTTGGTCTCCCAAAGACCAGTGTTCGGTTATTGTTGACGTAATTCTCA
This sequence comes from Anastrepha fraterculus, assembly GCA_037575425.1. Lineage (NCBI taxonomy): Eukaryota > Metazoa > Arthropoda > Insecta > Diptera > Tephritidae > Anastrepha > Anastrepha fraterculus. Next base: position 193,573 of record JAYXIM010007091.1, on the reverse strand, counting down.
ATATTTCTGCTCGTAGCAATCTTAACAACTCGTCAATTCTAGATTTGTTGAAATTGGGCCACCTTTGTTTAGTTATTTTGCCGTTACCTGTGTTAGTCCATCTGTCAACGGCCTGCTTCTGGAATAGCGAGAAGATCTCCCTCTTGCGCACGCCTCGTGGATACATATTTCCAACGCTTCGAATTCGTTAAAGGATGCCCCCTGTCTTGTCAGTTCATCAGCTTTCTCATTTCCTTCTATGCTCCAATGGCCAGATACCCAGATGAGAGTGATGTCTGTCGTTGGCGCTTCCGATAGTTGTTGTGAATGGTTTCTAATTATTGTGCTAGCTTCCCTTACAACGAGAATTTCTGCTTGAAAAATACTATTTCGATTCCCCAGGCGAAAAGACTTGGAAGTTTCGAGGTATCTCTAATTTTCACCGCATCTGTGTGTATGCATCCGTCAGTGAAAAGAGTAGTTGTCTGTTTCTGACTACTGAATTCAAATCCCATTCCTTTCGTGTGTCGAACTTTACCTTAAGCTGTATTTTAAAGTCTAGGGTAGCGTTAGTAAAATCTGATGAGTTGCTAGTAAGCCTTCCTCCGAAAATATTCCATAGCCAACCTTATCGTCTAGCTTGGAACGATCTGCATAAAAATTTAATTCCCCCTCTTGAAGAGCCTGTCGAAGGTGAGTCTAGGAATAGAGTAGTCTATTTCTTGTTTGTGAGTGCAAAATATAAGCGTGGCCAAACCAGTCTTTCCATAGCGCCATACTTTTGAGGCCGCGCCAAAGCGGCGACCACGTGTTTCCCTACCAAATTTAGTGCAGGTAAATTGATTAGCGCTTCCAGCGCTTTGTTTGGGGTAGTTCTTAAAGCGTCAGAGATGCATAAAAAAGCTGTTCTTTGGATCCTACTCATGATTCTAGTGTAGCTCGCCTTTTGAGCAGAAGGTCACCATACAAGTATTCCATATATTAAGATTGGCCTAACTACAGAAGTACAGAGCCAATGTGTAACACGGGGTGTTAGTGCCCATTTAATACCAACCGTTTTTTTTTCAAGTACATAATGCAACGAATTTTATCGAATTTTATCTTGTTTTACTCCCATTTTTGAATGCCGTACCACACAATTGGCTTCAGCAAACACTAAACTGTCAAGGAACTTTAATTTTAGTTTTATGTCACTTTTAAATTACTGCATAGTATATCCCGTTACAATGCACACATCTTGAGCTATGACTCATTAAAGACATCCAGTTGAAAATGGTCAGAATTTTTTACTTCACCTCACATCAAATCTGCTGCGTATTTTCTTCTTCACACCTCTTACTTTCCTGTACTAATTGGAACACTTAACTCTCAATTCTCGTAATGAATAAAATGTGCGGCTTGTGACGAAGTCAACCCAAACGATGCAAAAAACAAAAACCATTTCTTACAAATCAAGTTAATTACATTAGCGGGTTATAAAAAAAAATCGTTAAACGAGCCATGCAAAGCTGTTGTTAGGCCACTAAGGCTAAATAAAAAGAACGAAGGCGCTTTTACTAAATAAACATACGAAACTACAAGCACATAGATATTTAGAGAAAGAAATTATGCAAAGCGTAAGTATAATACTTATGAAGCCGGAAATTTATCGCAGGACTAGCGATAATTTGTTTTCATGAGCGCACAATGGAGAAGAAAACTCAAGAAACGATGCGTAAAAAGGCATATTAAATGAGATGATGAAGTGCATGTCAGAATGATGAATAATGTGGTGAGGCGCACAAGCGAAATAATATTAGCTTTAGTGAATTACTTTAATGCTAAGACATTCTAATAGCTTTATTGTTAATTGTATGCGAAAATAAAAGAGAGAGAGAGAGAGAAAAAGGCAAAGAGACATTTCTTGAACCTGTTTGGTAGATGAGGCTAGTCAGACCTGAAGTGACTTTTGAATTAACTTAAATTGGGGAAAAAATATATTTGTAAGCAAGTTTGCACCTGAAGTTGGATGGAACTTTCAAAAATTATCATTAAAACAAAAAACGCTAAATATTGCATTACTAGCCATGCAAAATGTATATCATTGTGATTAGAGTCAGTGGGTGCGAATGTGGCTGCCAAAATAGCAGCGAAATAGAGAACTAAAAATGGCTAGCCACCAACCGCCATAAATTACCTTATCTAATACCACTATTATGGCACTTAGATTTCTCTCCTCCAATGTACGAGCCATCAACGCTGCTCTGATGTTTTTTAGTCGTGTTCAAAGTGGCATAAACTGTCAGTAAACGCTTATTTACGAGTATATCTTCACTTTTCGTCCCAATATGCGGGCAGACAAGGCAGGCCATTTAAAGGCTTAAAGAGCAAGCAGGTGTTGGTAAAATGCGGAGCGGGTGGGGCGAAAAATCGCCGCTGGCTTACGTCTGGTTGGCTACCAATGCTTTCGTTTAAGAGAGAGAAGTTTTATTGTTTTTGTTTTGTGTAGGAGATAAGTTGAAATATACCAGCCTACAGTTTGTGCATTGCACTGGAGGGCAGGCCTCCGCTTTAATTTATTGAAATTACTCACATTTCTAGGCAAAGTGAGAGATACCAGTTGGGTGGAGAAAACTAAAAGCACTAGTTTCCATGAAATGAGTGAAAAATTTCAGAAACTCGATCCTACAGAACGCAGGATAAGCGTTGATAAAATGCAGACCACTGTCTTCATCCCCCAGCAAAGACGCTGTCAACTGACAAGTCTAGCCCACACTTGTGCTCGGCAAATGTATAAGGGCTGCTTAAAGTACCGACAAGCAACCTAAAGTCTCTTCGGTTGAGAGAAAAGTTAAAATTCATGTCTTTTATTCAGTAAAAGTTTGAAAAAAACCCGATTTATTTAAGTATTTTTATATTAAATTATTGCGTTGGGGAATAAGTTCATAGCGTTTTTATGTTTTCTTTTATTGTATTTTAAAACGATTTGTTTGCTGTTTGGCAAAGGGCAAGTTCTCATTCGATAGAACTCTTTCTCTGCTTTATAAAATTGTGTTAATTGTATTTTTGAGTTACATAATTTTTTATTCGTTTTGAGGCGTAGAAATGGAATGCCCAGGAGGCAAAAACAACATTTGCGACACCTGCTCTTCTTTGCTTTTCATCGAGTCGAGGTCAAAAAGCTGCCGAAGCATCCCAGGACCTTTGCGACGTATATGGAGAAGGTGTTATAGGCGAGTCTGTAGCACGAAAATGGTTAGGAAAGTTCAAAGATGGCGAATGGCGACTTTGACGTCGATGACACGTCCCGCAGTGGAAGGCTTTCTGAATTCGAAGAACGTCGAAGAACGTCTCAAATCACTCTTGAAGGAGAACGGTTGCCAAACCAGTCGGGAATCGACTGAAAAAATGAACTGCAATCATAAAATGAATATCAATCACCTACATTTAATGGGATTTACCGCGTGGGTTCCTCACGAGCTCAACGAAATAAACAAAGAAAGTCGCCTTCAAATTGCTTCTCAGCATCTCTCCTGCCATCGAGCAACACGCGGTCATAAACAGCGCTTTTGTACCGCATCGTCACGGGAGATCAGAAATTGTGTCTATATATGTATCAATATGAAGCAAAGAAGGGAGAGGGGGAGATACGCCAAAGCTGAGAGTCAAACCGGATCTTTATCCAGAGAGATCATCATATGTGTTTGGTTGGACTGCGAGGGCATGATACACTGAGAAATACTCGAAATAAATGCCACGGCCAACAAAGAGCTCTACATTGCCCAGCAATACCGCGTGAATGAGGCAATTCGTCTGAAAAGACTGATGGACATGGTCAAACCATACTCCTTCACGACAACGCTAGACCCCACGTTGCACAAGTCGTCGAAGCCGCACTCCAAGAGCTCGAATGGGTGGTCCTTCAGTATCCGCCGTATTCTCTGGACTTTGCACAGATCTATCACCATCTTTTCTACTCCCTGTCAAGCCATATGAAAGGGACCTCGATAACAGAGGGGGCCTTAAAAACTGGCTCAATAACTTCTTTGACACCAGACCAGGCGATTTTTGGCGGAACGGCATCAACAGATTGGTGGAGAGGTGAGAAGATGTTGTAAACAGCAATGGCGAATATATCGCACCCTAAATACAAAAGGGTCACAACTCAAAATTTTCCACACTCGAGCTTGACTTGTTTACAGTAGCACAGACAAACTATGTGACATATCACGCTGAAATTTGCCATGTAAGCTTATAACAGTCCTACCAGAAAACAAAAAAATTATTTTTGCCATATGTCATCCGCGGACCGTTTTATTGATAACGTCTCGTTCATATTTGAGCAGAAGGAACATTTTGAGTTGTGACCCTTTTGTATTTAGGTTGCGATATAATTGATTAACTTATTGATGTAATTATTTTTTTTTGTTTAAATAAAAGTCTTCGATAAAAACGCTACCAACTCAATAATTGATTAAAAATTTATCACAATCCTACTCAAAAGTATTCTCCTGAAAAGCTATTGCAGATATTTTTTACCTGAAATTTAATTTTTTCGGAGGTTTAAAACGCGATTTCGGGATCCCGAAACTTTTCGGGATTGGCGCGATTTTTCGGAATTTTACCAAATACACGCACGGCATTGCATTTGGAGAATTGTGTGAATTCGCGGTTTAAAATCAGAATTTCTGGATCCCGAAAATTGTTGGGAATTTTTCGGGATTACTCGAAATATAGCACCTACGATAGCTTAATTGAGAAATTCTGAATTTTCGCGTGTGATTTAGCTTTCATTGTGATTTTAAGATATTATCTTAATCTACAAAGTGTTCCTGTACCTACTTGCACATACTCGTGCATCTGTAAATGTCGCTAGCATAACAAGTTAAAAGTGGATACTCTAAAAATCTCAATTTAGTGCTTTGTGCTCATTTACAGCTCATTCTATTCGGATATATAATACAATATTAAATTCACCTTTTAAATGCAATGCAAATTTGTTTAAGCTATACAAATTTTTATTTCATTCCATTGCTTATTTTTAAACCTATTTTCGTGTAATCTACTAAATATTGCCTTTAATATTCCTTTTCTCTCTGTTGACTTTAATTCAAGTATTTTTGTTGTTGTTGCATTGTTGATTATTTTGCCTAGTATTAATCTTCGTTTATGGCATTCAAATGTGGCCTACATTTGGGCTCATTGAAGCGAGATGTGCTTTGGGGTTATTTATGCGGATATACTCGTACAATACATACAAAAAGAAGGCACACGCCCAAGCAGGGCATGAGAAAATGTTGCACAACAAAAAGGATGCCAAATTGCTTACACATAAAAGTAAATATGTAATTTCAGCAAATATGAATATAAAGCACTGTATATGAGCGGCAATTCAAGGCAGTGGAGTATGAGCGTACATGCAGAGGTACTGCCGAAATCATAAGTATTGCCAAAAAAGGATGTGCTCTGAGTATGAAATTGCAGCTGTCACAAAAACTGGAGATAGAGATGCGCCCTATGAGCTGCTTGCTTACTTATTTGCTTGCTTGTTTGTTTGTTTGCTTGTTTGTTTAACTGCCATTTCTTTGCGTCGATTATTCGAACGTGTCGTCATAGCCGTTGTACGTGTACTATCTACCGCTGTATTGACATATATGAAGTGGCACGTAGAAATTGTAGTCAAAGGTCGACGAGCAATAGACAGCGCAACAATAGCGTCAGAAGAAGCTGAAAGGGAATGTCGCTATAATAATAAACATAAAGATTTGCATATAAATATGCATGAACACACGTACATATATATCTGTGGATGTGTGCATTGTAACGATGTATTAAAGTTTTCTTTGATTATTTTTTGCGCTTGCAATTTTGTATTGGCCCTATGCAAATATAATATTTTATTGCGTTATTATAATTCCATAAATTTCATATCTCCAATTGCATAACAGCCTTTTTAATAGGAATAAGGATTTGGATTAGTGTTAAGAATCATGACAATTAACTGAGTGTTTCCATGACAGTGAACCCTTGGGAATTAGTGTGACCCGTATGCATGTCTGAGTCGAAAATTGTTAGTACAGCCACAAAAACTAAGTTTTTTTAGTAAAGCCCAGAATACCGCTCCAATAGCAAGCTCAACTACAAGCAGCGCTTTTCTTATTTCATTTTTCATTTTTCCTCTTTCATTGGCATTATTTGGCTCTCTAGTTTTTATATTTTCATTATGTTTAAGAGGCTGGCGGAAGCTGAAGTGGCTGGCTACTTATTTCCTTATCGCCTTAGTTGAAATTCTGCTTCATGCTAAAAATAGTATTCCTTTATTGAAATTTACTGAATTATTTCTACATACAGTCGGCGCCAAAATAAAGAGTACACTCCATATTGATAACTTTTGATTATTTATTTTGTAATTTCACTTATTTTTTATAAAAAGTATCAACTATACTACAGAAACTATCATATAAAGCACAGTTTTGTGTAACATTTGTAAAAGTTCGAAAAATTGTCATCAAAATTTTAAGCCTTTTAGAATTTTTGGAAAAATTTCAGGTATGCGGTTTTATAGCTCATTGAGTGTTGTTGGGATAAAGTGCACGTTTCAAGTGATTCACAAATCGGGTTGATTTTTGAAAATTTTTTCTGCTGACGGTGTTGGGTATTTTCTTCCATATAAAAAAAAGTGCGTTAAATGTAGGAAATGAATAAGAGCGCGTCCGAAAAAAATACTCAAAAATCAGCGAGCTTTTTGTAGTACTTGAAACTTGAACAAAATTCAATGAGCTATAAAACTGCATTCCCGAAATTATTCTAAAAATTTTGAGTAAAAAGTTTGGGCTGTGGGCTGCTAGCTTTTCAGTTCGACTTGTTTAGAATATTCGAATTTAAGTTCTGAAAGCAATGGCTTAGAACTTCATTTTAGAGCTATAGCTTAATAATTAGCAGCATCCAAAATTCAATGAGGTTTAAAACTGCAGACCTAAAATTGTTCTAAGAATTCTAAAAAGCTTGAAATTTTGATGAAAATTTACCGAATTTTTACAAATTTTATATCAAGTTCGGAACTTTGCCTTTCAAGGTTCTCATTGTAGTATGAACTACATTTTTATAATAAAAAAAAATTATAATTAAAAAATATATAAATAATTTGACTTATCATTATGTGGTGTACTTATTAATTTGGCGCTGACTGTAGGTATTCATAAAATTCTTTGCTTAAATTCTGGTTTAATTTTTTATAGTATAACTGTCAGAAGGGGCGCCTAATCTGCTGAAATATCGTAAGAAATAAGTGCCTACATACTTATACGCCTTAAAGTATGCAACGTCTGCACATAGCGCATGTAAAACGTGCTTAGCAATGCATTCATGGTATTAACAAAATTTAACTAAACAGAAATATGTATTTATAGCTTACAAATACTCGTACATTACCCAGCAGAAGAATCCACTGGTTTCGCTAGTCTTTTAGAGTCTCCACGCTCGCGGCGTGCCGTTGGTTGTTGTATACTGGAATATACAATAAGTAAAAGAACTTGGCCAGTTTCTGACTTGTTCTCGCCAAAATATGATCACCGCACTTCGCTCAGACCTACGATTTTGGTGTTTGGTGTCGGAATACTTCTTTCGCCAATTGCTCTCATTTTCCCGTTTCTCCAAGTATTAAAGCATTCCAGTTTGCTATTCCTGTCCGTTTCTTCATGCGAAAGGTTGTTGGCCTAATTCCTTTCCTCGCGTTGCGATTGCCATTCCAGAGCCAGCGGCAACAGCTACTTGTAGGCAGCCGCTCGATGTGAGGCAGACATTGCTTGGTTCCGTAGTTTTGGTCCCACCTACCCTGCATATCTGCTGAGCTTTCCCTTACCCGCCTTTTTGGAACACGCTCGATGAGAGCCTAGAAACTCTACAAGGAAGCCAATTCACTGCAGATGGGAAATGCGATGTTTTCACAATGCGATGTTTTCAGAAAGCAAGAAACGCATTTGCTAATCTCCGACCAGTGTGGCTGTCCAAACAAATCAGCGTGCATACCAAACATCGAACCTGTAATTCAAATGTGAACTCTGTCCTTCTCTAGATTTGTAAAACCTGGTGTCTATTAGCAGAAATCGTTCAAAAGCTGCAAGTGTTTGTAAACGGCAGCATGAAATATATTATGCGCATTTGGGGGCCAGACAATTGGATATCGAACGCCGACACACACCGAAGATGTCAATAAAAACCAATTGCGCAGGAGAGCAGAGAGCGCAAGTGGAGGTGGATCGGTCATACACTACGCAAGAGAGGCACGGAGATCAGCACAAAAGCACTAGACTGGAATCCCCAGGGTCAGCGGAACTGAGTCAGACCTGGGCGCTGGCGACGGCGTTTCGTCGGAAGTGAAATAAAAGCTGCTGCTGGACCTGGCAGCAAGTAAAAGCAAAAGCAGAACCGAAAAGGAGTGAAAAAATGTTGCTTCTTGGCCATATGCTCAGCAACGGTGCTCTAGGAAATATGAGGATGATGACTAGTCTTCTGGTAAGTGTACCAATATGACTGTGATGGCGTTTCTTGTTGTTGCTATAAAATAGAATCGCAAATTTCGTTTCGAGATATAGTGATAAATGTAAACTATCCCCATTGCTTTCCTTTCTAGGAAGTCTATACATTTTGGTAAAAGATAGAAGGTTTTCCAATAAGAGGTGTTATTTTGATATTCAAAGAACAATGCTATTTTTAGTATAAATGATCGGATGTTTATTTCATTATTAAGAGGAAGGTATGCCGTTAATAGTGGAAAATAACATCAGGCAAATTACCACCACGACCACACTTACAGGCCAATATCCTTTTTATGAAATTTTCCATAACCGAATTGCAAAGTGGCTGCCCTATGTCTTCGATAGCCTCGCGAATTCCATCGTTGAGGTCTTGAATCGACCCTGGGCTGTTGGCGTAGGCCTTCTCTTTCACGTGGCCCCAAAGAAAAAAGTTACTAGGTGTTAAATCACAAGATCTCGGTGGCCAATTGTGATCACTTCTTCGAGAGATAACACGGTCCGAAGACTTTTCCCGTAAAAGATCAATGGTTTCGTTGCTTGTGTGGCAGGTAGCGCCGTCTTGTTGAAAATAAACGTTGTCCAGATCAATACCATCCAATTTCGGGCATACAAATCGTTTATCATCTCTCGATAGCGATAGAAAAAACCCTTTAATTGAATTTTGTTTGAATTGAATTTTATGCTAGCTTTGAAATAAAAATTTTGACTCAATAATTGAGATTTTTTCTGCAGTATATTACTTTTTAAGTTGTTGTAATTCTTAACATATAAAGTAACCTCACTGTTAAAACATTAATAAGAATCCTTAGGACTATTAATTTAAAAAAAATTAAGGCGTACAAATCTCTCGAAAATTCCACCAAAAACATTATTGAAGCACAAGTTTCGTACTATTTCTTTGCCGGCACATACACATATGCACGTTCACTTTATATACGCCAAGTCCTTAATCAACCTTCTACAAGTAGCTGTACTGCTTCTTCGTTTTTTTTTGGCTACGAATGCTTTTAGGCGCCACTTAAGAGCACATAAATCCTATTTTGTATGAAAACCCATACATGTGTACGTACATTGTGGGCAAAAAAGACAAACGGAAGTAGGAAAATGTAATTATGTACCTCCTTGGAATGTAGTAGTAAACAAATGTACTTAATTAACGCCTGAAAGTGTGCCAATTTCTTCATTTGTGCCACGCCATGTGATCATCTTTGTGGGGCGGGCGTGTGGCAGCACTGTTTGCTTACATACCTCCATAACATGTATTTGTGTATGTGTTGGTAAGAATTCCACTTTTTATACCAAATAATAATGATGCGCATTACTGCGTTGAAAAGAAGACCAATTTTTTTTTAGTGCTCCATTTTTTTTGTGTAGTTACTTATAGCTGCCAAAAGTAGACGAACTGTTTTGTGAGCTGCGTGAGTTTTGCTCATTTTTGATTACTTTCGTTTCTGTGGCGTACTTAATGATATTTTTGGCATGGAAACCTATTTAATTTGGGAAGTAAGTAAGTAAATTTTGCAGCTTTGTAGTAGCTCTTCTATATTTGTGTTGTATAGTGTACTTATGGTATTGTTTAAAACCACATGTCTGCCTTTATGCAGTTCAAGCTTTGATCTCACATCAATGCTTAATTAGGTGAAGTTTAAGTGGGAAAGGAAATGGAGAAGATACTCACTTTTTTCTTGATATCTATTGATGATATTTTTAGATTTTTCCTCATATTTATATTGTAAGAAAATAAAGCCGATAACTTGGTTCTGTTTTTTCTCTTTTTCAATAAAAAAGCACAATATAAAAAGTACAAAAAAATTTATAAAAGTACTTGACGTACTCATATCTAAGCTGAGCTGTGGGCTGCTATATTAGCTTTTCCGTTCGACCTGTTTAGAGAATTAAAATTTCAAGTTCTTATACTATATTTGGAGCTATGGTTTAAAGAATAGCAGCAAGCTGTCTCAAACTTGGTTTTTAAACTTTTTTAAGTATTTTAAGCTATTTAAATAACAACTGAAAAGATGTACTAGTATAGCTAGAAATGAAAAATAATAGCACATAAACCTGATTCGATTAAGATGAAGATTTGAACGAAATTTAGACGCTTTATGTTGCCATTAAAACTAGGAAAGGCAAAGGTTGACTACTTAATGGAAAGAAACATGCTGTGTGTTTCTAATCTAATTGTGCTGTGTGCTTTTTAGTTCATATTTTAGAGAAATTTCATATTTTAGAAAAATCTTGTCATTAAAAAAGTTAACGTGCGGAAAACATGCGAATATGATAACGAAAAGTCATCCACTACAAAAGTTATATACTTAAATATATTATAGAAGGTGGCGCAATCTTAATCATCTAATTGCGTTTGTGCATAACTTTTTTACTAAATAAAAAATGAATGATGTTGAATGATGGACATTTTTATCTACTAGGATCAGCTCTCAGGCAAACTCGTGTCTTACGTGCAGACTATTTAGCAATTGAAAATTATTCAAATGGAACGACGAGGAAACATTATTTTCAAACATTATTCTCAGTGATGGATATATTTATTTTGACCTTTACGCGCTCTTTTGCTTGTCCTGTCTGCAGTTGTCTACTTCATAAGTCTCATCTATGATTTACATACGACACTATATGCAATAATTATGAATCTTCCGATGTATATATATTTATATATTAGGGCGGGTCGATTTAAAAATCGCGCATTGCTCTGTGAAAATCGTATTCTAGGGATCAAAATAAGAAACTTTGCCGAAGGAACCATACCTCTAAAACGAATTCTGATGTCCCCCAATTTGGGTCGAACGAAAAATCCCACTTTGACCCATTTAGAGCGCTCCAATCGAGTCCAAATGTATGACCAACCCCCACTAACTTTGGACGGCCGATCCACCCATGCCAGTGGCACACCTCCTGGAACTCCCCTGGGGGGTTCCCCATACAATCATTTCAAAATATCACCATTTTTGGTCTTTACATGGAAAAAGAAACTAAAAAGTTCGACCCAAATTTGGGGACATCAGAATTCGTTTTAGAGGTATGGTTCCTTCGGCAAATTTTCTTATTTTGATCCCTAGAATATGATTTTCACAGAGCGATTTTTTTGCCTCCCCACAAATCGACCCGGCCTAATATATAGTATATATTTGGCGCGTACGCCCCTTTTCGGTGTTTGGCCTAGCTCCTCCTCCTGTTTGTGGTGTGCGTCTTGATGTTGTTCCACATATGGAGGGACCTACAGTTTCAAGCCGACTCCAAACAGCAGATATTTTTATGAGGAGCTTTTTCATGGCAGAAATACACTCGGAGGTTTGCCATCGGCTGCCGAATGGCGACCGCTATTAGAAAAATGTTTTTCTTAATTTTGGGTGATTAATTTTTCGCCACCTTTTATGTACAATTGATGCAAATATCCTTTGTCAGAATTTGGCTGAGCTTCTTCTCCAATTTATGCTGTGTTGCTCCAGATGGTTTTTTTATGAGGGTTGTTTGCACTATCAGAAAAAAAATCTTTTTTTGTCATTTGCCATTTCATGCACACAAATGGCAAGCGCGCACAAACTCAATCGGCTACGGTGGCCACAAAAAGAGTTAGTATTGAAAATAAACTGCATGAATTCCACTCTCGAACTGTGTCTCACATAATCACCAAATTTATTGTAAACTGGTTTCTAATAAGAGGTGTTACTCCCGTGAAAGATCAATGGTTTCGTTGCTTGTGTGGCACGTAGCGCCGTCTTGTTGCAAATAAACGTTGTCCAGATCAATACCGCCCCATTCCAGCCATAAAAAATCGTTAATCATCTCTCGACAGCTCAATCCATTCACCGTAACTGTTGCTCCAGCTTCATTTTCGAAAAAGTAAGGTTCAATGACTCCGCCGGACAATAAACCGCACCAAACAGTCACACGTTGAGGATAGAGACGCTTTTCAACAGTAACCCAGATCCGACAATTTTGCTTGATGACGAAGCCACCGAGGTGGAAATGGGCCTCATCACTCAAGATGATCATTTTCATGCATTTCAACGACCCAATCAGCAAAGACACGACGTTGTTGATGATCGGCCGGCCTGAGTTCTTGTGTTAACTGGACTTTATAAGCCTTAAGACCCAAACCTTTGTGCAAAATATGGTGTAATGGCGTTTGTGGAATGTCTAATTCCAAAGAACGACGAGGAATTGACACACTTGGGATTTCTTCAACAACTTCGGCTACAACAGCAATATTTTTGGCTGTTCTTGAGCGACGTGCACGGGTTTTATTCTTCACATCACTAACTTGTCCCAATAGCTCGAATTTGTTCACCAATTTCTGTATTGCGGTCCGACAAGGTGCTTCACTCTGACCCAAAAATGTTCGGGTTTTAGGAACCGTCTCTGTCAAATTTTCACCATTTTTATAGAGAATTTTACTAATTTCAATGCGTTGTTTAAGCGTGTATCGTTCCATTTTTATTAACGGCGTAGTTTCTTCTTGTCAAATATCAAAATATGACAGCTTCAAAAGTGACATCTACCGAAACAGCGGACTATTCAAAATAACACCTGTTATTGGAAAACCCTTTAACTAGGGACTTGGTAAGTTCTGAAAATTCCTCTTAATTGTCTCCAACCAACTTTTACCGAGAAGGTCTTTGCAATATTACTTGCACTGATATACGCCCACCGACTAATGAGCTGATGGGAAGTCTGCAAACTTGCTGACCTGTGCAAAAATATCAACTGGTCTTAAGAACCGCAGCATTAGCTTTGCTCTAGGAAATGTGTTCGAAAGTACTTTGCCTTGTTAGTTCATCTGCTCTATAATTTCATGGTTCGATTTTTATCTACTTTGTAATTTCCTGGGATTTTTCGATGTTGTCTAATAATATGCCCCAGCTTCTTAGATAAAAATTTAAATAGAAAACTTTCCTTTCCAACTTTAAGAAGATACGCAATGGTGACATGAGAGTAGAGCCTAGTTCATTTAGGTGTGATCGATCTTGGTATTTGGTGGTTAAATTTTTTATTTCCCCTTTTATTAAAGGAACTTTAAAGTTCCGATAAATTTCGGCGTTCGTCAGGTACACAGTGAATTTTTAAAAAACCCAAAAAAAAAAATTATTTTTTGCAAAAAAGAAGAATTATTTATTGCGCTTTCAGGTATTTACCAATTAATTTCTTTTCCATCGAAACTACACCTAAAGCTCTGATTGCTCTTTGGATCACAGATAAAACGTCATAGGGATCTTCTGCTTTTTTTCTCAACCATCGCTTTATTGAAGCAGTTGCGAAACCTAAATTTTCAAAACACTTAAATTTATGAGAAAATGTGCCTTCCTGCAAGCTTTGTAGAACTCATCCGTGAATAATTTTACTGCTCCCACAACGTCCTCGAAATACCCGGAGACGTTCTAACCTTTGTGAATTAGAAGCAATTAACCAAACATGGGATATCACAAGGACAACAGAAGTTAATAGGATAAGATATAAATATTTTGTTAAAGCTCTATGTTCCCAAGTTGAATAATAAAGGAGCAACAAAAACTATCATTTAGCAAAAAATAGACTCATCATACTTCACGTAAACATTAACAAGGCAGCCAATCATTGGTGCCCTATATAAGGGGCAGAATATAAAATTATAAAAAAGGTCATTGCTAAGTTTGACTGTAAGTAGTCACTGTATGCTTGAAAGAGAAGGGTACTACAGTGGAAGTAAGAATAGAAGAGACACGAAGGAAACGAGAAGACAGAATTTTATTCCCAAAAAGGCGCGGAAGTGCTATTTGTTGGACCAACCCCATTATTCGGCTATAACAAAAATAATATAAAACAGGAAACCAAAAATGGATCCAAACCAAAATCAGGCAACACTAAAACGGCACAAATGGCCTTAATCACTCCAAAAAGCCTTTGAACTCCAATGCCAACAGAGCAAAATCTGCTCTAACCCTAGATAAAAAGGGCTTTAGATTACGCTGTGGAGCACTTACGGGTCACTTTGCCTGTAATAAACATTTTAGCACAATAGGATTATCTAGCAAAAGATCATGCAGGTTCTGCTGTGATGAAGAGGAGTCCATGGAACACCAACTCACCAACTGTGAGGCAATAAGCCACAGGAGGCACAGAATCCCGGGCACGTACCTACTACTACCTACTGTGCGCTAACATCGGATAAATCCCTAAGGAGTCTTTGCACGAAAATGCAGAGGAATCTGGACAAAATCGATGACTGGTACATGGGACAAGGTGTTTCCGTTAATCCGAATACAAAAACCAAAGTCTTGTTTACGAGAAAACGGAAATTGGATGGACTCAGTCTTCCAACACTGAAAGGTGTGACATTTGGTTTTTCCGATGAAGTTAAATATCTAGGAGTAATCTTGGATAAGAGGCTAGCTTGGGAGATAAACGTTCCACTGAAGGTGAATCGCGCATTAAGGATTTTTCAGCAATGACGCAGAGCCTTTGGTAAAACCTGGGGTCTGAAACCTACTGTGGTCCTATGGATGCACACAGCACTTATCAGACGGAACTTCGTGACACACAGATATCTTTAAGCTGTTACCTGAGCAATCCAGAATGCATGCAAGGAGGTTTGACGGATATTTTCTCTACCGATGGGTCCAAGAATGAAATTGGGTCTGGAGCCGGATGGTACTTATACGATAGTAATAAGTATCACTATGCTTTGGGGGAAATGGCAACTGTTTTCCAAACGGAAGTTTTTTCCATCCTGAAAGTAGCCGAATGGATAATCGAGAGGGGATGGAGCGGGAAACAGATTGGAGTTTTCAGTGATAGTCAGGCTACACTGAAGGCCTTGGAGAACGCGAAGCTAGCCTCAAAGATTGTTCAAGAATGTAAGAAGAGGCTTAATACTGTCGCAAGACAAAACAGGCTTGTACTTATATGGGTTCCGGGGCACTCCGGTATTCAAGGAAACGAAATTGCCGACGAATTGGCCAACCGTGGATCAGCGGTTCATCCACAAGGGCCAGAGCTAATAATCGGAATCAGTTCCACAGCAATCATGAAATGGATCAGCGATTATGTAGGCAATCTAAATAAAGAGCGAGGGTCCGGTCTAGAACGCTGCAGAACTGCAAAGTGTTTTATGACAAGCCCGAACAGAAAACTGTCAAACTTTGTACTAAAACTTGGAAGGAAAGACGTTCGGTTGATGGTCGGTATCATTACAGGACACAACCCATGCGGTCAGCATATGACCACCATTGGAATCATTGAGGACTCAATGGGCCTGTCTTGCTTGGGGAAGGGGGATAGCACTGAGCACTTTCTCCATGAGTGTCTTGCCTTTGCTAGAGCACGGCTACGAGTTTTGGGTTCCGATGTCGTGAGAATGATTAATATTCGATCTCTAAAACTGGAGGATATTTACAGATTTACCATAGAATCTGGAAAATTCTCACAGGTCTAACTACCTCTATCTCTGCCCCTATTCTCTCCTATCTCTTTCTCTGATACCTTTCTCCTTCCCTCCTTGACTATCTGCCCTCTTTCCAGATCTTTAAATACAATGGGGTTTTTAGCCTGAGTGCTTTAGGAGCCACCAGTTCTCTTGGTGCTCCTTGGCTCGACCTTTTCAAATTTCAATTTCAATTTCACTACTGCATAAACACTTCCTCGAGCTCGTTGGCTCAAATTACAAGAACATCAAATTTATGAAAAGCCTCAACCAAAACTCGCAAAGCAACCTGCGTCGCTTATAAAACTGCAAGTGGAACTTCAACTTTTGTTCACACTGTATTTTGCTACGTTTTGCAAGTACACTGGACTTCTGCCTATACATACACAAATAAACACGCATACATACGAATATATGATAAGTGTTTCAACCACAAATTCCATAGGCTTTGATAGGAGTAGCGAAAATTCTTAGACCCAGAAAATGTACGTTGAATGGCAGTACGCAAATATGTAAATTGCTGGCAACTATTATTTTTTTTTTTTGAAATTGCCACAAAAGGCCGGTTGAATAGAAATGAAATTCACATAAAAAGGATAATTGCTTGTGGTTGCTAAAGAGGCAAAAATACGCCTCCGCTACAGTAATCAATGAGTGGGGAAGAGATCTAACGAGCTAAATATCATATTTATGAGATAGAGAGAAGTTGAGGTGGATGAGGGCGTGAGATGGTGGCAAGCGTACATGAAAATAGGTGAATGAAATGAAGAGAGGCATAGCGGGAAAATTGGCTCTTTTGCTTCATGTAAAGTTTCTTTGAGTGCGAGCGCATTTCAAGAATTTTTCATTACATTTTCACTATGCCATTTGCTGAATTTAATATTTTTGCCAGCTATACTCGTATGTAGGTATGTAAATACCATTTAAAATTATTTGTGTGCTTTTTAGTTGGCTGTCAAAGCAGCAGCAGTTCGGTCGTTTCCTTGAAATTTGCCAAACTGAAAAATTCACTTCAATGGACATGCAAGGAATTTGCTACTTTTTTTGTTGCTGTTATGCCACACTAATTTATTCACGAGCATTTTACGCATAATGCGTAGGGCTCAACGTCCCATTTGACGCTTCAATTGGCATTCGAGACTAACGTCGTTTCAAGCACCCCCATTTCCGCTGTTTCCGGTTGTACACTTCCGGTTGACTGGTTGGCCATTTGGGGCTATTGAAAAAGCGGAAAACAGTTACAACTTGCGATTTTCATTTGTCTTGCGAAATTTTTCCAAAGTTATTGCTCTTGTTATGCTTTTTCGAGAGTGATTATGTACTTTTTCCTAATGCTGATGAAGCATAAAAATTACGTCAATATTATCTGTCTTAAATAAAAGTTTATAGTACAAATTTATATTCAAATTAAGTTAAATTGTGTAGGGAAAGGGAGGTTGTTGAGTGGGGTTGTGGATGCTCTCTTAGGCAAGTGTTTTTGCTACTCTTTTTGAATAACAGCAGCTCGTAAATTCGATTAAAAATACTGTTTCATATACTAGAAATGCAATTAATTCACTTTGCAATTAATAAAAAAATAAATTTATTGAAAAATTTAAAAAAAATTGTCGGAAAACACGACTTAAAAAATATTTTCTTGTCAGTAATGTAATTAATTCACTTTACAATTAATAAAAAATAAAAAAATTTGTGTAAAATTCATTCAAAACCATACAAAAATTATGCACAAATAAAAACAAAAGAGCCACTTGAAGTGATACACAGTGATTTGAGCGGGCCATTTACTACTAAATCACTTGGCGGTTCGTTATATTTAATAACATTTATTGATGATTTCTCTCGATTCGTTTCGGTTTATTTTTTGAAGCAGAAATCGGAAGCTTTTGAAGCGTTCAAAACGTTCGCGGCATTAGCGGAAAATATGACGGGACGATCAATTAAAACAGTCCGAATTGATAACGGCAAGGAATATGTGAATTCAAAATTTACATTGTATTTTAAACAAACGTACAGCATCAAACTACGGTAAACTATTGCCCTCAACAGAATGGTGTAGCGGAAAGGGTGAACAGGACTCTCATCGAAATAGCGAGATATTTGTTGCAGAGTTCTGGCTTACCTCAATATCTGTGGGCAGAAGCGGTGAACACGGCTGCATATCTCCGGAACCGGTCACCAACGAGAGTGTTAACAGATACAACTCCGTTTGAGCGATGGTTTGGAAGGAAGCCTTCGGTGTCTCATCTAGGTGTGTTTGGGTGTGACGCGATTGTGCTAAACAAAAATAGGAGCAGCGGAAAATTTTATCCAAAGGGGTCCAAATGCAAACTTGTAGGCTACGAGACAACAACAAAGGGATGTAGACTCTACGATCCAGCAAAACGTCAAATAATAAAAGCAAGAGACGTCACTTTCTTCGAAAAATCGTTCGATAAACTTGACAAGAAACAATCTCTGGAGGAATCTGAATCGTACTGTAATGCGATTCCATACCCAGATAATACGACTGACGTGATTAATAGCGTTGACGTAGAGGAACAGTTTGGAACGGCAAGCAGCGAGTCGGATACTGGAAACAGAAGAGAGGACCAATTTGGAACGGAAATAAGTGAATCAAATGCTGAATACAGAAAGGATTCGGAAATAATGAAAAGTGAGGCTGAACCTGCAAGGCGTCAAACACGAAATCGTGCAAAGCAGCAAAAATTAAGTTTGTACCCGGGAAATCCACAAACCGTAGAAGAGACATTGCAATCTGAAGATGCAGAAAACTGGAAGAAAGCTATGGACGCGGAATACAATTCTTTGATCAAAAACAAAACGTGGTCACTCGTGAGTAAGCCGGAAAACAAAAATATTATAGGATCAACATGGGTATTTACGATTAAAAAGAAACCAGATGGATCAGTGGAAAAATTTATAGCAAGATTGGTTGCGCAGGGGTGCTCTCAAAAGTATATCGTTGACTACTCCGAAACGTTTGCCAACGTGGTGCGTCATTCGACCATTCGCTTACTGCTCGCACTGGCAGCAAAACATCAGCTCTTAGTTAACCATGTGGACATCGGAGCGGCGTATCTGAAAGGTAATTTGATCGAAGAAGTATATATGCGGCAACCCCCTGGATATGATGACGTCAATAATCGCGATAAAGTTTGTAAATTCGAAAAAGCTCTGTATGGTCTAAAACAAGCAGGCCGAGAGTGGAACAGAAAGGCAACAGAAGTTCTCGAAATAATGGGTTTTAGCAGATAGCTGCTGATAGCTGTGTGTACGTTAAGCGTCAAGGCGGGAACGTAAGTTTCATCGGGTTATATGTAGACGACATGATAATAGCAACATCATCGGAAAACGAGATGAAGCGGACTATCGAGCAGTTGGATGAGCATGTGGAGGCAGAGAATCGTGGCCCGATATCATTTTACCTTAGAATGGAGATTGAGCGAGACGGATTGCGAGGTGCCATTCGGATTCATCAAGCCAAGTATACACTGGAACTACTGAAACGTTGGAACATGAACGAATGTAAATTGGGATCTACGCCGTGGCCAAGTGGTACAAATCTGCAAAAATGTGAAGGCGATTTTGATGGGCTCGCAATTAAAGAGTACCAAAGTCTAATCGGTGGGCTCATGTATCTGGCAATAATCTCTCGGCCGGACATCGCACATGCAGTTTCAAGACTCTCACAGTTCAACTCACATCCTCATCAAAATCACTTTCAAACCGCTAAACATGTATTGAGATACCTGAGGGGAACGTCGAAAGATATAACCTCTTATAGTCGTAATCAGGACGAATTTCTTATTTTTACAGATTCTGATTGGGGTTTTGATCCTATTGACCGAAAATCGTACTCTGGCTTCGCAATTTTTATGGCTGGAGGTATTGTGGCCTGGGAGCCTAAAAAACAGGCAATTATCGCACTGAGTGCTATGGAAGCTATATATGTGGCGGCTAACCAAGGTGTCAAAGAAATCGTATTCATGCGTAGCTTATTGCGTGAAATGGGGTTTGAAGAATATGTAGCTACTCCGATGAAAATCTTGTGTGACAATCAAAGCGCGTTATCAATCATGCTCAAAAATGCGCAGGTCCAATCTAGAAGCAAGCATATTGACGTACTTGACAACATTCTGGACAAGTTCAACGACGGATCTATTGAAGCCGAATATGTGAGCTCAGAAGAAAATGCAGCTGACATTTTTACGAAGATTTTGTCTAAAGAGTGGCACATAAAGGCGTGCAACTTGTTAAAGTTGAAATTTGCTTGATTTTTGAATTGAATTTTTGAAGTTTTGAAATTTAAAGTTTCTTTATTGAAATAAGTGTGAATGCATTTGGATTGAGCTGTAATATATTGCATAATGTCGATTTGGCAACTCTGCAATCCAATTCTCTCTCTTTTATCATTCTCTCCTTATTTACCTTTCGCAAAGACTTCACACAATAATTGTTAGAACTAAGAATTCACTTGAATAAATTCTGTAATTAAAGCCGGTTGTCTATATTTCGTTTTTACGCTTGATCAGAAGTATTCGGTGGAAATTTGTAACAAATATAAAAAAAAAATTTTAATAAAAATTACTCATATTGAGAAAAACTCAAATCACAACATGAAACAGATTTAAAGCATTTTTTTCATAACGATATTTTTTTGACAGGGTAGGTGACTAACCTGCCGCTAAAAGATAAAATATATTATATAAATTTATTGTATAAATATTACAAAAACAATAGTAATACAAATTAGTTTCGAAATTAAAGTTTAGTAAAATGATTTTGAAATTAAATTTTATAAATTAGTATTTTTAGTTATTTTATTATCAAGCATTAAGCGTTTTTTTTTCTATTTTCCAACCTGTTTTGCGTCACCGTTTACTAGTTTTAAATCTTAATTCCATGCTTTATTTAAACACAATTTTTGTTTGATAATTTCACTAAAAATGTTATGGGACACATGTTTTTGTAAAATAATTAAAATAGTT
Source organism: Anastrepha fraterculus (assembly GCA_037575425.1). Lineage (NCBI taxonomy): Eukaryota > Metazoa > Arthropoda > Insecta > Diptera > Tephritidae > Anastrepha > Anastrepha fraterculus. Next base: position 172,673 of record JAYXIM010007091.1, on the reverse strand, counting down.
AATAATTAAATTTACGAGAATTTGATGAAAACTAAAAGTTTAGAAATTTAATTTTTTTATTTAAACATAAATTTTTTAGAAAAGCTAAAAATTATATTTTCCAAGTTTTTCGTCTTTAGTTTCATATTCGGGCATGTTCTGTAACTCTCTTCCGCGTGGATTTCATTGAAATTTTGAATGAATCTTCCCAATCAAATTGAAATTTTAGTTGAATGTTTTATTTAAATAAAATTTAGGAAGTTTCAAATTTGTATTTAAAATTTTCATTAAAATTTATTTGAAATTTGCATTCATGGAAACCTTTCTGATGCAAAATTATTAAAAAAAAATTGTATACCAGTTTTCGTATTTTTATTTTGTGAGCTCAAGGGTCTGACTAAATATTTGTTTAAATATTAGTTTAAATCAAAATATATAACAGAAATAATATTTACAACTAAAAACAAACAAAAAAAAAAATTGGAGAATAATTCAAATTTAGGCAATTCTTAAAATAAAAAAACAAAAATTTTTTAAACTCGAAATTTACTTTTCCAATTTTTTAAATTCTATATTCACTTAACAAATATCAGTAAACATTTTATTCCTACTAACATCATAGCTATTTGTAGCAGAATTTGAGAAATTTGAGCAGAAGCTTAGCATAAGCCTGAGTAGTGGGTGTATGCGGCACACCATTATTGATATTATTTATTAATGTGAAATCTTATGAGCTATTGAAAATCTGTTCAATGCAGTGGTCGCGCCTTAGGCATATACGTTTGTACATATATAGATAATCTTCGTATGCATTTAATTTTGCCTTTCATGCCTTACACAAATCTCTTGGCTACCCTACTGCTCGACACACACACACACAAACCCTCATATATTTACTCGAATTATATTTCTTACTAAATACACACAAATCTAAAATGTCACTGCTAACGCATTAATTCTCTATCTATCTGTTTCTCCCTTGCACGCATGCTATTGACCCCGCATATAAGGTGCCACCATCACACACTCTCGTTACAAATGTAACGTATACGCCATGTCGCCTACCGTAAGAAGTTCATTGGTGTTTGCATGCGTACAGCCCGACTAGCCGACCACAACGGGCATGCGTTGACAGCTCACATTTGTTGGATTTATATTTGCGGACTCAGCGACAACCAACTTACAAATCGTTTCCATTTGCCCTCTCAAGCATTGAGTAGCATAATTGGAAGCTGACAATGCGGTTAGTGGAGGGGGAAAAAAATGTGGTAAAACCGAAAATTACTATTATGTCTGAAACTGGTGACTGCTCATTTGTTAGTAAGTAAGTAACTAACGCGTGTAGGTACATAAATACGTAGATATGTGTACACATGCTGGCATACTTATATTAAAATTCATACAATCATATTTGCCATTCTTCTTCCCTCTGCGAAGCACCATTTAAGTATATAAAAATAATTCTCGTCGCCAAAAGTTCATTTTCTGTGTATTTATATACACATTTATGCATACATATATGCACATGTACGCATGCAGGTTCATATGTGTTTATACCTATGTATTTTTTTTATAATGTGGAATAGTTGTGAATTTATGCCACATTGATGAAAATTGTTGGCATAGCGCATTAAAGTTTATGTCTGGTAAATGTTGAAAGTTTTCAAAAAGTTCAAATAAAATATTAAGTATGGCACGAAAATCGTAAACAAAGCAAAATTGTGGAATTCTGATGCTAAATGCCGCAAAGTATGCTTTGAAACTAAGTTGACGAAGTATATGTGACCGCGTCTGAGAAAAGGCGGTTAATGACGAAAATCAACTTTTGGAGAAAAGCGCCTTTATATTTTCTCATCAACTTTGCGTAGATTTCCTGAAATTTTTTTATTTAAAGGGAAGGAAAAAATCATAACGAAATTTATTCAACGTATATTAAATAAATAAATAAATTTTTTCTTTTTATTCAATATATTTAAATATCTGCAGGAAAGGAATTTATACACTTGGCACTGATGGCAATGTATTTTTATGGTGTTAAGCTATAAGAAACTGTCAAAAGCTCAAAATCGGTTATTCAGTCATTAGCCACATTTTCTCCAAGACGCGTTAACATATGCAAGAGCGTTTAAAGAGTAAAATCGACATTTTTAAATTATTAAAGGGCGAAAATTTTCCATTTAATACACATTAAAATAAAACTTCAAGTACAAAATGAAAATAGTCGATATTTTTTGGTCGAAAAAAATTGTCATAATAAAGTTGTTGTGTCAGTCACGGCCTCTCAGGTCTAGAAAGGGCCTACTAATCAAACTTCCGACCAACCAAAAGCTGGGTACCAGGAGAGGCGCAACACGGCGCGGTTGCTCACTAGGGTGCATTTAACGCCACCAACTGGTGAATATCTCACTAAGGCGTTGCAAGGCGATTGATAGGGTACTACCCAATTTCGAGATTTAGCGACCGGCGCGTCCAGATACTTCTAAGCGCCAGAGATAAGCCGTAGCTCGTAGGCAAAACAACAGGAGACGCACAATTTTACGCCACATAAGTCGTTAGCGGAGGTTGCGAAAAACCGCATTATAAAATCCTCAAGAACCAGTGGAAATGGGTGAATGCTGTGCTAACGAAAGTAGCTATGGAGGTGATAAACACCAACTCTGGACCTCCCCCTTCCTGTACAGATGCAAGTTGGTTTAGGACCACATCAAATATAAAATGTCATCTCCAAACTTTTATCGAATCTTATCTCTGTGCCAAACTGGCGGTGGTCAAAAAGAAGGACATCCCGTCTCGTCCTGAAGCAAGAGTTGTAATCCCAATAACTGTATCAGAGCCTGAGGAAATCATGCAGCTGTCAAAAGCCCGGAATCCCAACCATCCAGCGGATAAGAGGAAATTTTGCAAGTCTTTTAAGGCAAAAACAACTACTGAAGTGGAGTCGAAAAGACTCTGAAGACTCGCTGCAGCCTTTGGAAAAGTCAAATGCAGCTTTTGTAAGGTCCAAATCCAGGTTAGGCTAACTTGCTGGCCATGATGACTCGTCCAGTGAGATGGACTTGGATGATAAAAAATCAATAGACGCTTTTCACTCTCGCTAGCTGCCACAGCTTTTCTGGCGAGATTTACCCCAACACAATTTATAATAATTATGATAAAAACGAAATTTCTACTAAGTTTAGATATTGAACTTTACCAAAAAATTCCTTCAATATTTCTGCGTACACTACTAACGCAATAGAGTACGCAAATCTATGATGTCGTTGTACTCCTACGGAAGGCCAATTGGAAATAAATGAGGATTGAAACCCACTGTTCACAGCAGGGGTTAGGCTTACTTTCTACTATGGTATTATAATATGGTGGAATGCCCTTGAAAAGTTTGTGAACATCAAAAAACTTGACAAGGTTCAAAGAGTAGCAGCTGTTCTCATAACTGGTGCGATGTCAACCATACCATCGAAAGCATTTTATGCGACATTAAACTTCCTACCGGTAGATCTGCAGGAAAAATATATCGCGCGAAGTGCAGCAATAAGCCTGAACACTCTAAGTAAGTGGTCAAATAAGAGCTACGGTCGCGGCAAAAACCCGGCTGCCCCTTCGGAGCTTCCCGGATTGGTGGACTATGCACTCCCTCCTACACTTGCCGTTATAACGTTCACGACCCTCCTACCCTCAAGGGAAGAGTGGGAACGGGACAATGTAAGACAGGGCGAGACTATCCATGTATGCACAGCTGGCCCAAAGCTGAAGGGCAGGGTGGGCGTAGGTGTATACTCCGAGCATCTGGGGATCTCCTTCAGTTTGCGGCTCCCCGACTACTGCAGTGTCTTTCAGTCTGAACTGATGGCAATAATGAAAGCCACGACACTGGTACCGTGTAATGCGATACCTGGAAATGACATCTACATTTTCACTGATAGCCAGGCGGCGATAAAATTCCTTACAAAACAGTCGACAACCTCCAAGGTAGCCATGAAATACCGCACATCTTAACGAGATATCTCTTAACGAGATGGCTGAACCCCTTCGCTTAAGGATAATATGGATTCCTGGCCATCGCGATATTGAAGGTAACTACAGAGCCGAAGAACTAGCGAGACTCGACACCAAATTGACCGATGTAGCTACATGTAACTACTCATTCTTGAAGAAATCGTAAGGAAAGCAAACGAAAGATGGCGTAATGAAGCCACCTGCAAAATCGTCCATCAACTGCGTCGGCCACAATGCTAAACGCACAGAATCTCTGCTAAGCCAAAATAAACACAGTCTTAGCACACTGATTTCAGTCATTACGGGGCACTGCCTAATATTTAGGCACGCTCAAAGCATGGGTGTGCAAGCACAAGACTTCTGTAGAAGTTGTCTTGATGAGGAAGAAGAAGAGACAATTTTGCAACTTTTGTGCCATTTTTCCGCTCTACCCAGACGGAGACTTACTATTCTAAGCAGAGAATTTTTTAACGACTTGGAAGATCTCAGTTCTGCAGAAATACGAGATATTCTACAATTTTTGAAGAGCACCATTGGTTTTAGGAGAAATAGGGAAAGCTCTCCAGGCGGCATCACAAAGGGATATGAGCCCGACTGTGTCCCACAGGACAACCACTTCAACCTAACCTAACCTAACTAATGTAATTAACCCATAAACACATTTTTCGTTTTGACTTTTTCTAGTATTTACTATGTATTTTGAGCTTTAGAATTGTATGACAGATATTTTTGTCGTACATTTTAACCCGTTATTGCCGTTTATTATGCGTATTTTTTGCCCTTTCTCAAGAAAGAGACAAAAAATATCTATTTAATGAGGAGTTAGAGGGTTAAAGTGTTCCACAAAAATATTCACAGTTATTTTTTACATAAAACTGCTGAAGACATCATATAACTAAAATGTTAGCATAACATAGTTTCTTTGCCTGATTTATCATACGAATGCTTTCTTAACAGTGTCTACGAAGTAGACCTTTTCTGTGGGTTTTGAATAGCCAGAAATCACGTGGCGCTAAATCAGGAGAATATGGTGGTTGTGGCACTATATTTATGAGTTGAGCTTTTGAGTTGGTAGTGAAAGCGTAAAACATTGCGTTTAGCTTAGCGGTGGTAAGACAGTCACGGACAATCACGGCTCCGAGCGCTGTTACTATTTGAATGCAAAGCTTATTTAAGCAAAAAGCTTAGTATTTAAAACGCAACCTATATTTAGACCACCCTGTATTTAATAATAGTGGTGTAGTTAACAGCAAAAATGCGCTTCTGGCAAATTTGTAGTCTTATCTTATGAACCAGTTCAAAAATCTCAAAGTTAACTCATCCTTCTGATTTATTTTTCGGCTTTAATTTGTTTTACTTGTAGATATACCACAAATAATACAAACCACAAAATTTATACCACACTTACGTGCAGTTTGCCCAACTTATTTGCTGTCATTACTGTTTTGCACATAATTCATAATTTTATCTCATTGCTTTTTTGTATCGAATTAACCAGTCACACGACAAATTCACAACAACTGCCTCTTCGCCACTTTCACGCTTTGGTTGGACACTTTAAATGTATCTCCACTGTCCACAAGCTCAATCGTCATTTATCTACCTACTTTGTTATGCTTTATCGCCCATCTTCAAAATTTCATATTCCATATTTCACTTCGTTTTGCGCTCATTCTTTTCACTTCGATTTTATTTTGCGTGTTAAGTTGCTCATTTTGCTACATTTTTGTTGGCTATAAAAATTTATTACACTCACTTCTCAGCCGCACTCATCCCGCTCGTACGTCAAGATTTGCAATAAAATAAATTTGATTCACTCACAGCCTCCGAAATCAAATTAAGAAAAGAAAAATTTGCAAAAACAAAAAACCTTCTCCTATATTCAGCAAGTTTCCCACTATAACACATGACAAAGGCACATTTTTTGTTGCTGCAGGACTACTCAGCATTCTTGTTAAAGTTTCACTCACTCCGTTTGTTAATGGCAGCGTCACTTACCGACACTCTCTAATGGCCTACAGCTGCAATTGTAGTACGTTCTATTGCCTTTTGTTCCATCCATCCATTTTTTGGTTAATCCAATCAATTTTATTAACTTGCTGAATGGCGTATAATTTTCTATCAAAAAAGTTTTTTCGTCAATTAAAGACATTTGTACGCAATAGGATACGCGACCAAAAAAGTTGGTGAATGCGCCGCGCGACACTTCTCAAATAAATCTCATCGAAGAAATATTTATAAAAAAATAAAGTTTGAAAAACAAACTAAAAGCTTTGGTTGGCTTATCCTTAACATAGAAAATATGAGCTGCCTACAAATATAGAGCTGTTATATATATAAGGGACAACCAGTTCGAAAGGGTAAGGTTGTAGTGGTCGAGCTCTTCAAGAGGTACGTCAAACTCAAACTCTTAACCGAAGTGCATTGTGAAGCTACTAGAGAAATTAATCTTAATCAGCGACGTTTCTCTCAACCACCTTAAAACTGAGCTAGATTTAGTAGCATAGATATTCAAAGGGGAATAGCTTGTGGGATACATGAGTGTGAGTCCATGTCAAGTGATCCAAATATGCACTAATTTTGAAATGTTAAGTCGCATTTTTATGTATACCAACTTTGTTTTCTAGATTTACTGATCTAAAAATCATTTTATTTCAAAGTACATTGAACTAGAAGTAGCAAAAGAACAAAGGCAACAACAACAATGCATTTTTATGCTAAAATTTATGAACAAAGATTTACAGTTAATAGAAATTTAAACAACATTTGACTATTTAGAGACCAAAAATATGTAAAAAAAATCAAATCAGCTTCTCCACTGAGCGTCTAAGGGCGCTTATATTTCTAAAATAACAAAAAACTTATTTCCAAAAATTTGAATAAAAAAAAATTTAATGCCTACTACTTGTTCAATTTGCGTTATTCTATTTGCAGGTTTCAGTATTATTATTAGTTGTTAGAGCGCCGACTTTAGGTGTATAGTGGCGATATGTCTCAGTATAATAAGAAGTAAGCTGAAAAAATTTTGAAAACAGGATATAAAAGGAAAACTAAAATATCAGAAAAAAAAATTTTTATCGGCGACATTTTTTAACAAAAAATTAAAAAATAGCACTTTTTCAAAAAAACTGAAAAATTTCTCAAAAAGTTCATTAAAAAAAAATATATATGAGGAGCTGCTATTTTTCTATTTTTCAAAAACAACAAAAACAGAATTTTTTGGTAAACATTTTTAACAAAATATAATAATTTAAAAAAAAATGTTAAAAAAGTCATTAAAAATCTGAGAAGAAAAATAACTATTCCCAAATTGCTTAACTAAAAATATCACTTTTTTCAAAAGAAATGTCATAAAAAGTGTACTTCATTTTAAGAAAGTTAAAAAAAAAAAAAAAAATAACACTTTTTTCAGAAAAACTTAAAAAGTTTGAAAAAGTCAATAAAAAATAAAAAAATCTGAGGAGCGGCTTTTTTTAAAAATAAGAAGAAAAAAATTATTACCAAATTTTTTTAACTAAAAAGATCGCATTCTACAAAAGAAAAAAAATTATAAAAAGTATATTTTATTCTAAAAAATTTAAAAATTTTAACGAAAAATAACATTTCTTTAAAAAAAAACTGAAAAAGAGTTATTAAAAAATAAAAAACATCAGAAGAGCGTCCATTTTTCACAAATAAGAAAAAAAATTGTTCGCAAAAATTTAACAAAAAATATCACTTATTTCAAAAAAACAAATTTTGTAAAAAGTGTATTTAAATCTACAAAATTAAAATTACACTTCTTTCAAAAAAGCCGAAAATTTTTTGAAGTCATTGAAAATTAAAAAAGTCCATTTTTCACAAATAAGAAGAACAAAAATTATTCTCTGAAAGAATTAAAAGAAAATTGTAAAAATGTTTAAAAAGAACTGATGATACTTTATTTTAAAAAGTCTACACCAAAATTGAATAAATCTCAAAAATATTTTTTTAATATTTACATTTACTGCCTATTAACATACACACAAACCTACAAATTAACCAATTTTAGGAAAAACTGACAACAATGTCCAAAATGCTTCGATCACTTCACATAGAATTATGTATATATATAAGTATATTGGTTGTTTGGCCGACCCCCTCCTATTTACGGTGGCTTTTTGATGTGTTTCTATAAATTATATGGCCTCCCAACTGTGCTGCGGATGTAACAGAAACTCCCATTCACGCTTTCGGAGCCTGTGTTACTGCTCTTACTGGCTTAATAGAACACAACTCGCTTTCTATCTTGCTCGCAGTAGAGATGCGAGGTGAGTTTTTGACCACAAAATACGTATCAAAAATCTTTTTGGCTTTTAACTCGGACTTGGCGATCATTAGAGCCAGCTCAGCGCTACTTGACAACGACTTTTTAAGCAGTTGTTGCCTTGCGTGGACCATTTTTTATTACCAGTTACAATACGTATCAAAAAAATTGATTTACTTCGTTACCTTTCAGCAAAAAGTCGTAGGGGTCAATTCGGCCAAAAAGTTTATTTTGCGTCATTTCGTGTGATATGTATAATTAAATTACCTTTTTCTTGAGACCCGCCTTACGCAAATCATTCCAAACGTGTTCCTGTATAATCACCAGTTCCTGGACAATGGCAAAGGTGCTCACATGCCGGTTTATCACCATTCATGATTTATCGACATTCTCGACATTCCAGAGTTTTCCTCGATTTCGACGATCATATTACCGGTGCGGAACAGTTCAAACCACCGCTTTGCTACTGCATTCAATAGTACAAGATTCATAAACAGCACACATTTTTTAGCTCCCTGATCTAACTTTCCACGTCGGCAGTAGTGGTACTGAAGAATGTATCTTCTTCTCTTTTTTTACTTCTATTTTTGAACGTTGTAACTCCCAACTGGCTTCATGAGGCACAAAACTGTCAGTAAACTTTTATTTCTGCACCACTATCACCTCTAAATCATCGTATAGTATGACCTAATGCCATGTATACATCGTGAGATATGGCTGCCTTAAGGCGTCTAGCGGAAAATGGTCTCAACTTTTTGCTTGACCTTATATTGATAACCTTTTTATAGCCAAGGCGTGAATCTCTATAGTGAGTTATTATTCTGATTTATGTTTTTTCTTTGGGCTGTCAATTTTTCTTTTAGTGCCTCGAACAGTGCTGGCGTGTGCCAAAAACTATCGAACTTTTTGTTTCAGACAAACTTCTGCCTCAATACAGATGTGTGAATTTTATGACTCTTACAAAGTAGACGCATGTGTTTATGTACAATGTATAATAATGTGTGTAAGAGCATATATGTATGTGTATACATATATGCACAAGATGTTAAGGTATTTACTAAAATTTACATAGATTGAACAAATTTTATAGTGCCTACTCCTTTCAGGCTCGTCGTGTCGACTAGACAAAGAATTAGCAGACTTAACGCAGATAATCAGACAAAATGAAAGTCAGCATAGCAATTTGCGTGTGTATAAGTAGTATGAGTAAGAATTTGTTTGCTTGTTGTTGAAGTGCTGGTGAAGTATTTTCTCTATAGATGCCCAGTAGTAATGAGCAAGTGGAAATTAAGCGTTTGGGTACAAGTCCCTACAGGATCTTTGCGATCATAGCCCTTAGCATACTCAATTTTATCAACACGCGCTGGTTAGTCTAATATGTTTTTCTTCAAGATTTATTACACCCAAGTGGCAGATAACTACAATTATTCTACTGCCTTGACCAAACCACTCAAATGTTGAAATTTCCATTTAATAGCATATATAGGCATAGATGTGCAGAAGCTGCTTAAGATGCTGCTGTTTTAAATTAAATTTAAATTCTTATTTTATTTTTTGACTACCTTAGCCCTATTTGAATTGCTTACTAATAAATGTATGTATGTATGTGTATATGTATGTGTTTACATTTGCCAAAAACATTTGATTTCGCGCGCCTTTGCCTTATCAACACCAATAAAATTCAATTTTACGAGTACTGGAACGGTGGAAGAGAAAAACTTCCAGTGTTCAAATTTCTCTTCCTTTCGCTGTTTCTCTTTCGCTCCCACTCAGCTCGTGGTTTATGAGCATGCGCAAATCTTTTTCACATACTCTTAAGGGCTTATTAGTTACTTTAGCTTTTAACGGTTATTTAGGTTATAAAATAATAGGGTACTGAAGTATAATTTGTAGGCTTCCTGCTGAGAAAATACACTGGATGTGATATCAAGTTATGATATCCGTACTAGAAAAAATGTCGTGCATTCGTTATATCCGAGTATAAGTACAGAAAATTATAAGAAGAAAATTAAAAATCTTAAAACAAAATATAAAAAAAATCTTATTAAAAATCAACGGAATTTTTCAGCTTGAACTTGCGCTTTATTCACTTGAAACTTGCACTTTATTACCAAAATTTACCCATTAAATTGCACACGAAAAATCTCCCTAAAATTCTATTAAGAATCAGTGGAATTAGTATGAAAAGTTTGTGGAATTTTTCTAATTTTTTCATAAAATTTTAAAATTTAAATATATTCTTGTCGAAAGGAAGCGTAGAAGGCTTAGTTAAACGGAGTCTGGAGAAATGAAGAAAACACTGACCACTTACAGATATCTTATCAGTTGTCGGTAGAGCGGTGCACACTGTTCTCCATTTCAGCGGACAATTGGGTGCCTATTTTGTTTTTTATTGGGACAAACTAGCAAGTGCAGATCTCAGACACAATTAAGTCCCTTGCAGTGTACTCAGGCTCCCTTTTAAAATGTTCTTTGAAATGAGTGCCAAAGACCTCAAGCCTTATTCGAGCGAAGGCCGGGCAGACGCACAGAAAGTGGTCCGCCGTCTCTCCACAGCGGGCAGAATGCATTGTCTGAGATGTCTGCCTTTTCCCTGAGATTTGCCCGTCATCAGTCCAACCAGCTGCTTGCAGTCCCTTCTGCTTAGCGACAGTCGGTTGGACATGACAGATTTTTTTTTTATTTCAAACATAATAAGTAAATTACAATGTTTAATTACACTACAACTAGTTCAGAAACTAACGAGCAGTTTGATTCGAAAATAAATTACAATTGATAAAAAGAAATTACAAACAATATTTCTTATTTTCTGTTAATAGCCAGCAAGTTCATGTGGTTTTTTCCTCTTTAATCTTCGAACTGGGCACGGGTTACTAATGATGCTCCTAGCTTCTTCGTTTACATGCCCTTGAAGTCGAATTTGGTGCGCTTCTGCTATTTTCTTAATTTCTTCAGTTACAGTGTTAACTTTAAGGTCCCGATGAATATCAGCATTTCTGACGTACCAGGGTGCTTTAACGATGATTCTCAGCACTTTGTTTTGAAAGCGTTGTATTACATTGATATTTTCTTCACTGGCGCAACCCCAAAGCTGTGCACCATAGGCCCATAATGGTTTTAATGTTTGTTTATAGAGCAATAATTTGTTATATATGGATAAATGCGATTTCCATCCAATTAGCCAGTTCATTTTGTTTAGCCTGATGTTAAGCTCATTTCGTTTTATTTTTATATGCTCTTTCCATCGCAACTTCGCATCTGGGGTAATACCTAGGTATTTTGCAGTATTAGCGAATGGGACTTTTTCATTAGAAATCATTATTGGTTGGTATTTTGTAATTTTATTTGTAAAATTCACGTGAATGGATTTACTGTTATTGAGTTTGATTCCCCATTTTCTCGTCCATGATACCATAGAGTCGATTGCAGTTTGAAGATTCCTTGCAGCTTTTTCTTCTGTCTTTTCAACACATAAAATTGCAGTGTCGTCAGCGAAGGTGGCAGTTAAACAATTTGCCATTAGTGGTAAATCTCGGGTATAAAGGATATACAGGATTGGACCCAGGATGCTACCTTGTGGTACGCCGGCTTTTATTTCAACCAGTTCAGAATATTCCTTTCCCTGTTTAATTCTTAAATATCTTGAAGTAATATATGACTCCAGCAGACTACAATATTGGTATGGGAGGCAAGTCTTTAATTTGTAAATCAAGCCTTCATGCCATACTTTATCGAACGCCTGTGCGACGTCGAGGAAAACTGCTGAACTTACCTTCTTTTCCTCTAATGCTTTTTCGATTTCTGATATTATTCTATGGACTTGTTCCAACGTGGAGTGTTTACTTCGGAAACCAAATTGGTGAGAAGGTATTAGATCTTTTAATTCAATAATGGGTTTCAACCTGAGGAATATTAGTTTTTCAAACAACTTGGATATTTGTGATAACAGAGAAATCGGACGGTATGAAGACACGTCGTGAGGATCTTTTCCTGGTTTTGGAATCATTATAACTTCCGCAACTTTCCACAGTCCAGGAAAATATTTTAGTTTAATAGCTGTATTGAAAAGATAAGCCAATCGTTTTAGGGCTTTATTTGGCAATTGTTTTAAAACTTCTGCAGTTATAAGGTCGAAGCCTGGAGCTTTTTTATCTTTAAGTTGCTTGATTTCCTTTCTGAGCTCATTTAATGTAATTTGTGGAATTTCAGAACGGTTTTCATATGTACCACAGGAGTTTAAGTCGTAGTTACTCTTATTAGGTGTGAAAGTTTTTTTCAAATACTTCGCAAAAGCAGTGGCTTTTTCTGCATCGCTTCTAGCCCAAGTACTATTTTCATTTCTAATAGGTGGAACATGGCATATTGGTCGTTTTAAATACTTTGTACTTTTCCAGAGAGAATAGTCATCTTTTTTATCAACTGAAAGCTCTGATAGGTAACGTTGCATTGACTCATTTTCAATAACTGCTATTTCTTTTTTTAATGCAGTTGCTGCATTGTTGAGTTTCGTTTTATCTGCAGGTGAACGAGTTTGCTGCCACTTCCGGCGAAGTTTTCTCTTTTTTGCAAGAAGAAATTTTATTTCTTTAGGGTAGTTGGGGCCTATCGTTTTCCGCCTCAATTCCGGCGCGTTTTCCCAAGCAGCTTTCTGAATTTTCTTCGTAAAAGAATCGATCTCAACCTCCAAACTTTCAGCTGTCAATATTGGTGCAGAAAAATGCATTGCGGTGCTAAGTGTTGATTTAAACGAAGCCCAGTCAGTGTATCTGTTGTACAGAGTCAGATTTGGTTCTTTTTCAACAACTGATTCACTTATGGTCAAGTATATAGGGGAATGGTCAGAATTCAGACTTAATCCCTCTTCTATTTTGACGAAGTTTTGGGATACTTTTCGGACCATGAAAAAATCAATTAAATCTGGTTTTTTGTTTACATCTGTTGGCCAGTACGTTGGTTTTCCAGTAGAAATGAAATCACATCCGGTTTCTTGGGCCGCTTTAAGTAGCTCCCGACCTTTGGTTGTAGTAAGGCGCGATCCCCAATAAGTATTTTTCGCGTTAAAATCTCCACCAATAATAAATTTGCGTTTGTGCATATTAATAAGAGTTTTGAAGTCGTCAGATGATATCGTGTACCTCGGTGGACAGTAAATAGCTGTGATTGACATATATTGGTGTTTTAACCTTACTGAAACAGTTGTTGTTTGGAGAATGTCAGAGCTAGTTTTATTTTCTTCGTAGTGTTCTAGACTGTTTTTAATAATTACTGCAGTACCTCCTCTTCCGCAATTGTTTGGATGTATTGTGTGATAGACATTATAATTTTTGAAGGAAATGTGGTTTTGTGTAGTAAAGTGTGTTTCGGATATTAGGCAAATATCTATTTTTTCTATATTTAAAAGTAGTTCGAGTTCCTTTTGGTTTTTTAATAATCCATTCGAGTTCCACGCTACAATTCGAAGGTTATCAATCATAACAATGTTTTTAACTTTTGTTCGAGATTATTTAGTCTCTTTTGGAGGTCTGTATTAAAAACTTCTTGCTTATTTAATTTATTAAGGATTTGAGCGAGAATATCTTCACTTTTTGTTTGGGTTTTGGTTATAACCAGTTTTTCACTACCTTTACCTTTTACTACATTGGAAAGGGTTGGTTTATTCCGATTACTATGTAAAATTGCTTGGCTATTATTATGTTTTGTCATATTAACAGGACGAATAATATTAGGCTGATTATCAGTAGCCGTATTTTGTTTCTGACCCGTTTTATTTCGCATTTTTTGAAGCTCTTTCGCAATTACGCATCCACGGTAATTGGCCGGGTGGTCTTCACCACAGTTACAGCATTTGGGCTTTTCATCCATTTCTTTAGTACACTCGATAGTTTTATGTTTTCCGCTGCATTTGACACATCTGGGTGATTTGCCGCAGAAGTTTCTTGTGTGGCCAAAAGCTTGGCAATTTTTGCATTGTGGAATAACTTTGGAGTTTTTAACTGGTTCGATTATAACGACAGAATGCAGAATGTATTTAATTTCATAAATTTTCTTGATGTCTTCGGTGGAGTCGAATGTGGCAAGAAACATGTTTAGTGGTTCGCGGGTTTTCCATTTTAACTTGTTTACGACATTCGTTATGTTAAAGCCTTGTTCTTTAATGTCAGCCACTATCGAAATTGGGGTACATGAATGGTGTAAGTTTTTGATCATCACTTTTATTGGACGTGTTTGTTTATCTTCGTAGGAGTACCAATATGAATTTGAAATGGTGAGCATTTTTGTAATGGATCTGTAATCATCACTTGAAGATGCATTAATTTTGTATGTTTCATTATTTAAAAGTTTTATAGCAAAGTGACTTTTGGCTGCTTTTTGAACAAGATTTCTAAGGTCCTGATAATTTTCGACGTTTGAAACCATAATTGGTGGGGGCCGAAGGTCACGCTTTTTACTTTGATTTATGACAGTGGCATTTTGAATTCTCAGTGGAAAACTATTTATATGTTCCATTTCAGGAGATTCTTCAGCCTTTCGTTTTTTGCTTTGTCTCTTGCTTTTTTTAAGGATCCAGTCGGTTTCCCGTGCAAGATCTTCTTCATCAGTCTCATACTGTTCCGGATTTATGTTTGAAGTTTGTTTTGTATTGGATGAGTTTGAAATATTACTTTCCTCTTTGAGTTTTTGGTTTTCAACTTTTAATTGGAGGCAAAGCTTTTCTAGTTCTTTCAATTTCTTTTTTAAATCGTCGATCTCTGAGTTAGTACTACCTCTAACACTCCGACTTATAGATGGTTCCGCGGCCCTTCCACCTCCTGGAGGTGGTGTTTGGGTCATTTTTAATGTTTATAATTTTTTTTATTTTTATTTTTATTTTTTTTTATATTTTTTTTATTTTTTTGTTTTTTTTTTTGTTTTTTTTAATTGTAAAGTTTACAAATTTTTATTTTAATAAGTTCTATTGGAGAGATGGCAACTCTGAACTTCTAAACTGTTATACAATATTATAACACCTTAATTTTTGTAGTATACTTTTAGGTATACACTTAATTAAAATCTATGTTGACGTTAATTATCAGCTGTTTTTGTTTATCAACTGATAAAAAGTTGCGCGGGAGATTTGGATGTTGATAACGAAGGAGAAATTTTCATCCAAACCTTAGGTAATTTTATAAAGTTTTAGTCTATTTTTCTTTATTGTGTCCCGGATAGCACCCACATTTATCACGATAGAAGCACTACACCTTCGCACTTGCTTTAATAACGTTTTATTTTCAGTTTTCGCCCTAATTACAATTGAAAATCTGTTTTGTATAGAGAGCCGATTACTATGCGACCGACACAAACAAATTCGGTTGGCTAAAAAACATAAGTGTAAACATGACAGATAACATAAGTTTTCGACAAAACTCTCTCAGCCTGTCAGGCTCGCTTGTGGGTTAGAGTAACCCGTTAGCTATCCGTGGTTTTGATGGCTGCCGAAGGAAGTGACAGAACGGGCTCCGTGACGTTGAAGTTGGCCTCAGAACCCATTCTAGCTAAAGAGTCAATGATCTCGTTACCCGCGATACCCACATGTCCCGGGACTCATATTAGCATCAGGATATTATGTCTGCCAACGTAGTTCAAATTGGATTTACAATACTCAACTACTCTGGACGTGGTTGAAGGGTCTAAGGCCATGAGTGCAGCTTTGCTGCCGCTGCAGACACATACAGATTTACCTCTACATCTGCATTGAGTGCCTTACGTTAGCTTCGGTAGGAATTATGAGGTTTTGAACCCAGATAGAGATCAATGGTTAAGTTCAGAGAACCTATTAACGGGGTATCAGCACACTTTCTACACCGACGGATCCAAAACCAGTAATGGTAGCGGATCTGTATGGTATTTAGACAAAGACACTAAGGACTCCTATGCCACAGGGCAGATGGCCACGGTATTCCTTACGGCAGTCTATGCCATCTTGAAAGGGGCATACTGGCTAATTCAGAAAAGGTTTCGGGATAGTAGCATTGAAATTTGTAGTGGCAGTCAAGCTGAACTAAGAGCCCTTGCAAAACCACGCTGCTCTTCGAAATTAGTCGGTGTATATAAGTCAGAACTGAACAGTGCTGCAAAACACAACCAAATTTGTCTCATTTTGTATTATTTGTGGTAGTCCAGGAATAAATTGCCTGATAAACTAGCTAAAGAAGGCAATGGAAGTATGCAACTAGGCCATGAACCCTTCTAGGTGTCCCCCACTTATGCGTTCTTTTTGTTCCTCTTCATACCAGGAATTTTTTTTTAACATTTGCAAATTAAATGAATTTTTAATTATTTTTATGCCGAACTAAGTTTTATAAAAGTTATTTCTTTTAGCTGTCATTCTGCTCATATTTTTTAACTAACTTTTCGATAAAAAAACTTATCTCTTTGCAAATAGTAAACAAAGTTAGAATCAATTTTTGCAGAAAGGCGCACAAACTTCCTTTTAAGTTTAAAATTATCAATAAAGTCTTATATGACAAACCAAATCATAGCAAAAAACTTACGTACAGACAACTCAAAACAACCGAGAAATAAACTTGTGGGTGTAGTTTAGTCTTGTGGGTTAATAGTCAAAAGAGGAAAAGTAGTAATAAAGAGAAATTCTCACTTTTATTCATCTCCGCACAACTTCAAGCAGGCATCACCAACAGCAGTAAAAATTATAATTATTTAAAAATAAAAAGCAAACAGAAAAAATAAAACAAAACAAAATGCAAAAACCAGCAGTAGAAGCAAGCCTTCTTCAAGCGGCAGAAACAATAAAAAGCACATCACCAAGCAAATGTTGAGTGGGGGAAAGCAGATTGTAGTTTGAACTAGCGAAGCAGGTGGCAGCGGACGTGGTAACACATAAGCATGAAAACTTTTAAATGAGTTTTAGAAAGTATGTTTTTTTCGTTTTTACTTGTTTTTTTTTTTTTTTTTTTTTTTTGTTAGTTGAATTTCGAAGTACTTCTTGCTTTTTGCTTTTGAAGCCACAGACCAAATGCAACTTCGCCATTAACAATTGCTGATGCTCGATGCTTGATGTTCTTTGTTTTATTGCTTGGTGCTGGTATTGTTTGTTACTATTATTATTTTATAGTTGTTTTTGTTGTCACTTTACATGTACGCGTTTCCGTCTCTTGGCGCATTGAGGCTACATCACTGGAAAGTCAGCTGGTTGTTGTTGAACTTTTATCTTATTATTGTTGTTGTATTGCAGTTCAGTGCAGAATGTTAGAGTTATATGCATATGTACATGTGAGTGTATGTGTTTTTATTTATGTTTGTATTTATGTTTATATTTTTATTATTATATTATAGAAACCTGGGTTAACCTCTACCTCTCTCACACATGGGGCTTTTTGTATCTTTCAGACAAAATAGAAAAAAACGCATACAAGTGGTGTGCCTAAAAACATAGCATAAAAATATTTATCGTATAATTTCCATCCAAGCCTCTACATACATAAATCAAGTATTAATTTAAAGTTAAATTTAAAAGTATTCCAATGTGTTGGTTGAAGTTAAATTCTGAGACGTAAAGGAACTTGAACTTTGGTATGTACAGCACAGAAATCCAGGGCCAATTATAGGCTCGGGTATTGCAGTGATTCTACGGTCTCGTGAAAAAAAAGAATGCGCCCTCAACGGCTGCATAACAATTACGAGTAAATGCCTTCTGAATAAGTAGAAAAAGGCGGCGATGACATAGAATTCCTTACTAAACTGAGAAACAATGAGCTACGATTGAAGATTGGTTCGATCACGCGATAATCGATAGAGCCCACATATAGCTACCGTTGCCTATGGTTACTCGTTATATTGGTGGCGCAAAATTAGTCAGCCTATCGGAAGATTTATAATAATTTTTACTTACGTCATACGGCAATAATTTTTGACACTTGTGAGCTAAACAGTCGCAGTATAAAAACAGACAAGCAATGGAGCACTTAAAGGTCAAAACAGAGATTTTCTTCACTGAAAATAATTCGAAAAAAACTCAAAATAATTTTAGTTTTTGTTTTAGTAAAAAGGTGAGGTAGGGGATAGAAGTTCAGAAAACTGTCTCTTTTTTTCGGCATTCTCTGTCATTGACTACATAAAGGAGGTCCATTTCTTGGTGATAAGCTGCATTTTCTTTGCTTCAGAAAGCGTTCTAGTTGCAGTGCTTTTGTAATAGTTTTAAAGGGCATATTCAAGAATCAAACAAAAAAAATTTAAACTTGCGGAAACAAGAAATTTCAAAAATATTTAATTCTATAAAAGGAAATAATTTCGCATACAAAAATTTCTGAAAACTGAAAAAAATGTTGTTCAAAATCAAAAAAAAAAAATCCAAATTTTCGAAAAAATGTATTCACTTTGTAAAGTTGTATTTATTTTTTTATAAAATATAATCTAATTTATTATAAAATATTACACTTGTATTTTTAACCGTAATAAAAACCTCGCAAAACTAAAAATAAATACCAATACATAGAATACACATTAATACATTAATAATTTATAAAATATAAGTATCCTTTCAATACAGAAAAAAACATTATTTAGATTTCAAAGCAAGACAATCTTTTTTAATAATTCTAAAAAAATTGTATTTGTGGAGACAAAAAAATTTCAAAACTATTTAATTACAATATATAAAAGGAAATAATTTCGCCTGCAAAAATTTCTGAAAACTGAAAAAAAATTGATATACATATATATATATATATATATATATATATATGTTATATGCATATGTAAATGTGTGTGTATGTATATATAATTGGCACGTACATCCTTTTTGGGTGTTTGGCCGAGCTCCTCCTCCTATTTGTGGTGTGCGTCTTGACGTTGTTCCAGAAATGGAGGGATCATCTACAGTTTCCAGCCGTCTCCGAACGGCAGAAAATTTGTATGAGGAGCTTTTTCGTGGCAGAAATACACTCAGAGGTTTGTCATTGCCTGCCGAGGAGCGACTGCTATTAGAGAAATGTTTGTATTCGTAATTTTTGTGTTTCACCGACATTTGAACCTACGTTCTCTCTCTGAATTCCGAATGGTAGTCACGCACCAACCCATTCGGCTACGGCGGTCACCTTGATCCATGGAAAAATTAATTTGCTTAAAATCTTTTGCTGGTTTTTAATTTTTTAAACATTTTTCGACTAAACGCCATTTATTATTGTATAAACAAGGTGGCACAAAATTAATCATCCAGCTGTGTTTCTGAATAATTTTTTTACTAAATAAAAATATAAGTGTGACGGATGGATATTTTTATTTGCTACGTTCCGCTCTCAGAGAAAGATGTGTTTTACGTGCAGACTATTTAGCTAAAAAGGAACGACTAGAGTTTTATCTAAAAAAAATATTTTGAGTAATGGAAATCTTGACTTTAACCTTTACACGCTCCATTGCTTGTCTGTTTGTATACGGCAGTGTCTAGTTGACAAGTGTCAAAATTTGATTGACGTACGACCACATTTGCTATAATTATTATTAATCTTCCGCTAGGGTGATTCATTTTGCGCCACCTTGTACAAATGTGCAATATATGCCTAACTAAGTAGTTAGGCGAAATGGTTGAAATACCCAAGCAGCACTAAAGCGCCGTTTTG
Source organism: Anastrepha fraterculus (assembly GCA_037575425.1). NCBI lineage: Eukaryota > Metazoa > Arthropoda > Insecta > Diptera > Tephritidae > Anastrepha > Anastrepha fraterculus. The sequence goes on along the minus strand of JAYXIM010007091.1, from coordinate 152,798 downwards.
ATACTATTGTGAGACCTCCAACAGGCAGCCACAGCTTAGGATGTAATAGAGAAGATTGATGGAATTTAGGTTGGCGCATTGCCCCAGGCTATCGAAGAAAGGAGCACCCAGTGATCTTAATCGTCTAGCTGCTAAAAGTAGAGTTTATCGAAGTATTCATAATTGGATGTAGCATTTACGCTAGCGCTTCATTTTATTGCGTTACTTAAAATATTTTTAAAGTACTCCCAAACCCATTAAATCAACGGCAAATGCGCAGAAAGTGCAAAAATAATAACTGTCTGAGATTTGAGTAGTTTTTAAGTGCTTTTTTAGTGAAATTTTGTTCCTTTTTTATGAATGTAGCAACGGAAATTGCTCATTTTCAAACTACTGCATTTTTCTGAATCAATTCGCGCTCTCGTATGGTAACTGCGGTACTAGCAAAATGCGGTATGTCAGTAACCACATGTGTATGTATGTATGTGTGTACACATATACTGTAAAATTTATGTATGTATATATAAATGCGTATATATGTACGAGTGCGTATTACGGTTTTTATACTCACAAGGGTAACAAAAACATTCAAAATATGGAAAAAGCGTGCATAGAAACTGTTCATAAAATTAAAAACAAACAGTTTATGTAGCAAATTTTATCTGCGCATAAACTCACATCTACAAATACACAGATGCATCATGCAGACGTTAGTGGTGGTTACAACTTTTTATTGGGTGGGCATTTGGCAGAAAATAACACAGTGGCCTCAACCAAACCATGCATTAGTAGCCACGTGTAGTAAAACGAATTTCCCTTCACTTCATCATAGTTTTTTGTTTTTTACAGTTTTTAGCCAAAAACGCAATTCATTTACTTGAAATATTTTACACTAATTTATTTGAAAAATTTGTACGTAGTTTCTACGGCAAAATTTAGCGAACTACTCTTTTACAAAACATTTCAAATGAGTAGCTAGAAGGGTGAAATGTTTTGTTTGAAGGACTATTTCTGACACTTTTTTAAATGGAGTTTTATGTAGTTCCCTAAAAGGCCAGTTAGAGAATTCTACAATTTAGAGGATATTCTACAAAATTGTTCAATAGAAAAGTTTGCTTAGCTGAAAAACTCTGACTGATGAAAAACGAAGTGTGCATTTCCACAGCTGTTCTAGCTACCCTGTCGGAGCGACTCGGGATGTACGGGCATCACCTGTCTTTTAGTTGGCTAAATGGCAGTTCAGAGTATTGTTTACAAACGAGCGGAAGCATTTTGCCGAGAATAAACTCCAAAAAAGAAAACCAGTAATACCAGGATTTCAAACGTGATAGTGCATTGCATTATATTTGGCTGGAAAATCCCAACCAGCGATTGTTCTTGAGCTCGAACACGTTAAAGTAAATAAAGTTTTTGTTTGTCGCACCATAACTCGTTACAATGATACTGGTAGCATCGCGAAACGTCATGGATGTAGTCATCGAAAGACTGCAACTTCGCGTGAGATGGTTCAAAAAGTGGAGAAGCGACTTGAGCGAAATCCCCGACGAAGTGCCAATCAAATGGCTAAAGAACTGAAAATATCTGACAGTAGCATTCGCCGCATACTGAAAAATGATCTCGAAGTCAAGCCTTACAAGATCCAAAAGGCGCATGATCTCACACCAAAGCAGCAACAAGCCAGACTTAAGAGAGCTAAGGAGTTGCTTTGCTGGGCGGAAAGCGGTCAATTTCTGAACATTGTGTTTTCAGACGAGAAAATTTTTCAAATTGAGCAATTCGTAAACTCCCAAAACGAGAGGGTTTATTTGACTGATCGTTCATATGAGAATTTGAGTCATCGCTTGGCCACCAGGAGGTAGCACCCGCCACTGATTATGGTTGGGCCGCTGTAACTGCAGATGGGCGCTCTCCAATCGTTTTCATCGGGCGTGGTGTCAAGGTAAATACGAAATACTATCGGGAAAGTATTCTGGAGATTGCTTTGAAGCCATGGGCAGACAAGCATTTCGGTGACAGACCATGGATTTTTCAACAGAACTCGGCACCGTCTCACAAAGCTCGAGTCAACCAAGAATGGCTAAAAAATAACGTTCCGAACTTCATAACGTCGACCCAATAGCTCTGAAATTCACCAGAAGCGAATCCGATGGATTATTCTCTTTGAACCATTTTGGAGAGCAAGATCCAAACTAAAAGTTTCACCAGTTTCGACGCGCTGAAAAATGCCATTGTCCGCGAGTGGGATAAAATACCTGCAAGTCATTTTCGGGCAGCTTGCGATTCGTTTCTGGACCGTCTCAAGGCAATAGCTAAGGCAAAAGGTGGTCATAACGAGCAAAAGTAAATTGATTCCTAATTTTGTATTATTGGATATTACGAAAGAAAAAAGAATATTGGAAATTACATCCCAAAATGCTAGGAGAACATCCCGGAAAATCCCGAAAACCCCTACTTTACAATTCCGAAATTTTCGAATTACGAAAAAAATAATAATGGAAATTACATCTCAAAAGGTTCGAAGAATATATGCTGTTCCGGGATCGTAATTATATCCCGGAAATCCCGATTTTCTCACTTTACAGTCCCGGAAGTTTGGAATTACTGAAGAATAAAAAAAAAGAAAAAGGAAAGAAAAACATAAAAAACTCGTGCCTGATCGGATTTATTTTCAAAAATTTCTATTTTTTTAAACAATAATTATTGGCTTTTTTCTCGAAAATCTGAAAAATATTTCCAGAGGCCGCCATATTGTTAATTTTGAAAGACAAAAAAGCTTCGATCAGGCATACGATTATATATTAATAAAACTAATTTCTCTAGTCCGATTGATTTTAGATGAATCTCCAAGGGCTTGTGATGATCACCGCAAGGAACTTCTGGTGAAACGGTATCCACACAAACAGCGATAACTTTTACAATTATTAATTTTTTTTTTTTTTAAGTTTGATAAAGTCAAGCCGAAACATGATGTATTAACGCTTTCTTTTTATTTTTGTAAAACACAGCAATTGACTAGAAAAAAAAATTATTAAAAATCATCATTTTTTCGGGCCTTTGACTACCCCTAACCCCTTAAAAATTTAAATAAGTTAAATATATTTTTTAAGATTTTATTAACAGCAGCAAATATGCATATTATTTATAGAATATATAAATATTCCCCACATTCTAATTTTCCCAGAACTTGCTGAGAGTTGCTGGTTCTACACAGGACACTCATGACTGGCATTATATTTCATGTAAAACGAAAACAACTTTTTTAAAGTGCACTTTAACTTTAAGGCTCCCCTTCAGTCACCCTTTTACTGCATTCATGCATGTAAGTTCATTTACTTTGCACTAAAGGTAAAGTTTTCAAAATTTTAAAGATTTCGAAAATATCGCCAAGCCTTTTCTCGCACTAAACTTAAATACGCTAGTGCATCCACATGTCTTTCCCATCTATAAATCGGCACGAAGTACGCAAAAAATCATACTAAAATTCAATTAAATCTATCAGAAATAGCATTGAAAAAAGTGTGGCAAAAGAATTTCTGCAAGGGCGAAATGGAAAAGAAAACATTTACAAAGACGATACCCTGAATGAATTTCAACTTTTTAAAAGTTATCCAGAAAAAACCAATTGAAATTGTCGTGAAAAAATTACCAACATGACCAACTGATTGCGCGTGACTGGTGTGTAGCAGTTGGTTAAACGAGTAGCAGAATGAAAAACTATCAATAACCCACGCTGACATGTCGTTCCAGTTGGAAGAAGCTAGAGAATGATAGCAAACGAAGTCCGGCAGCCACTCAGGCGGAGAGTAAGAAGAAAAAAAGCAAAGAAATTAAAAATAAAAATCAGAGACTATGCCAGGCAAGTAACAGTAGATGCCGGGCAGTGCATCAAGAATTAAAAGGAGGCTGGCAAAAGTTCGCAAGCAACCATAGCATATTTCTTTTCTTTCAATTTAGCGTCACGCAATATAGTTTATTAAATTGAAGTGAATTTAAATTATTCAAGTTTTTAGAATTTTCCTTGTCAACCGCCTTTTAGCAGTCTCTGGTAGCTGTTAGGGTTATAAAATTAACTTTTTTATTTATTTTTTATTTATTTATTTACTTCAGTCTACTGAAAACATTCTAATTCACTTATTTAAATATGGTAAACAAATCAAGCTTAAATTTTACAATATTATCATTAAAGTTAATGAAGTTACAATAATTGTTACACAATCGCGCAGATCGCACAAGAAGTTCATTAAATGCATAATTAGTGGTATTATTAGAAATGTTGAATAAACGATTAATTCTTAGACTATAAAAAGTAATATGGCTTTGAATTCGGCTTAATAACTCCTTACAATCGATATTACCATTAATGATATTATAGACAAAGATTATTGAGAAGTATATTCGCCTATCATATTCGCCAAGCAATTTACGGCGACTTATATAAAGGGCAGAATAATCTTGCCAGCCCATTTTGAACAACGATATTTTTGTGAAAATCTTTTTTGTACATTTTCGATTTTCTTCGAATGTACCTCATAGTATGGGTTCCATATTAATGAACAGTGCTCTATGCGGGAACGTACAAAGGAGAGAGATTTCACGTTAGAGAGATTTCAACGTTTGAGGGTCTTTCAAATCAGTGGAATTTTTTCTGGTGAAACCAACTATTGCAAATGCTTTAGATATCACATAATAAATATAATAATAAGTTTATATATAATTATGAGTTTGAATAAAAATAAGTTTAGTGAATGAAAGTTTAGTATCAAAAATAATACAAAGATCTTTGATTTCCTACTTCCTACTTAGGATACAGTTATTTCATTTGTAGTTAACAGAAAAGTAATTTGGTTTCCTGATATATGGTAAAATAAAACATTTATTGACATTCAGCCATAAATGGTTTGATGAGCACCAATTTTGAATGGCATCGAGATCCGACTGTAACTTTTGACAATCTTTTAAGTTATGTACCTCTTGGAGGAGGCTGCTGGCAATTTGATAAAACCTGATTTAAATGTTCAAATAACTTCTTTTGTATTATTTGATCAAATAACTTAGCAATAGTGTTCTGCTTGACAATAAGCCTTTAGTTACAGACGTCATTCCGATCACTCGATTTATAGACTGGTTCAATCCAGCAAAGTTTCCAGAAATCGATAAAAGTTCCACTATTTAAACACTTTTTGAATATCAAGAAAAGATGACGAGCTAGTAAATCGGCGTCAGTTTTAAAAAGATGTGGTGAGAATCCCTCACTATCTGATCTAGCGCTGGGCTTAAGTTTAGAAATCGCCAGAAGCACATCATCGTTACTAATCTCAAAGAAGCTGATAGTTAGCAAAGGTGAAGCTGGTCGGGTAGGAAATAACGTGGCGTTATATCTATCTGAAAAAATTGAACAAATAAGCTACATGAACTTTGGGTATTTACAGAAACATTTCCATCGTATTCTAAACTAGCAGGAAAACCCGTAGTTTTTCTTTTGGTTTTAATGCAAAAGTGTGATTAGACCTAAGCAGCTTAATATGAATGCATACTTTAAGCGAGCGCCAGAGCACGAGTAGAACAGCTGGATCAGCTCAATCAATTTTAGTATTTCTTCTATTTTATTGAGTTTTAGGACCTTTACTATTTATTATTATTGATTGACTGTTTGTGCACTGCGACCTGAAGAGATTTATTGGGCAGCCATGTAGCCGACTCAAACAGTTTTAGGAAGTTAATAAATCCTAAAATTGCTGTAGGCTTAATTTCTACCAGGAGGCTTGGATCTATAGCCCTATTTCCAGGTAATTTATTCTGCGTCGTGCCACTGCAGGGCAGTCACATAGAACATGTTCTGCTGTTTCTTGTGCCTCTTTGCAGAGTCTACAGGAAGCGTTTTCTATCGCATCTATCTTTTTCATGTGATAATTAAGTTTGCAGTGTCCTGTTAGTAGTTCAATGTAAAGTTTTATGCCCTTTCTGTTAAGGATTGCTTCAGTCTTTATCCGTTCTAGATCTATGAATCTTTTCGATTGCCGCATGCCCGATTGGGCTCTCCAGTAATCGATTAGGCCTCGTTTTACCCCGCAGAAAGGTTTTGGACCCCTTTTTCGCTAAAGTGTCCCCAATTTCATTCCCTTCGTGCCCTTCATGTCCCGGAACCCACATCAAGGTAACAAAGTATCAAGAAACTAGGGTATTGAGGATTTTAAAATAACCAACCTTGAATGGAATGAGAAGCTATCTGTCAAAGAGAATGTTAATATTGGCACCGCGCGTACGGCCCCGTAGACATTCTCTGGCACACAAGGCGTGGACCTCCGCCTGGAAAAAAGAAGTGGTTTTCCCATTGCAACTGCTTTTTAGAAATATGGTACGACAATTTCAGCCCCGGCACTACTGTCTTCCATTTTAGACCCATCAGTAAACCACACCTGTGCGCCCTGTTTTAGGAGTATTTCATTGTTTCTCCACGCTGAGCGGTCACCAATGACCACTTTGAATTTCTTGGAGAATCCTAGTTTCCTTTCCATCTTGTCGTGAACTGTCAGGCACGGAGAGTTACGGATTGAACCCAGAATCCTTACATGCCCCCTGTAAGATTGCCTTCTTTGAGACGGAGTAGATTAGGAAGCCTTAGAGCTGCACTGATTGCCATCTCTTTGGCTACAAGATATAGTGGAATGAGTCCAGTGACCATTCCTAAAGCCGCTGTGGGGCCTGTTTGCATTGCTCCCGTAATGCTGAGACAGGCTAGTCTGTATACCATGTTAAGTGTTATCTGGCCACCATACCAGACAGGCATAGGTGATCATTGGCACTATTATTGTCTTATAAGGCCATGCCATCATCTTTGGCCGCAAACCCCATGTTTTACCGTATAGCCTTTGGCATACGTATATTGCTCTGATGCTTTGTTTGTGATGTACGATAAGTGATTTTTCCAGGTCAAGGTTTTATCACGGATTACTCCCAGATAGTTCATGTCCCCAGATAGAGTTAAGTTGGCGTCCCCTAGTTTAAGGGCCCTATACTTAATTTCCGTCTTCGGGTGAAGGGTACCACACAAGTTTTGTTCGGATTTAACGAAAATCCTTTCTCCCGACACCAGTTTTGCGTAATGCCGAGAGCTAGTTGCATGCGATCAGTTATAGTAGAGTCAAATTTGCCTCTAACCATGATGACTAAATCGTCAGCAAAGCCCTGAACTTCGTATCCGAGATTGTCGAGAGTCTGTAGGAGCTCGTCAATTATCAATAGCCAAAGGAGCGGTGATAAAACGCCTCCTTGGCACCAACCTTTGGTTGACTAGACACATAATCTTTTTGGCCCAGTTTCAAAGATTGTCATTCTATTCCTCAGCATATTGAGAGCCCACGTTATGATTAGTCTATCTATTTCCTCCTGGTAAGCGTATTGTTCAACATGGAGAGGCGAATCGCTAAGATAAGCATCTCTAATATATTGATCAATTATTTTTACCAAAGCTTTGAGCAGGAAAGAAGTTATGCTTATGGGTCGAAAGGCTCTTGGCGTGTGATCCGCCTTTTTGCCTGCTTTCTGAATGAAAGCTACCCTGGCTTACTAAAAATAGTAAAAGAAACAGAAAAAGTATAAACCAAATTTAAATTGTTAATTAATAAAAATTAAAGTGTAGATGCCGCGTATTCGCCTATTTTAAGAAACTTGAAAGAATATATTGTAATAGAGCCTTGAATTCCACTGCTTTTACTAAAAAATAAATTCAAATTATTATAAAAAGAGTTGTTTCTAATTTCAATTCTTGCTTTAGTTTTATCATATCAAGAGACTGTAAGAAACTTATATTTCTGGGTTATACAGTGTATTTGAGGACAACTTGAAAGAAAACATAATTAACCTTTATTTTGAACAAAATTAAATAAAACTTCACGAACATCACACAACACAAACTTATTATATATCTACAAAATCATTCAATCAAATTTCCATTAGTTGCAATAACCTCCTCGATCCGGATGCGGAAATGACTGCATGCCCGAATAAAATTATCCTCATTTATATTGACCATAACGGTATTAATTCAAGTCTTCAGAGAAGAAATGGTCTTACGAGGATGCATATTGGTTTCACGCTCAACTTCGCCCCATACGTAGTAATCCAGGAATTAAATTTGGCGATTAAAATGTTATATCCCCTAATAAATAGACGCTCAGGCTTAAGTGATGAAAACAAACTAATAATTTATAAGTCTATATTTCAGCCAAGTCACATGTTAAGAAACTGCAAATCTGCCAAAATAAGGTACTCAAAATGATGCTACGACTCCCATGGCATTTCTCCACCAGAAAGCTTCATTATGAATCAAAAACTAAGATTTTGTCAGATCAAATACAAAATTTGACTAAAAGATTCAAAATTCGTTCCAGTTTTTCGGACAATCTGCTAATAACTGAACTTTCTTAATATTCAATTAGGCCGTGGTACTTAAATGCGTATAGATTAACCCTAGCTTGTAAGATGTATAGCGGAGGTTTTTCATAGTAGTTTTTTCCTTCGAAAAAAAGAAAAAATCGTTTAAAAAACCAAACCTGTGATAAATATATAAGTATAATATAATGATGTAGAATTAAGATTTATATCATATTCTGTAAATTGTGCGATAACATAAATATTGTAACGTTTTTCTACTTAATAAACTCTTATCTTATCTTAGATCTGGGAAGTTAGGCGGCCATAAGTTCGGTGTTATGTGGCCATGGAAATATTCAACCATCCAATCTGGGGTCGCCATCGCTTTGTGTGAAGGAGCAGAGTCTTGCTGAAAGATGTATGAGCTGTCATCAAGTATAGGATGAACAACAACTCACTAAAGGTGACAAGCAAATGGAGTACCATTTTCGGAGTGAAGAAAAAAATTAGCTAAGAAGCGTTGATTTTACTTTAAGCAGCAGCAGCTTATACGAGAGAAGAAAAGCACTGGCCTATAAAGTATATCGAAACTCTGCCACAGTTGTAAGCAAATGGGAAACTCATCGCTTAAGAAGGTCCTCAAAGTGTAGAAATCCTCTTTTGTAATCCATGTGATCCATCAATACGTCAATCCATCAATACCTTAACCTGCTAATTACAGCCATAACAAAAACTATCAAACATAAAATTTTTTTGAATGGTTTAATTTACTCCACCTTAAGTAGCGCTTTTGCATGTAAAGCCACCATATGTTGCAACATTGTCTGTCACGCAACATTGTCTGTCCGAAATGTCTTTATATAAACACGTACATGTTTTTACATGGGCTCACATAGAGTTTCATATAAACACACAAACATTCATAATGGCACATCCTGCATGCTTTGTTGTGGCTACTTCTCGGGTCAATGATGATGAACCGTCATTGTAACAGCCACAAGACCACAACAGCAGCAAACAAGAGCATTGCAGGCAATATAAAAGAATATGTAGCTACATATGTATGTGTGCGACCATATATGTATGTATGTAGTATGTAGGTATCAGACGTATAAGTGGGTATAGACAAAAGAGAATTTAATTCCTTTAAAACAATTTTTAAAAATTGTTTGCATTTATCTTAACGTATGAGCCCTGCACTTTACCGCTGGATAGAGCGCATCCAAAAAAATTTTTTTTTTACTTATTCACCCCTCTTCGGAGCATAGGGCCCGACAAGACTCTTCCATCGTACACGGTTCTGTGCTGTTGTTTTTGCGCCGTACCATGTGATGTCGACATCTGCTAGTTCGCGCAACATCGACCTTCTTCAAGTATTTTTTTTTGTCGACTCCGACCTCTGCTCCCTTGCGGGTTGCAGTCCAGTACCATTCTCGTGATGCTATTTGGTGGTTTTCTCATTGTGTGACTTATCCATCGCCACTTTCTGTGTTTGATTTGCCTAAGGATCAGATTTAGAAATCTCTAATTTTTTCAAGTGTGCCAGCTCATTCGTTCATAAGCCTCGTCACCGGTGCAGTATCCGTTGCAAGATGCAAAAAACATGAGCGATATTCTGACACTGTCCGATCTGCCGAATTTATTCTACAAGTGTAAGCGATCATTGCCGATTACCCTTCAAAATCAATGAGGGCTCTTGCGAGGGAGTTTAATGTTTCTGAGGGTTTTATGCGTTGAGTTGTCCATTAAGCTCTTCGCTATAAGTCCTACGCGGTGCGCAGAAGACAGTTCATGTCTGAGCACACACGAAAACAGCCAGTTATCCAAAGCGCCTTCTATACAAAATGACACACTCTGAAGCCTCTGAGATGTTATGATTTTTTTCTAAACTTTTTTTGAAAACAAAAATACCAACCGCAGACATGACAAAAATAACAGATGGTTTCGCTCCAATCCTACAGAGCTTCCAGTTGTCATGTACACGAACTTCCCAGCCACTATTATGATTTCAGGTGTTGAGAACAGCAAAGGACATATCATAAAACCACATCTCTTTACTCAAGGATTTGGAGTGGGTTCTGATGCATATATCGAAGTTCTAGAAGCAGCAGTGAACTGTGAACCCTGGATTGGTAGCGTTCGCGGTGACAGCTCAGATGGGTGAAAATTTCCAAGGCCACATAACATCAAATTTATGGCCGCCTAACTCCCCAGACCTGGATTACTATGTATGGGACGTAGTTGAGCGTGAAACCAATAAGCATCCTCGTTAGACCATTTCTTCTCTGAAGGCTACAATTAATACCGTTATGGTCAATATAAATGAGAATAATTTGATTCGGGCATGCAATCGTTTCCCACCCGGATCGAGGACGTTACTATAGCTAATGGAAATTTGATTGAATGATTTTGTAGATATATAATATAATAAGTTTATGTTGTGTAATGTTCGTGAAGTTTCATTAAATTTTGTTCAAAATAAAGGTTAATTATGTTATTTCTCAAGTTTTTCTCTCAAATAACGTAAGAGCCCCTATGAAGGATTCTTCATTAAGCGTGAAATACTTTCTCCACAAAATTTCGGCCGTATTTAATGTGTCATGTCCTGTCATTTGTTCTCCAATGTATGTAGTAATCTTTACAATTTCGACATGGAAAGTTATACGCGCGAGCATTTTTTGTAAATACTTTCAGATAGTCAGGCGGCTTTGAAAGCCCTTCTATCAACTATAGGCATCCAAAAATGTTACATGACTGCCTGAATCTTCTTAATACGCTAGGGAACTTCAACATATTATTACTGGCTTGGGTTCCTGGACACGAAGTACCCGAGGGAAATGAAATAGTGGACCATCTGGCAAAAAAACTAACAAATATACCCCTAATTGGCCTTGAACCTTTCTGTGGACTTACAAAGGGCCACATCAACGAAATTTTCAGGGGGTGGGAGGTGAAGAAGTTGGTTGAACACTATTGAAACTCCATCGATTAGCGACAAGCGAAACAATTCCTAAAGCCGGACAGAGGAATTTCTGATAAGCTTCTTTCACTCAGCAAAGTAGACTGAAGACTTTTATGGTAACTGGTGAATTTACTGGCCACAGTATGAGGTGGTAAACACTTTAAGTGGTAAGCAAAATAGGTCTCTCTGAGACCATCATCTGCCGATTCTGTGAAATGGACACTGAAAATTTAGAATACATTCCTTGTAAATGTCCTGAACTCGGCAGAAAATGGATACAGCACCTTGGTGGTATTGCTGTGCCTCCATATAAACTATGGAACAATAAACCTCAGAATGTGCTCTATATTTAAAATTTTAAAATTTTAAAGAGCCTTAAAATACAGGATAGTTGAGCAGGCTTTGCAGTAGCCCAATAATAATAATAACTTTTGTGAATCATTCACTTTTATTATCAAAATAATCGCTTTCCGGTTGCAACTTTTTATGCACTTTTGCCAGTTTATGGTGGCAAAATCAATTTAAAGAATAAAAATGAAATGCAAAGCAAAGTTAAAATGCCTTACCCCCATTAAAGCAGCGATATACAACTTTTTCCTACTAATAAAGTGCTTTTTCAACCAAAACTTTCAGTCAAAAATTACTTTAAAAGCAGGCCATCAATTTCAGACGCATTTCTAAGCCCAGCACGAAACACCCTGCACTAATGGAATCACATTTTCTTGGTTAGATAAGCGACTGAAAAATTTCTAAAACTCGTTGAAGCATAAGAAAATCGTTATATGTAGCGAAGAGGAAAGAAAAGTAGAAGAGGAAGAGGAAGAAGACAGCATATCAGCAGTAGTGGAGAAAGCTGAAATAGGAAAGCATCTTTTACACCAAAATGTATGCTACAACCTTTCCATTTTTGCGCATTTTTTAAATACACAACTACACAGAAACAGGCATCCGCTTTGTTTTATGGAAAAGTGTGAATTAGTGTGGTATACAACTACATACATACATACATCCACACATACATGTATTTGCACACGAACGAAAAAATGTGGGGAAAATTTGCAGCGCAACAAATTATTTGCCACTTTTGCTATAAAAACATGCCGCGGCACAACAAAAAAAAAGTAGTTTGCAGTACTTGAGGATAAGGTTAAGTGAAGCACAAGTAAAACAAGCATGCAACCGAAAAAGTATGCAACGCTTGAAGAACAAGCCACAACTGAAACTAGGTGACAAAAACAGAAATTCAAAATCAGTGAAAGCAAAGTACTTTCAATTTCCGCTGCATAGTTGTTGTTTTGCTTAAAAAGCACGCACCAATATAATGCTAGCATACTTTTAGGATTTCAAAGTGGGCACTAGCGATGAAGACGGATGAGGTAAATGAAAGCACAGAATTTGCAGGTTGCGCTGGTTAAGAAGTGAGAAGTTGAATAGAAATTTATTTTCTTAATTTTTTTGTTGATTATTCCATAACCACAAAACGGCGTTAATTGCAGAAACTTGCCATATAAATCAAGCGCCGAAAAGTCTGCTATACGCTCATTAGGCGTAGTTTAAATGCATTAGGCCACTTGCGTTTATTGTGTGATCTAATTTGCCTGCGCTTGCACACGAATTCAAAAAATCGTTGTAATGAAAAAACAAAGAAACGCTCAGAGAGTTTGTATAAACGCCTGGAAGTATGCATATTTAGTATTTTTCAGGCATAATATAAGCAGTCAATAATGTGTCAGTTAACAGCAACTGACAGCTCATTTTTTACAAAGCAAAAAAAAACAATAGAAGAACCACAAAAAATAATAGCAACAACAACCGCTGCACAGTGAGAATCTGTCTGCCAAGGAACTCAGCGGTTGGGCAGTGCGCCATTAAAGGTGAGCGGGACTATTATTTCGCAGCCTACTAGAGCGCCTAAAAATATGCGCTGCCAAAAATGAGAGTGAAAGTGAAAATATGCGCAACGGCAGGAGGGAGGAGTGAGGAGAGCGCGTGAAACGAAACAATAAATAACAATAATACAATTTTAATGAAACTCCAACACTTCACACGCCTGGCGGAAGCGAGTGGGCATTGCAAAAGCACAAAAAAACATTCACTAACGAAAAACGGAAGGAGAAAAAATGCAAAAGGGAAAATGAAAGTGAGAGGAGACTCGCCGCTTATTGCTGCATTGTGTCTCATTTGCATTTATATGATATGGCTTGATACATTCTTGCTCGGTTCCTATTTTTCAGCATCAGCGGAGTTTTTTTCTTTCTTATTTTTTTCTGTTATTTTATTTTATTTCATTTTTTTCTTTTATTTTTTGTTAACATTTTTTTTTGTGGTCTTTTCCCCCTTTGCTGCCTGTCTGGACGCCTGATAGCGTGCGTGCCCAAATATATAGGCAATTTATGTACACTGCACGCAGCTAAGCTAAAGTCCCGCATGAAAAAGAGAAACATGAATGGACGTCACTCCTTGCCGATGCGCCTGAAAGTAGACTTAATCGCCTTTTTTATTTTCATTCTAGGCTATGAAAAAATTATTCGCATTATTTCAGTGTGACTTGAGTCGCTTTGAATTTAATATTTTCGTTTTGCTTATGAAAAATTAAGCCCCTTCTTAGTCATGGCAAAGTTGAGTTCACAAGCACACTATTAATCGATTATTTATTCTCTTCATATTAAATTTACAAATATATTCTCAAGAGTAGTTTGTTTGGTAGTTCAAAGTTATCACAAGTTAGTTATCAACACTTCAAAGGTGGCATAGTCAACTAAGACAATTTGGCAGAGTTCAGGAATTCAGAATTTCATGGCTTTCTACACGCCAATCTCTTTTCTACTTAGTCCTCTCAATGCAAAGCAGATCTCTTCTTTCCGCTGCTGCAAAGCTAAGTTGGAGCTAGGCCAATGACTTCTATTCAGACCTTGCCAGCAGGTTGGCAATAAATATACTTAGATACTCAGTCTAGTCGGTCGGCAAGCAGTTAATCCACAACTGCGCTCACCAGGTACTTACAAGGTGGTGCAAAATTAATCATCTAATTTGGTTTTTGAATAACTTTTTTATTAAATGAAAAAATGATTTTGAGATGATTTTTTCAAATCATTTATGTTGATCCATGAGGGCTGAGGCTCCGCTAATGAATGATGAGATAGACTATTCATATAAGATCGGGCTTTTTTTTAAATTACGACGGCAACTGGTTTTATGCCGAGATCGCGTTCAAGGTCGCTGATGCGTACATATCAGGGCGCGTTAGCAGCGCGTCGGAAGACTTTATTCTGGAACCTTTGGATTTGTAGTATGTTGCTGGAGCTTGAGTAACCCCATAGTCGAATCCCATACGCCCCAATTGGTTTTAGCATTTGGTTGTAGAGAAGTATTTTATTGTACTATCGAGCTGAGGAACTGGCTAGACTTCGAACCTTTTAATCGCAGAATGAGAGGATTGAGCTTCGCTTGCGAAACTGTGGTCTGCTCCTGGAAAGATGAGCGTCGCGTCAACTCAGCGAGCATTGGTCGCGTCAAGTCACGAAATCCTTCTGGCAACGGGTAGATCGGGGGCGCTCGGGGGATCTTCTAAGGCTAACAAAGCCGCAGCTGTCGAATTTCATAGATATCCTTACCGGACATTGTCCGTTAGGTGTACATGCGGTGAGATTTGAGAATGCTTCAAGTCCTTTCTGCAGAAGCTGCCTATAGGACGAGGTTGACCCAGCTCAGCACCTTCTTCTCAGCTACCCTACTCTTGTCGGGCAAAGGTTTAGACATCTGGGCTCTCACTGTGCGGATATTGCGGGATTAAATAGCCACTGTTGGTCGGAATCCTCTAACCCAAAGCCCTCTCTTTCTTCTTTCCACCTGTCTGGTTCCTTTCCTTCTCTTGTTTTGTTTTCCATTGGGGGAGGATTTTTACGCGGCGAGTCCCAAACCCAGCGCACAACCAGACATCCTGGGTTGTTTCACTTCCTCAAATTAGCTCGCTCTCAAACGGATGTTCTGAAGCTACCCAGAGGATACTTGGGCGAGGCCCGGCAGTTGTGAGTTGCTTGGACCAAATGCAGAAGAATCGTCCTGCACATTCCCAAGTGAATGACATTCAGGGACTTTCCCTACTTGTGTGGACCTTTACACATGGCACCCTCCTTTAAAAGCTTTTGATGACTTTTGATGACATTTTTAAGAAGAATTAAAGAAGTACTATAAAAAACATCTCTCTGCACATATTTTAGCTCCTATTCGGAGCTTAGGGTGGCTCCAACGATTTCAGTCAGCCGTTATATGTCTAATTTCATTCCAGTTGGCGGTGGAATAGCTCTCATCTAGAATTGTTCTCCAAGTTCGTGGTGTACGTCCACTGCGCCAGCTTCCTTGCGGGTGCCATTGAAAAGCTATTTTGGCCACATTGTCGCTTTCTCTACGGAGAGTATGTCTCATACCGTCGAGTTCAATTTTCGTATTTTAAGTTCAATTTTGATTGGGCAGCTATCGATGAGCGAATGAAGTTTAGCATTGGAAACTGTTGTTGGCCAAAAAATGCGGCATATAATCCTAAGGCATTTGTTTACAAACTTTTGAATTTGAAAGTGTCTACTTATGCGCACAGAGTTGAGCCAGGTCTCAGATCCGATTTTACGCTGATATGGAAAATTCTACTCACTGCGCCAACATTTTTTATAGATAGACTAAATTATTTTTCACAAAAAATCTTTCAAAATTATTTATTGGTGCTCAACTAAGTTTTCGCTGTTTTTGATGAAAATACAACTTTATTTTGAAAAAATGGTTACAAGTGAATCAATGAAAGTATTGATCATCGCTGGCTACTACTTTTTCCCATCTTTCTGGTAGATCTCGTATACCGTCGCGGTAAAACTGTTCATCTTTTGAGGATATCCACGGATCAAGCCATTTTTTGATGTCTTCATATGAATGGTAATCTATGGTAAGCTAGACCATTGCCATGGATCGGAATACGTGATAATCGGACGGCGCAATATCTGGAGTATATGGCGGGTGGGGTGGGATTTCTTATTTAAGGGTTTCCAGGTAGGTTTTAGTGGGCTCGGCTCAATCGCATCAATTGAAGTCGATACCGATCCCCAGTGATGGTTTCGCTTGGTTTTAACAGTTCATAATAAATAACACCAACTTGGTCCCACCAAATACACAGCATAACCTTTGCAATGAGAATATTCGGCCGAGGCGACGACGTAGTCCATTTTTCATCACCCGTTACGATGCGATGAAGAAAACCCTTACTTTTTTTGCCGCTGGAGCAGTTGTTCACAGGCGGAAAAACGACGTTCAACATCCCTTGGTTTTAACTCATAAGGAACCGAAGTCCCCTGTTTCTGAATCATTCCCAAAGTATGCAATCACTTGGAAATGGATTGGCGGGTAACTCCTAATACTGAAGCAAGCTCTTCTTGCGTTTGACACGGATCCTCATTGAGCAATGCCTCCAAGAGAAGATTAGAGTATGCCGCTGTTATTTGGAGACCATACCAAATAGGTCTCTCTAATCGGATTGAGAGAGTTCAGAAAGTTTTTCTTCGTTTTGCGCACTGATCTTTAAACTTTTCTTAACCTGTACCATCGTAACACTCTTGACGTTTATTGATTGACTTAAAACCCCTTAATAGCAGACGATCTATTCTATCGTGCTCATTTATTATTCGTATCATTTCTCGATCTATTGATTGTTCTTCCCTTTTAAGTAAAATTCAATTAGTATTCCCAATATGAAGCTCCGCCAGGGCGAAACCTTTAATATTGGCTTCTCGAGAACCAACTATGGGGTGAATGCTCCGATTCCTAGGACATGTGCAGATTTAAATATATTTCTCAATTCTTCTGGTGCTGATTTAACATGGCCGTATGGCATCTTAGTCAACCATCGTAAATCGTTTTTTTCTTAGTAATTACTAAACTATTATACATTAGTCTATCTATACTATTATAGTCTGTAAGAATGTATCCATTCAAAGACAAATAAATAAACCAAATTCAGCGTCTTCGAAGGTCGTTGGCCTTCCTTCACGCGGACGGTCGTCAACATTACAATCACCGTCTTTCAAGTGACGGAACCAATCCCGGCACAAACTTTTTGTAGCTCTCGATGCGCTTCAGCCGCCGTTTTTTTTTCGAATGAAAGAGGAAAATCAACACTTTCTGCAAATGACGATTATCCCGCACAAAATCATACATTTTCACAAAACCAAAAGAAAATCACTAATGTGTCGAAGCAGTTTGCTTACCATATGTCTAAGCTTGGTTTATGACGTTTAGGTTATGTTAAAATCGACTAGCACACACTGCTAGCGGCATTTGTTGACAAACAGCGCGAACTTAGTTGCACACCTAATACATTTTTTTTTATGTACTTCATTTAAATGAACATATGGCAATGACTTTAAAAGTCGTCTGTCGAAAAAATTAGGTAAATATTTATTCGCAAAACTATTCATGTGTAATAAATTATCTGTAGTTTAAAGCGCCAGTATCAAATTTATTAACTTTTTCCACTGAAAGTCATTTACACCAGAAGATGAAATATTTCGGTACTAAAAAGGACGGTATTCCCAAGAAAGCATAGCGGCATTGTTTGAATATTAGGCATCGTGCAAGAAAATGTTGGGTTGTTCCCTTTTCATTTATGTTGCGTAAACAGCAGTTTTTATGGTAGAGTCCATTAAGCATTACTTCTGGCTTTAAAAATCCAAGAAATTTTTAACTTTTCTATGCCCTCCTTAAAATAACGTGGACCTTCACTATGACCCAGTTCTTTATATATTCTGTCCGTACTGTTTAGTTTAGTCTATTCCACATTTTTTGCCTGTTAGTAGTGTTAATACAATTTAGAAATATTTCTGCCTACTTCCTTTTTTCTAACACTTTTTCGTCCCATTTCAAATTCTAAGCCAATCCTAATTGATTTAAAATCTCAGCCCAGAAAAAATTTATTTTTTTTATTATTTGGATGTCATTTTCAATAATTATATTAAATCTTCCGATTGGATGATTAATTTTGTGCCACCTTGTATATGTGAGATTCACTAGAAAATGCCTTAATCCTGCTTATATAATAAAAATGGAAATTTGGATGCTTGTTTGTTTGAATATTGGACAGTCAGTCACACTAAAAATATTGCATGAATTTACATGGAATTCTGCACAGGGGTAAAGCATAGTCTGTTGGAATATGTGTATATACCCTATTATCAGAAAGTACCAGGAATGTTTAATTTAAAACAACCACGCACGTGGGAACCGGTCCACATTTTTTTCTTATGTTGGTAGGACTATAAGTCACCGGAAATGTGAGCAAACAATTCTTGGATTTATCGTAATGATAACGCGCTATCGCACCGAGCTCAAATTGATCTGGATTATTTGACCAAACACGAAGTAAATATTATGTGGGCCCGTGCGACTGCTTTTTGTTTCCCAAGGAGATTTCAGTCGATAGAGGAGATCAAAGAGAATTCGACGAAGGAGCTGAAGGCCATCCTTTCGTCGGCCTACCAGGGGTGCATGTAGGACTGGGTTAAACGTTGGCACAAGTCCGTTGCTTCAGGAGTTAAAATAAAATTGCCTGAAATTTAACTCTGTTTTGTTTTATTTAAACATTCCCGGTACTTTCAGATCATAGGGTATGTATTCGTACTACTTTTTATTTCTAAAAAAGCCACGGTAAGTTTTTAGTTTGTGCTTCTTTCACGCAACACCAAAGCCACACATTGAAATGATTTTCTGCATAGCCATAGTCTGTTGGCCGGTGAGTGACATAGGTCATTTTTTATAGTAGTGACATCGCGCCGTTCGTGTGTATTAAATTTTTGTGTGTGCTTTTGAAGTATACTACTATAGGGTGTTTTTTTAGAGGTTAGGTTTTCAAGTTGGCACTACTTTTTTCGTAGATGGTCCCTTTGACAGCTGTCACTTGATTTATGCTCAGTTTGGTTTGCCATTTCATAATGAATACACTTACACCTGAACAACGTTTGCAAATCGTGCAAATTTATTACGAAAATAATGGTTCGGTTCGCGCGACGCATCGAAGAAAATTTTGTTCAGCGATGAAGCTCACTTTTGGTTGAATGGGTATCATTTTTAAAACATAATGGCAAACCCTTATCTTTATAATAAAGCTAAATTCTTGGCCATAACATTAAATTATATACGTTTTATTTCATCTTGAAAACCTAACCTCTAAAAAAAACACTCTATATTATAAACAGGATTCAGAAAGTTCGACGCATAGCGCTTATATATATCAGCGGCGCTCTTAGAATCACACCATCTAACGGTCTGAATACCCTTTTCTTCTTACTTCCCCGAGACTTGGTTGGCCCAACAAACACAGAATATAGGTAAAACTGCTACTCGACTTGTCGCAACTAATCAGTGACTCAATTTAGGTGTTAGACACTCGGCCATAACACTCGATCTGGGTCCAACTAATCCTGTGGATTATTGTTTGGTTGAACCATATTTTAATAGGTTATTTAGTTGTACAATTCCAACTAGACATAGGTGGGTAGAGATCTCCAACAGGCAGGTATATACAGCCAGTCAGAGCTGTTGATGTAGTGGAGAAGCTTGACGGGATTTAGCTTGGCGCACTGCCCCAAGCTGTCGTCGAAGAAAGGAGACCTTAATCGTCTAATTGCCAAACCCGGACATATACAGAGGAAGTGCTCTACAGTCTCTTTCTCTGAAAGGTCCCCACAGCTTCTGTAATGGAGATTAAATGGTAAACCTAGGAAAAGCATATGTGTGCCGATTGTCCAATGGCCGATAAACACAGCTAAGAGTTTGGTAATTGAATCTTGGGGAGTTCCCAGAACATACTGAGTCCTGCGTCTATTGTACTGTGTCCAAAGAGTTTTCGAAATAGCACATGAAGAAATGGAGCTCCATCGGTTCTGCGTTTTCCTGAGAAATAAGTTGTGCAATTTGCCTTTAACAACAGTCAGTGGGATGCCGATGACCGAGTACGAGGTCTCTGAGACCATTTCAGTCGACCCCTTCCTGGCAAGCTCATCATCAATTTTTCTTTTCCCTCTATGTTCCTATGTGCTGCAACCCAGATCAGTGAAATGTTACCTGCACTCCGAAGATATTTGATCTCCTTCTTACTTGACTTCAGAAGAGCTTTTATCGCGGCTTCACTGTCGGAAAAACTGCTAATATATCTCTCTGCCGCTCCTCATTATATAAAAAATGTTGTCACGCCATTAAAAACTTTCCAGAATTTAACTACTCAC
Organism: Anastrepha fraterculus; assembly: GCA_037575425.1. Classification (NCBI taxonomy): domain Eukaryota; kingdom Metazoa; phylum Arthropoda; class Insecta; order Diptera; family Tephritidae; genus Anastrepha; species Anastrepha fraterculus. Next base: position 132,224 of record JAYXIM010007091.1, on the reverse strand, counting down.
TAGCATCTTCAGAGCGTATTACAGCTATAAAATATGTTTTCCCATTAAATTTGTCACTTTGTAATGATTCATAGCCATATTTCGTGTATCTAAAATTTAATTTTTGAATGCTCAACTTACGCAGTGGAAAGCGCAATTCCTACTACGCATCTCACAAGAAAGCTGAGAAAGCTAAGTTGTGGCGAGGCAGATGCTTAACAGCATCAGCTAACTTGAGTGCTTGACTACTTCGCACAACATTGCCTTTTGCTGTCTTTACTGTCCTACCCTCACCTTACACTTTGCTGGCTTTTCTGCTCACGTCTTTCACTCAACTCTACCGCTTGTAAGTAGGTCAAAAGCGCAATTAATTTAAATAATTACCGCTACTCTCCTTTTACACTATCAAACACTAAAAAAGAATTAAATCCTTTAAGAAGCTCCTTAATTAGTTGCATGTGAAATTGAATATTCAAAGTTTTGGTTAGTAATTCGACAGTTGGTTAAAGAAGTACGCTTGAAGAAGCATTTGACATACGTACCTATTTTCTTTCACTTAATTGCTTGAACTTAAGTGAGCTTTTGAGTTGGTATTTCATAGCGTATAGATAGTTTTACAAAATTTATGGCATACCTTTGGGCGCAAAGTTGATAATTTGTGTAAATTTGTGACATTCATAGTAAAATTTGTAAATTCACCGGAATTATGAGCAATGAAGAGTCAAATTCTTAATTTGGGCTAGTGTGCATTTAGGCGCTTGAAGCACATAATTTTATAAAGATTAAGTTATGCTTCGGAAAGTAATTATTTAAAATGACGTGAGCTAAGAAGTAGTTGACCATAAATGTTTACTTTGTTGGAGTTCTTTGATAGTGTTTTATAATTTATTGCATAACCTTAGGCGCAAACTTAGTAATTTGCGAAAATTTCATACTATAATTCAAAAGTTGACAGTGAAACGTTCAACGAAAATTTTTATTATACATATGCATACATTTAGGCGCTTCGGTCTATAAACTTTGCACTGTTCAAGGTCTACTTTGATGCTTAAGTAATTCAAATTAGGTAGGTCAATTAAGTTATATTTTGGGGCGTAGATGATACATTTTGATAGTTTATCGAAATTATTGCATATATTTAGGCATACATGAATTATTTCCCTAAATAAATTTTTCAACTCAAAAACTTTTTAGTTGTTTTTTTTAATAAGATCCCTAAGATTTATCAGTTCATTGGCACGGAAACAGCGTTTGGGTATTGCAGTAAAATCTCTCTTGAACGGATACTCACCGTCAGTCAGCTTCTGTCCATCCAAGAGTGCTGTTCACTGGGTAACTTTTTCCGGTCTATAAGATTTGGTAAAGAAAAAAATGTTCGCGCAAGGGAGGTGTCCGTTAGAAGAGGCTACACTGGTTCTGAAACGTGCGACACTACAATCTAGGCTGAGCAGTAAAACTGGAGGGCGCACGCCTGAGATGGTCAGTGAGTGAGTCGTGTGGTGCCATATTTGTATTTCTTATGTTAAGAACTACTATTGGTATGAAATTTGAAAGAGAAATGATGATGGTCTAGTAAAATAGTTATTTTTGAACAAATCTATTCTTTTATTTCAGTATTCTAAAAAAAGAACCAAAAAAAAAAACGCTAAATAAATAACAATTCAATTTGTACAATTATAACTACTTATAGTTCGAAAAAATGAAATGTATCACAATTTGAACTTTACAGTAAAACAGCGCAGTTTCATCGATCTGTAAAAAAAAGATATTAGTTAAATTTTTTTTTTTTTAATATTTTATAAGTGATATTTTTTAGGTATCCATTATTTTTTAAAAATGCTTCACACCTGCAAAATTTTTTTTACTCAACGGTAAATTTTTTTTACCCAACATTAGCCTTAAATCGTTCCACAGATTTTCAACGGGGCTAAGGTCGGTTGGGCTTTGTGCTGGCCATCCCAGAACGGAAACTTTTTCTTTTGAAAGTTATCTTTTCACCACTTTTTTTTGTGCTTTGTGTCGTTATCAGCCATGAATACCCAGTTTAGTGGCATGGGTATTCTTGGCTTCATTCTATTTTTAGTAAGAAAATGATGCTCAAACTTTTAAGTTACCCCCACCGTGCTTTGGGGTCTTTGTTGTATAGCGGGAACTGAACTCTTGGCTTCTCAACAGGACCGATTATATTAATTTTAGATTGTTTTCCAAAAATTTATATATTTGGTTTTATGGGTATTTGACAAAGTCAAATATGCCTTAATGTAATTTTTTTTCGATAGCAGCAGTTTTTTCTGCTCACACGTCCATACAATTTATTTTGACGGAGGTGTCTTTAGACAAGTCTGTTTCGTATATTCTGGCTATGTTTCTCATTTATTTGCAGCGTTATCGCTAGAGAGGACTTAAAAGGCTTACGCTTACTTTTCTTAGCTATGGTCTTGTCCTGCTAAATTGTTGTCTTTCGCGCATGCGTATTTCGAAGTTTCTTTCTTTTAAGCATATTTTTGTTTATACTAATTCTTTTGATTGCATTTTATACCATTTTACGAGAAGAACTTATTATTTCTGCAGTTTTTCTTTGTTTTGCTGTTAGTAAAGGTCCCAAGTACGCAGCGAGGTCTTCTTTCCATTTTCGTATCCAATAACGATTCTAAAGGAAAAAATTATATTTACAATCATCAAAAACGGGAGTTTACTGAAAAGATTAGCTTTAATCATCTTAACTAATGACTGAAATAGAATTGCGTTATTCCGTTGTCCAATTGAATTTCGGCAAATAGTAATCTTAAAAAAGTTAACGGGACTTATTATCCGATATTTTTTTCTGCGGATGAGGAGATTAAAAATGCCTACTGCATCATTAAAGCTGCCGTCGCAACAATGGTATGGGCGGACACTCAAAAACTTCCCGAACCGTCGCCCACCGTTGAACCGCTTTCGCGTTACTTACGAGTGGCGTTCCATCTTTCTCACTACAAGGCTTATGCTTGTGGGCCTGCGCATAGGTCCAGATTTTTCATTCGGAGAATTTTTTCCGCGAAACCACTGATAATTTTCCACGTTTTCTCGCTGCTTAGCATTTTGTCGATTACATTTTCTTCAGTGGTTATGTGACCGACTGCATTGCCCAACGCTTTTGTTTATACGATAAAAGAGAGAAGTGATTCGCAGTATAACATTGGTATAAAAATATGTAAATCACAAAAAAATATGTTCGTGTCAGTTGATCTTCCAAGAAATAAGAATTCATACAGAGGACAGTATAAGTGCGCAATTTCTCTGGCCATTTATATATTTAGTAAATATAATCACAAACTTTTAAAGCATATCTTAAGGCGCAACATGACATTTAAAGGTAACGTTCTGTATATCTTTGACATATTTGAGTACTAAAGGACTTTTTCTCATGCAATTATTTAAATTATTTAATTTATTTCCCAAATGTATTGACAAATTTCAATTACTTGAAGTCTCACCCCTGAAGATATTTAATTCATTTGACTTTAAAAAATAAAATGTTAGGCGTACGAAAATATGCAAGTAAATTTTATTTTTATTATTATTAAATTTTAATAGTTAAACTCAAACATCAACACTAGCTGATTTTAAAATGAAAGTTTATCGCTTTTTGTTGCATATTTCTAGGCGCATTTTCGTTTTCGGTATTTAAATGTTAAATATTCAAACGGCTGCATACATTTACTCTGCTGATTTATTTAAAACAATCCACTAATGGACATCACATTCAATTGCGGTTGTTGTCATTGAGGCACTTCCAATAAAGTCAGAATATTAAATTTTTATAGCAAAAAAATTCTCCGCCATATGCTTGCACATGAAATATTTAATTTTCTATTGCTTGCACAAATGCATATTCGCCTCATACATATTTAAGCACTGTGCCCGTTCACGGCACGCTTCCTCGCGCTTCCGCTCACGTTTTCATGTTTTCGAAATCATCAACAACGCCGACGGTGATAAATGGAAATTGAAGCCAATAACAATAAAAAACAAAAGCTGATTCACAAAACAAGCGAGACTGCTATGCAAAAGCAACATGCACGCCCACAAATGCAGTGATATATTGCATACGCTTAGGCGCTTCAACTATTTCGACAAGTAAACTTTGCTGTATATTTGCTAAACTGCACTGAATTATTCACTCCCTTTGCGAGTGTACTCGTACATGTAAATGTGTGTGCGAGAGGGAGTGCGCGTTTGTAAGTGTATGAGTGAACGAGTGAATGAGTGAGTGTGTGGCAAGGGACCGCCAACGAATTAGCACCGCAGGCCATTTTCGACCTGAAAAAGCAAACAAGCTGTTGTGAATTTACCAGCGCACATACACACACATATACATATATAAATATGCATACAAGTGTACTTATATTAGCACTCACATATATGTATGTATGTATGCCTTCTAATGCATACGTCGCCCTTGCATTTGTAAATCACAAGCGCATCCAAATGCCATTAACTGCGTTCGTGTGCACTCACTCATCTATGCAAATATTGTACAGCCATATGCCGTATGTAGGTGTGTGTGTGTGAATTCATGCACCACCACCTGCCAACGAACTATTGCTATGCTAATTAAAAAGCCGTGTAGCATACTTTCGGGCATTTACACTGCTGCTATGCAACCACAATTCACTATTTTTGTGGCTGCCACCATTCGCTTACATACATATGTGGTGAGTTGACTAAGTCATTAGTGTAAGCGTGGGTAAATATGTGCATTACCAGTCGCACGCATACATATAGACCATAATATATGTATATATATATATATATATATATATGTATAGGTATGTGTAAAATATTTATATATGGAAATTAATTTTTTAATCGCCCAAAAGTAGGCTATAAATAATTACACCGTATTTATTTCATGCATAATTTGTGGCGTGTGTGTTGTTTTTTTTCACACGGCAACAATAACAAAAAGTCAGATGTCAACAACTTTCCGTGTAAATGTTTCTGAAGCCATACAAATAAAGTTTAAGAGCAGCAAGCAAAGCGATTAGAGAGCGAAAGGGGACATGGAAATAGTGAGCAAAAGAGCAGGAAAGAGATGAGAATATTTTTAAGCGCTCTTGAAATTATTCCTAACTCCGCTTCATGCTCTTTTTACTACTTTTTCAGGTTCTTTTCCTGCTCTTATTTGCGATTTTCTCTTTGTATGAGATCTCTTAGTATTAAGAGCGTAGTGGTAGTTAGAATAAAAAAAAATTAATTTTTTGCATTTCTTTAAAGTATAATATCTTAAAAATATTGTGTGAAAATTTGAAGTGAATCCGACAAATACTTTTCGAGGTATTCAACAATTACCAAGGGCACTCGGGCACTCCGGAGCGTTCCAGCAAAACTTTAAATGCGTTTTTCTCAAAACTGTGTGCTGGTGAACTGGTGATCACTGTAACTCAAAAACCGTTTGGTAGATTTCAATAAAATTTATACTGCTTTTGAAAAACATAAAAAACTCGTTCTGATCGAAAGATTGTTTTTTCAACAATTTCGATTTTTTTCAAACAAAATTTCGGGTTTTTTCTCGAAAATCTGAAAAATATTTCCTGAGGTCGACATATTGTTAATTTAAAAAAAAAAAAAACATTATTCGATCAGCCATCTCTGGTCCGATTTATTTTAGATAAATCTCCAAGGACTCCACACAAACAGCGATAACTTTTACAATTATTAATTTTTCTTTGTTTTTAAATTTTGCTAAAGTCTAGTCGAAATATGATGTATTAATGCTATGTTTTTATTTTTGTAAAATAAAGCAATTGACTAGCAAAAAAAATTATTGAAAAACATCATCGCCTTAATTTTTTTTTCTCTAAATTTTATTTTTATTTTGTGAACTGAATGCCGGTTTAACAAATCAAGCAAAAGAATAAAAGAAATGCTTTTAGTTATGTTTCGATATTTCAATCTCAAGTAGATGTCCGCTTCAAGGACTCCCTGCTGTGCCTTATTTGCTAATTAACACATGGGTTGAAAAGTCCCGCGCCTAACAAAAAAACACACTTTTGTATCTCTTGCCATAAAATAGGCCTCAGCTGTAGCGATAACCTCTTCACTCGAGCGGAATTTCTTTCTTCTTTTTTAATCTGCGAACAACCAGTAGTTGCTAAGAGCCAAATCTGGCCCATAGGTTGGATGTGGGACCAATTCGAAATTCTATTCGTTGTCATTGTTTTGATTGACTTGTGACACAGTGCGTTGTCTTGTTTTTAGTCAACGGTGAGCAAATGCAGCACCCACTTTGAACAGAGCTTTCTTATAGTCAAATTCTCTTGCAATATAAAGCAAACATGTTTTTTTGATACTTTTACGATGCCCGTTAACTCACCCAACTTCACTTTTCGATCATTCAAACGATTTTATGTATTTTTTTTATCTTTTTGGGTGTTGCCGCTTCATTTGGACATCCACTGCGTTGTACATTACCGGTGTCTCTACGAACACATTTGAAGTCAACAACCATTTGTTTTATTGTTGTTTCTGATGGAGCGGAGCCCCCATAAACCTTTTTAAGCATTGTTTCGCTTAAAGGGTATTTGTTCCCATCAGGTTAGGTTAGTTAGGTTAAATGGCTGCCCTTGCTAGGGGCCCAGTTGGACAAATATTCAAAATTCGTCCGTCGTGGTACCATACAGGGGACAAGAGAAAGGGAAGGAACATGGAGCTTTGCGATTGACTAATTTACTTTCGTAATTAGCCGCATAAAGCTACGGATGAACTTCACCAGCTGTATGATATTCAAACCCGCAATATCCGCAGGTGCAGCGAAAAAGTGAGAGGCCAGATGTCTAAACCCTTACCCGACCAGAGCAGGGTAGCTGAGAACAAGGTGCTGAGCTGTTTCACGTCATCCTCCGGACAGCTTCTGCAGAAACAACTTGAAGCAATACCAGTTCTCACCGCATGGACACCTAATTGACAATGTTCGGTAAGGATACTTACCAAATTCAAAAGCTGTGGCTTCGTTAGCCTTAGAAGTTCCACCCGTTTCCAGAAGGATCTCGCGACCTTGCACGTTTTCGCACTCGTCCAGCGCTCGCTGAGTTGACTTCTCGGCCCATCTTTCCAGGGCCAGACCACAGGTTCTTGAGGGAACCCTAATCCTCTCATTTTGCGACGAAACCGTCTCCAAAGTTCCCTGTCTAGCCACCTCATCAGCCCAACAGTTTCCCTCTATGCCGCCGTGACCGGGAACCTAAATGAGCCTAATATCGAAGTATTTGAATGCAATCGAGAGAGAAGCCAGACATTCCCCGACCAATCTCGAACGCACAAACAACGAGCTCAAGGCCCTAGTTGCCGCTTGGCTGTCAGAGTAAATATTTACTTCTTTAACTCTAATTACCGAAGTGAGCAACAAATCCACTGCTACCTTAATTGCGGCTACCTCCGCTTGGAAAACACTACAGTGGTCCGGAAGCCTGAATTTGAGCCTGGTGGGAATCTCCTCATAAAATACTCCGTGGACATGTTTGCCATGTTTTGCCGCCAAATGTTACAAATGTACAATCATTCAGTGCATAAATTTAGATTTAGTGCATTTTTATCTCACTTTTTTTTATTGACGTAGAAATGCTTCTATTAGTTTAAGGCAAAATAAATCCAAAATTTTTGCGCAAATGATTTAAAACTATTTTATGGGCGATCCTTAGCTCCTGGGCGATGCTACGACTACTAACATGCCAGTCAACTTCGAATATTTCTGTGACTTTTTCTAATTATCGACATTTTCTGTAACATCAAAAATGCCTGAACGGAATCGACGAAACCAAAATTGCACGTAATCAGCTGTTAAAGTATCGGCACTATAAACACCATTCACAATTTGCATTTTCGCATTTTCGCCTTTATCAAAGAAAAGCTGTAAAATGTACCGAATGTTCTCTTTGCTGTCTTCAATTGTTACGCAGCTCACCCAGTAACTCACAACTGAATGGAACAAACAAAAAACAGCAAAAGAATTTCTTCAGTGTGAAATGCAACGAACGTAAACTTTAAATTATTTGATCTATACTTTGCGAGATATCGGTCCCTACAGCCATCTACTGAGAAAACTATGGATTTATTTTTTCCCCAAACTAATATTTAATGGTAGTGGCGAAGAAAAATCAATCTCTAAGTTGGAAATTCCAATTTATTTAGATTTCGCTGCATGACAGGGCCTGGAATTCGAAGTGTAACTAATTAAAAAGGCCATTAATTTAGTTTGGAAAATTACTTTTATTCAATTGAATATATAGAGTGGAAGAAAGTCTCAATCTCTCAGATTTGTATCAAATTCACACCCTTCGTCCAGGTCCAGCCAAAAAGTTCTTGAAGTATATTTCTAATGGAAGTTCAAATATTGACTGAGAATTAAAAGCAATAATTTTAATTTTGTTGTTTTTTTTTTTTGTAATTTTTGTTTTATTGTTAAAGCGACTATGAGAGCCCACAAACTAAAAATACGGAAACCAAATATTTGAAGGGCAGTGAAAGGAGTTCAAAGCACCTGAAACCCTTTCCAAATTATTGATTTAGTAATCCTTATTACTTGTCAATATGTAGCCATCGGTGTAATGGCCATTGTTTAGATGCAAATTTGTAATCGTAACTACAATCACTACAATCTGAATTGGTGCGCCTCCAGGGCGGACTCTCTATATATTTTATTGCAGCAGCGCTTCTACATGAGCGGCCAAGTATAAGTAGTAAAAACCATATTTGCATAAATTAAGCCAGCAGCTAAAACAAATTCAACCTAAGCCCCCGCCCCACAAAACGAGTACAGCGCCTGAACTTGATAGATTTTCAAATAAATTTCTCAGTGAAAAGCACACCCTCTGGTGGTAGCCACAAATCTATTCAATTCATTTCCATATGCCTGCCTTTCTTAGGTTAAATTAATGTCCTGCTATTAATTTCGAAACTCTCGATGAGCGTCATTTAATGTATTTTTTATTTATCTTTACATGCTTACTTACAACACTACATTACTGGTTAGCCACAAAACAAAACCACACAAATCACAAATACTCGTGGCTATGAAATGAAATGAAAAAATGCATAAAGAAAACAGATTTAGCTGTAATTTGTTTATAGCAAAAACAATTTTTCACCATTCTTTGCTGGAATGCAAAGATAAGAGCGATGGCAAAGCGACGGGCTGACCAAGGCGCTCAGTTGCTTTATTGATGGCCTTTGGTGTCAACAACTTTGCTTAGCAGCAGGGTAATCAAAATAAATGAGATGTGCGAAAGGGTAAACTTGAGTGCAAATTGAAGGGGGTGGAAAGGTAAATAAAACGCAGTGGTAAAGTAGTCATGCTGGATGGAGGAAAACTGCAGAATTTTTTAAAGACAAAAATTCGAAACTTAAGTGCTGGAAATTCATGGAGTCTTAGTGAGTTGGAAAAGCCAAAACAAAAAATACGAAATCACACGCAAACAAATTTCAACTTTTAGGTGAGCAAGCAAATTTATTAAAGTTGAAATTAAATTTCTCACAAAAAACAAACAGATTCCAGCATAAAAAAAGGGAATTTCAAAAGACGCGTTTAGATGTTGTTTTAAGGCCCTCCCCTTATTTGAAATGGTTTTTTGGGGTGTTTCTTTAAGGGGTTATATACGTCCAGAATTAAAAAAAAAAAAGTTTTTCATATTTTTTGATGCGGTTTTTTTTTAATATTCAAACGTGTTTTTTGTATATCTAGATTTAATTTTTGATATTTTTATAAAAAAATTTTAGAAACATAATTAAAGTGTGACATTTATGACTTAAAACGCATACTTTTTTAAATTGCAAAATTTTTCGAAATTCAAAAATCTGGCTCTACAGACTATAACTACAACTTTTTTTACTTTTTGCAGATCCATCAACATTTCAAGGAGAAATGATGCAGCCCGTGGAATTTTTTTTCATTGTACTTTGGGTCACGTGATTTTTATGTACGAATTTTTGTAAAGAAAAATTAAAATACATTTTTATATAAAGTTTAAGTACTAATAAACAAAAATGTGTAAAATTTTTTGATATTTATTTCTATTGTTATCCCTTCCAAAAACAGTTTTTCTTTTAGTGCATTTTTGGCGCTGTTGGACGTATGTAATCCCTTAAAAGCTTGTAAAACGGAAAGGAAAAAAAATATTCAGTATTTTATTTTTCGATCCATTATTAGAACACGGAAATTCTTCTTGTCCATACGAGGTTTGTTCAAAAAGTTGTCAGCCTTCAAAGAATGGTGTTTCAAAAAAAGTACGTCGTTATCGACGCGGATTCCCAGACTCACAGGTATCTGTAATCAAAAAGACAAAAAGGTTATTTTTCAGTATAAATGTCATTATCGTGTGAACTACGATCTTAAAAAAAATAAAATGTGACAAAATGGCGGACGTGCAAAAATGAAAAAACGTTTTTAACGCTTTTTTTGACTTTAAAGCTCCGAAAACAATACTACATTATTTCCCCCAAATAATCGTTCTACGTCATTTAAATTTTATTTCATCGAAATCGGTTCAGTAAAACCGGCAATATCTGTGTGCAATGCCTTCGACAGCTACCGTCATCTACTGCGTCGAGTGGTGTGGGCACTAAAGACAAGCCTAATTGTTAGAATTGCGGAGCTCCATAAATTTAGTTCTAGGGTTGCCAGAAGTGGATAAATTAAATAGTGGGAGAATAGAAAAATTATTAAGGATCTTCAAATGGGAAGAAAGCAACAAGAAAGTCCAAATATCACTGCAGAGGCTTATGCATATGAGCATTGAGGCACAGATGAACGAGACGATATAGATTCAGAACCCGTGTCGAGGCCAAAGATGACCAGATGTGTGTTTGCCAAGACGAGCTCAGAGACGAGAGCTGAGTTTGAAACAGCCATCGAGATGGATATGGGGACGTTTTTGGAAAATGGATACACAGAGACCGTATGCTCCAATGGAAGATAAGGGAAACGGTAGTGATGATGATGATAAACAGGTCCAGAGCTACTCGCAAGCTTTGGAAGTAACTTTTAGCCTTAGCACGAAGATCGAGATAAGTAAAAAAAAAAAAAACTGGGACAGTTTCTAAGAAAGAACTAGAAGTGGGCCTTTAGTGTCAAACTAGAAATGTGACTCTGACTTCAATAAGCTGAAAATTACTTTGAGGCAAAGATCGAGCTGGAGATGGAAAGAGCTAAATATGAGTCTGGATACGGTTATAGTAACTGAAATGAATTCAGGAAGGAAGATAAAAATTGAAGTTGAAATAAATGTGTAAAAAGTGTTCTGAGTGTTGTGATGAACGAACGGAAGTAGATGAGAACTTAAATTTACACTGATTTTCTGGACTAGGGTTTCTCTGTATTAAATATTCATTAAGGCTGAATCAAAGCTGAAATCGGTCACGGAGATGGAACTAGAGCTCGGTCAAAGATGCATATGAACGGACACAGAAACGAGGCAGGCGAAGAAGAGTGGGATCGTCAATCGGAAAAGGAGCGATATGACGGAGAAGAAAGTGATAGATGTCAGGGAAAAATAAATAAAAGTGAAAGTGTTGGAAAATCAAGTTTGAAAGTTTATGGATCTTATGTTTGGTTTCTAAAAGCTATTTGGCGTCTCCTTGTTCGCATGGTAATCTTGGTTTCGATATGACATGAAACATTCAAAAGTTAATCAAGTCAATCTTTCAACTCAAAATTGGAAAATGTTACGCATTCATGTTTCTGGCATAAGTGGGACGATAAAATATGACAATTTTTTTTAACTGAATAAAGTAATTACATTTCTTAGTCAGAACTAATTTTATACAGGTAGCAGCCACCTGGCAACCCTATCCACATATGAAATTATAATAAGCGAGTACTACATTGCTAATTTAGTTTTATTTAGTTCGTAATGGACTAACGCAAACGCTACTAAACATTACGAATAGACACATTGTAGTCTACCTGTAGGCGCACTGCATTAAATAAACTGCAAATATCTGCTCTACTTTATAAAAGACACATCGCAAGTGTATGTCCAGTCTCTGTAACGCATCCAATAGCCAATTAAGGACAAAATGTTAACGAGTGCAAACAATACAATGTGGGGAGTGCGGGCGCGCAGGAGCGGTGGTCGTAATGGCACCTCACATCGCATGCCAGAATGTAAATTTATTTGCACACAGTCAATATTTATACGCAATTAAGTAGTTACATTGCAAATTACGACAAAATTAAGCACAAAAGAGGGCTTAATAGGGCGCGAGTGCTATTCACACTGACACACACATAAGCTCTCACGCATACTCGTTCAAAGAAAATTGCAAGGAATTATAGATGAGCTTGTGTGTGTGTATACACTAGTGGTTGTTGTTGCTGTAAATTGTGTACGTAATATTAAAAAGCAATTTTTCTGTGTAGAATTTTCGAAAAAAACAAAAACTTTTGTAAATCGCAAATTGCTGAGTCAAAGTAATATATTAATTTATAGTTAGATAGTTAGAAATTAATTTTTTATAAATTATTTAACTGATAAAAATAATTACAAAAAATATGCTACATTTAAAATGAATGTACAGCATTGGCATATTAAGTTGTTTGCCGGAAAAAATATCAATAGTATTCATCGAAAAGAAATTGTCTACAATGTTAAACACTAATAACAAAGCTCGCAATATTTCTCCAATTTGGATCATCGATACCGTTCAGAACTCATTTTTTCAGATTGGATTAAAAAGTACTTCCCAACACCTGCGTGTCCATAAAATTTTAATATGGGGCAGCTTCCTAATAAATGTTGGATTGTTCCATTTCATTGAATCTTCAAAACTGGTTGTAAGAATGAAGTAACAAATTATTGACATATATCTAAATTATCGATTTGTTCCAAACTTTTTAAAAAAAGGAGTCAAGGAGAAGCTAGCATTTGCAATCAAAGGATTACTTGATCCTTGCCAACATGAGTTTGTTGTTGGACGATTTACAGTTACAAATTTATCTGTTTTTATTCTCAATTCTGCGTCTCTGAGTTTAAGAGTAGATCTCAAATTGACACCAAATACACCGATTTCTCGAAAGAATTTGACACGGTTGCGCGCGCAATTCTGCTCTGGAAACTAAAAAATCTAGGCTCTGGAAACTTGTATGGCTGAAGTTACGCCTGTCAAATGGAATCTCATTTGTTCGAATTGGGAATACTAAATCCCATACATTTGTGTCAACTTCTGGCGTACCGCAAGGTAGCATTCTTGGTCCTATCTTGTTAATATATTTCACTAATGACGTTGGTCGTTGTTTCAAGTATTCGAAATATTTTCTCTACGCAGACGATTTGAAACTTTTTCGCAGAATTTCCTCTCTATCGGTTACATTGTTATTGCAGAAAGACTTGAATGCTCTGACTGATTGGGCTCTGCAAAACAAACAATGTCTTAATGCTAGTGAGTGTAATCACATGACGCTTTTCAAGTCCATGAATCCGCTTTCAACTTATTATGTTTCAAATGTAACTCTTGTCCCAGTTCATTATCCCTATGAACTGTATTATGCCAACTTACCTTTTTTGCGGCGCTATGCTAATGATATTAAAAACACTAGAACAATTTTATATAAGTATAATGCTTTAATCCCTTCGAAGTTGGAAGATGCATCCGCCATCTGGAATTCAATGTATTCCTCACATTCTCTCAGAATTGAAAGAATTTAACGCAAGTTTGTACGTATTGCTCTTAACCTGTTTCAAGATAGATAGCGGAAGAAGTGCGCAGTTATGTAATTTGAAAATCTTCTTTATTAAATGCAAATGTAATTTATCTACATCTTCAAATAATCCTTGGCCGCACACCTGAGCACCATAACTTTGAATGGATCAACAAACAGCCTGGAACACATTTATAGTTATTTGAGGGGCGAAAACAAATCCCTTAGCTATTTTTACTCTTACTTCATCAAGCAGATGCAGTTGCATTAACTTAGCTACAAATACTTTTACAAATTTATAAATTAAAATCTTAAAAAACCACAATGTATCTGACGTTTTGACTGGCAGACTATTTGTCAGAATAAAAAACTTCATACAGTTCATCGGTTTCGAATAGAGACTATTTTTTGTTATGAGTTTATGTTCTAAAATGTTTGTATACTGACATCAAAGTAAACATTTTCTTCTAGAAAAGTTTCTTCAAAGCTTCTATGAGCTCCGCTATTGAGTTTGGTTTCTTCTTCTTGATTCCTGCTTACGTGGAAAAGGCCTTCCTCTTGCTCTGCCATCACCAGCTGGTACCGCATCGCATACTTTTAGTGCCGGAGCGTTTGTATCCATTCGAACGATATGACCTAGCCAACGCTAGTGAGCAGTTAGTTATTCAGTGATGAGGACTGCCAACGCAGAAAATAATCACACGTACTGTGAATGGTGTAGTGAAATGTTTGAGAGTTATTTTGTTTTATAAGCGCGTCTTTCACCGTTTTAGGTATTGCAGCATTTTTTTCAACGTGTTTAATATAGATTTCCGAATTTTTGACCAGACTCTTTTTTTTTTGAAATTCTTTTTTCAAAATTTTTCGAACATATCGAAATATTGTTTTGTTTTATTTCTTTTAAAATACATGTTTTTTAAAATTGTTGCTTTCGAAATTTTTTTCATGGCGAAATTCGATTTTTATTCATTATATCAGATTCTTACATTTTCAGAATTCATTCTTCAACTTTCTTAGTTTTCGAAATATTTTTTTTATTTCTTTTAACATATTTTTCATAAATTTTATTTTTTTTGCTGTCAACTTTTTTTCGTTATTTCAATCTGCTATAATTTTGGTATTAACCTCTCCATATTTGCATTGTCGTTTTACTTAATTTTAAGGTTTCAACTTTTTATAATTTTATTTTTTCAATTCTATTTCTCGATTTGTTTTTCCTGTCGAAATTTCATCATTATTATGGTATTAGATATTTCTTGTATCGAACTGTCAGTTTTCGTTTTTTAATTACCACTTCCTTTTAAAGTGCGGTTGTGGTATCGACCTCTCAATATTCGACTTATCATTTGAAATCTTTATTATTATTTTTAAAATATTTCCACATTTTCAACATTTACTTCAATATTTTTTATTTCCGAAACTTTTCATAATTTTAAGCGTTGAATTTTTTGGTATCCTGTTCTTTTTTCCTAATCTCTCTTCGGAATTTTAATATTTTTCAACCTCAAAACTTTTTTTTCGACCTCAAAACTTTCCACTTATCATCCTACGCCTTTTTGTTCTTTTTTATCATTTCTTAACATTTTTAATTTTCGACATTTTTTTTAACATTTATTTAAATATTTTTTATTTTCAATTTTTTTTCAAGACTTCTAATTTTTTGGTATCGAGCCATGAATTATCGATTTATTATTTTTTATTCGTTTTTCGACATTTTTCAATATTTTATATTTTGGAAATTTTTCCATAATTTCAAACTTCGGATTCTTTGATATCGGCCCCTTAATTTAAGACTTATAATACTAAACCCCCTTTTTTAAAATGCGTTTTGTCTATATTCTTGAAAAATAGTTTATATTTCTTTCGAAATTTTTTCATAATTTTGGTCTTCGGGCTTTTTCCTGATTTGAACATAGCATACAAAGCCCTTTTTACTTTGTAAGTGTTCTCATAAATTTGTTCTTCATTATTATTGGTTTTTAAGTAAATTTTTTGCAATTTTTTACATTTTCAATTCCTTTCTTTACTTTACTTTAATTTTATAACAAATTTGGTTTTCTATATTATTGGGTTTATAAGTGCATTTTTTGATATATATTTTTTTAATTTCCTAATTTTTTACTTTCGAAATTTTATCGTAAACTCGATCATCGACATTATTAGTTTTTTAAGTGAATATTTTGCTATTTATTTTATTTAATTTCTTACTTCCTATTTTTTGTTTTTAATTTGGAAATTTTATAATACATTTTGGTCTTCAATATTTCTTTAAGTGCGTTTTTTGAAAGTTTTTTTTAATTCCTTATTTCTATTTTTTTAATTTGGAAATTTTATAATAATTATGGTATTTTATACCATACTCATGTACCAACCAAATAGATGGAGTGCATTTTTCGTAAAATATTTTATTAATATTTTTTTAAATTAAAAATTCAAAATTTTAATTCGACATTTCTTTCATTCTTTTTCTTTTGTTAAATTACTACTTTGAGTATATTTAATTGGGCTTGCCAAAAAACCAGTCTTTTTTTTCTTTAAAAAAAAAAATGCTTATCAAAAGCTCTCTGTAGAAAGGGTTCACCTAATTATGCATCCACAAATACGATTTGCTGAAAAAAATTTGAATTTTTCAGCGCTCTTTTCCACAAACATTTTCATTTACACCTACATGAGTAATTCTATTTGCGTAATCTTCCACTTATTTTACTAATTTCACTATTTACCCACACGCTCGCACGAATTTCAGCATCAACTGTAATGTCTTTTGCTGCTGCTGCTGCCGCTGCTGCTGTTGTGACATGCGAAAGAACCCGCATTACCGTCACTCATACGACATGTAAGCCATTGCGAAAAATTAATAACACCCCAAAGAGCTGCTCCTGCATCGCACCAGCGCTGCCTGCAGCAGCTGCCAAGCGTAGCAACGTAAACCAACCGAAACTGCAGCAGAAAATCCTCCAGTGACACGTTGTCAGCTTTTGTGCTTTAGCGGCGTTGCGACAGCCATTTTTCTTCTCCTTCAACAAAAATGCACATTTTTCTTTGCAACTTTTTGTGGTTTTCACTGTAAATATTTCAAAAATGAGTAAAAAGTGTGCAAGCAAACAAATGTGCTCTGCTGGCAGACAGTTATGGAATGTTGTTCAAAAAACTAAAGAGTCAAAGAAAAACTTAAATTTCAGTTAAATGTTTGAAATGTGAAAATATTGCAGTAATTCGTCAGAAAAATGGGAAAAATTGCTTGAAGCCTTGACATTATTATTATTAAAAAGAATTTACACAATTGCAAGTTTAAAACCATTTTTTTAATTTTTGCTCAAAAACGAGCGAACTCTTGTGTTAAAAGCCATTGGAATTTTAAAAAATTCTCTCTTTCACTTCTAGGATTTAATATTTTTGTTTTTTTTTATATTTGAGACCTTTTGCCAATGCAGGCCGAAGAATGCACTGTTGGAGCGTTTTGTAGACTAGACTTAAAAACTTCAAAAACTACTCACCAGACTTTAGCTTACGCGCCGCCTTTTTTAAACAATAAAAGCTTTTCATCTTCGGTGAAGCCCAGTAAAAATTTTCTATTCAAATTTTTTATAGAACATTTTTGCCCACTAAAACTGGCTTTTTAACAAAATTTCATAGAAAGACTCTTTTGAAAAAGAGTAAATGAACAAGGAATTTTATTTGAAATCAATCGATTAATTTTGCTTTTGCCAATAAAAAATTAAATATCAGCCTATTATGAAATGATTCAAAAAAAAACTAAAATGGCCAATTGTGCAAACTGCTGACTGAACTGAAAATACCAAAATACTAAAATACCAAATGAGAGTAAATTTTCATAGCAAAAATAAAAATTGTAAGATATAAATAAAAAAATACCTGTGGCATTAGGAAAAAATTCAACCAACCTCGCATTAGACAAATTTTGTATGATTTTTAGATTTATAAAAAGGAAAGGAAATAAAATAAGAAGAAACAACAAATTCTATGCATTCTAGAAAATCCCTTAAGGGGTTAGGGGTAGTCAGAATTTTCAAAAATTTGATTCTTTTTTAATTTTCTTAAAGTATAATATCTTAAGCTCGGCCAAACACCTAACAGAAGTGTACGCGCCAATTATTTTTTTTTTTTTATAATATCTTAAGAATATTGTGTGGAAATTTAGAGTGAATCCGACAAATATCTAATTTTCGAGTTATTCAACAATTAACAAAGGGTGCTCGGGCGCTCTGGAGCGTTCGAGAGCAAGTAGCTAACTTTAAATGCGTTTGCCTCTGATTACCCTAACCCCTTAATAAATTTGAGTGTTATAAGACAACTATTAATATGAAGCAAATTTAAAGTTTTTCCAAAAAAAAATATTAAAAAAATTGGAAATCTTCTCCCAATTTTTGTTTTTTTTTTATTTGTTTTTTATTATTCGTTTTTTTTTTATTATTTCAAAAAAATTTTGGTTTAGTTTATTCCTAAAATACCTTAATACATTTCCTTTAATATTTTTAAAATTTTTTTCTTTTTTCTAGTTTTTAAAACAAAATTTAAATTAAATTAAATTGTTTCCAAAGAAAACAAAAACGTTTGGAAATATTTTCGCAAATTATTTTTTAATATATTTCAACATTTTTTTAATGATTTCAAAGCATTTTATAAACATTTTTAATTTTTTTAATTCTCGAAAAAAATTTTTTAAAAGCAAATATTTTTATATTTTTTTTTTAATAAAAAAGGTTATGAATAAATTCAACCAAATTGTTTACAAAAACAATTTTTTTAATAAAAAAAATTATTATTAAATTAAATTAAATTGTTTCCAAAAAAAACTAAAACTATTGGGTTGGCCACTAAGTAATTGCGGGTCTTTTTTAGAAAATCAAAGGCAATTTTTTCATAGAATTAAATAACTTTATTCTGTAATGTATTGCCCATTTTGATCAGTGACCTTTGCCATCTTTCAGGCAACTTCATAATCCCACGTTCATAAAACATCTGGTTTTTGTTAGCAAAAAACTAAATCAGGTAGGATTTGACATCATCATCATTATTAAAATTTTTACCATTCAAGGAGTTTTGTAAAGATCGATACAAAAAGTAATCAGATGGTGCAAGATCAGGACTATATGGTGGATGTGGCGAAATTTCCCAACCAAGCTCCAATAATTTTTGCCGAGTGGCCAAAGATGTGTGTGCCCTTGCATTGTCATGATGGTATAGCATTCCATCCTTTTCGATTTGTCAATTCGGGTCGCTTTTCTTCAACTGCATTGTTTAATTTCGTTAGTTGTTCAATGTAGGCATCAGAATTGATCGTTCGGTTGGGTGGTAAGAGTTCAAAGTAGTCAATTCCTTTGTAATCCCACCAAACTGATAACAAAACCTTCTTTTGATGAATATCAGCTTTTGAAGTTGTTTGAGTTGGTTCACCTGGCCTGCTGCACGATATTTTCCACTTCATATTGTTGTAAACAACCCATTTTTCATCACCAGTTCATTTTCATTACGTTTCTTTAGCAACTCACAGCTGTTAATGCGTTGCGTTAAATACGTTTCTTTCAGTTCGTGAGGAATCCATGAATTGAGTTTTTGAGCATAGCCAAGTGTTTTAAGTGATTTTCAATGCATGTATGTGATACATGGATCTTCTCTGAAATCTCACGTGTTGTACTATGACGATCTGAATCGAGTATTGCTTTGATTAGGGCGTCATCAACTTCAACTGGACGACCAGAGCGTTTTTCATCTTTGAGTGAAAAATCACGAGAACGAAATTTGACAAACCAATTTTGACACTGCCGTTCTTTTAAGGCTTCGCCACCATAAACAGCACATAACTTTTTATGAGCTTGCGATGCAGCTTTGCCTTTGAGGAAATAAGCGTACGCCAAACGAAAACTACGCAACCGATCAAAAACCTTTTTTTATTGATTGACAGCTGAATTGCCAACTAGCATATAACAAATGTGTTTTACATTTGTACTACGTCTGCAAATCTAAAACTTCAACTGAAGCCATCTGTGAGTGAAATTCGCAATTTTATAAAAAAAATTATTATTAAATTAAATTGTTTAGAAAAAAAACTAAAACTATATTTAAACATTTTCTTTTCATATTTTCAAATTTTTTATAATTTTTCTTCGGTTCTTTCAAAACATTTTATAAACAGGTTTAAACTTTTTTAAATTCATGACATGAACATTTCCTCAACATTTCTTTTTAGTTTTCTATTAATTTCTATTTATGTAATAACATTTAGTTTTAATTATTCTTAAAATCCATAAATACAATTTTTAAGCAAAAAATTGTTTACAAATATTGACTAACATTTTATTTTAATGCTTCTCCATACATATAAAGTCGTCTCAAAATATGTTTTTAATATTTAAAAAATTTTTTTTAATATTTCTTCAAATAAAATTTTTCCCAAATAAGCCAAGAATATATTTTTCAAAACATTTTTTTCTTATATTTTTCAAATTTGTTTTAAATATGTTTTGATATTTAGCTATATTATAATTTTATAATATTTTATAAATAGTTTTGGTTTTTCTATAATTCCCCGAATACATATTTTTAAGACGAAAAAAAATCAAAAATTTTTTAAATTTTTTTTAAATATTGTGAAAATACTTTTCAAAATTTGATAACATATTCTAATATTTATTTATTATTACATAACATTTTATGAATAATTTTAATTATTTTTAAATTTCCGAACTACAAATTTCTTAAAACTTAAAAAATATGTTCTAACATTTTATTTTAATATTTCCCTATACATATACGATTTCTCCCAAAATATTTTTTTAATATTCGTCCAATTTTTTTAATACTTCTTCAAATAATTTTTTTTCTAAATAAGCCAAGATATATATTTTTTTAATATTTCTAAACAAAAATTTAATAGTTTTCCAAATAATATATTATTTATCCTAAATAAGCAAATTTTTCAAAATAAGCCATATTTTTCCAAAATATTTTTTTTAATTTTTCTCAAACTTTGTTTAATATTTCTTCAAATAATATTTTTCTTTCTTTTCCAAAATATTCTTTTAATATTTCTCAAATTTTTTTAATACTTCTTCAAATAATATTTTTTCTAAATAAGAAAAAAAAATTAAAAGTTTTAAATAAGCCAAGAAATATATTTTTTCCAAAATATTCTTTTAATATTTCTCAAATTTGTTTTTAATACTGCCAAGAAACATTTTTTTTTGTTATATTTATTTCTAAAAATTTTTTTTTTAATATTTTTCCAAATAATATTTATCCTAAATAAGCTAATTTTTCCAAATAAGCCATATTTTGTTTTTAGTTTCTCAAAATTTTGTTGAATATTTCTTCAAATAATATTTTCCTAAATAAACAAAGAAAAAAAATATTTTTTTAATACTTCTAAAACCCTTTGGTTGGGCACCTATTGCGGCGCGTCCCATGTGGTGGATAGGGTACGCCACAGTTATCTTCTGTGGTTAAGTAGGTCATAGCCTCGGTAAAAGCCTACTCGCGAACCAGCCTAGTTCTCGTCAACCAACAACTATGGTAGGGGGAACAACATGTAGTGCAGTGTTACTGCACGCGTGCCGTATCTGCCATAATTGCTGGCAGTGACCCATATCCACTTCGGTGGATGGTGAGAAGCCACTCGTATTAGTAGGTCATGTCTCTGCTAATACGAATGGAATAAACATGGACTCACGGGGAGAAGGCCACTCCCTTATATCAAAGGCTACCAATCCAAGGTGGAACAGCATACGCCGAGGGATGCATGGCTTAGGGTGAGCTAAGTCGCTAGTATGCGGACTCTGGGGCACCTGTCGCACCCCAGTTTCAATTCGACTTACCACGGCATAGGGCTCTGGCGTGGCGGACCCCATTATTTCCCTATCTAAATCCCAGGTTACGACTGCTGACACGTCGGCTGAGTGACCGCACCGCAAAATTATGTACAAATCAACAAACAAAAAACAAACAACACAACAAACTCCTTCCCGACGCGGAAGACCCCTTGGCTCCACCAAACTTATGGCGGGGTCAAAAACCACCCCTTCGGTGGCGAAAGTGCTCGCTAAGAGCAAAACCGTCACAGAGACACCACCGCATTCCCTTGAGGCTTCTACTTCCTCCAAAACCGATTCGGTTGCGGAAAACCAAGTGATCACCAAATCTGTTTTGCCAGAAACTGGGAAAACAAGTCGGACAGAAGTCTCCAGAAAACCCATCCCTCCTCATCTCCGTCGATACAGAGATCGAAGACGCGCCACTTTCCTTATGGAAAAGTTCGGCAAAACCCCTGAGGAGGAGCTGTCCGACCAGCAAAAGTCAACTCTCGATTGGGCCCGGGAGTTCCTTCGGAATTATGAGGCGTCCAAAGATAAACCGAGTGCAGCTAAGCGGCAGCGGTCTTCAGAGGATCCTCATAGCTCCAACGGCCCCAAGAAGCATAAAGCTTCCTCTGAGGTCAAACTACGCAAGTTCTGCGAAGTTGCCAGAGATAGTCTGGTCATGGCGGTGGTGGATAAGAGCCACCCTGACGGTTTCATCTCTCCATCAAACTGGAAGATTGTGGAGAGAAAACTTCAGTTGGGCTACCTGGACGTTCTGAAGCAGAACCCAGGACCCCCTCCTTTCTGCTCTGACGCGGGTTGGTTCCAAGCAAGGGTCAAGTTGATCGCTTGCTCAGATCAACGCTCTGTCAGCCTATACGGCAAGGCCCTCGACCGACTCGGCGAGGTATGGCCCGGAGCGAAGCTCCAACTAATCAAGAAGAGCGAAATTCCCAACAAACCTCGCGGCAGAGCAAGAATACCTGTAGAGCCATCCGATCCGGAAACCATCCTGGAGCTACTGAAGATCGGAAACCCGAACCTACCCACCGAAAACTGGAGGGTAGTTAAGGTGGAAGAGCCTTCAGGAAACTCCAGACATATCACGCTGCTCCTGGACCAGGAAAGCGTTAAAGCACTGGACGACCGCAAGGGGATTGTGGCATTCGGGTTCACTACAGCTACCATCTGGACCTATCAGCCGAAAAACCTCCTCGCACCCAGCGAAGAGAGTACGGCGGCCCCCAAGATGGATGTCGATAAGACTCTCTCACAAGCTTCGACGATTGAGTCCGACTCGGAATCAAACAGCGAACTTGTGGGAAACTTATTTAACATTCAACTCGAGGACGAGGATAGTCTTTTAGATAGCGGTGATGACGCGAACGCCACAGTCGTTGAATGTCCGTCTAAAAGTGCTGCAGATTAACCTGCACCGCTCTAAGGCTGCCTCGGCAGCCCTCATTCTTCGTCTCTCTGACCTCAGAGAAGACATCATTCTCATCCAAGAACCTTGGATATCAAACAACAAGATATGCGGCCTGAAAGATACGCACTACACCTTGTTTCAAGGTGAGGCTAACGTTAGATCGCGCTCTTGTATTCTCATTCGAAAACATATTAATGCTTTTCTTCTTCCCTTTAGCAATGCTGACACCACTGCCATTGAGGTTGAAGCAGTCCACGGCCCGATTTGGATTGTGTCGGCTTACATGCCTTACGACGCAGCGGAGGCGCCTCCTCCTGAAGCAGTGAGGAGGCTCGTCAATACGGCGCATCTGATCCAGAAACGCGTCATTATTGGAGCAGACGCTAATGCACATAATACTGTTTGGGGCAGTACAAACAACAACACACGAGGTGAGCAACTTTTTGATTATATTCTAGCGAATAAGCTTGATATATGTAATAGAGGTGATGTCCCTATGTTTCTTAACTCGTCTAGAAGAGAGGTACTCGATATTACTCTTGCTAGCGAATCATGTACACAACTGGTGCAGGACTGGAGCGTTGATAAACAGCACTCTTTTTCCGACCACCAATATATAACATTCACTTTAAAAGCCGAAACGGCAAAACCCATGAAGTACCTTAACAAAAAACGTATGAATTGGATCAAATATAAAGAACATCTTGCCAATGGACTTCCTGATATCAGGCAGTTTGAAATGGCAAATAAAAACGATATCGAAAACGCTGTCTACATGATAACGAAGACGTGTCAAAGCGCAGCACGACAATCTTGCCCCCTGACAAAAACAGGAGGTAAGCATAAACCTTTTTGGTGGACTCCAGAAATCTCAGAACTTCGCAATCGAACTCGGAAACTCTTTAACCAATCTAAAATAACAGACGAATGGGAAGAGTATCGACAAAGTCTCAAAGACTTTAAGAAAGCTGTCAGAAGTGCAAAACGCACATCCTGGCGATCATACACTCAAGAATTAGAGAACACTTCAGAAGTAAGCAGACTACGCAAGATTCTTGCATCAAACCCAGTCTCTCCCAGTTTTATCATGACTCAAGATGGAACTTGGACTACTTCAACTGACCACACTCTTAGAATACTTCTAGAATCTCACTTTCCAGGCTGTGTTGCCAACTTACCTGCACTTCCCAGCACTCTTCAGAGTAATTATGGGAATAGATCAGATCTAATCAGCTCTAATAGCATCTCTACAGCAATACTAAGCTTTAAAAAATTTAAATCACCAGGTCCTGACAACATCATTCCAGCAGAACTTCAAGAAGGACTGGAAATTCTACTGCCTTGGTTAACAAGGATCTTTAACAAGTGTTTAAATCTCTCTTACCTTCCGACAATTTGGAAGAAATCGAAGGTAGTATTCATTCCGAAAACGGGAAAGCCTTCACACTGCAAACCAAACGACTTCAGGCCCATTAGCCTAACCTCTTTTTGCTTAAAGGCTTTTGAAAAAGTCTTAGATGAGCAAATCAAAACCCAACTTGATACTAAGTTGATATCTGAGGCACAACATGCCTACACTAAAGGGAAATCGACTGAAACGGCACTTCATTCACTGGTGCAAACAGTGGAAACTTCCCTTCACAATAAAGAGTACTCTCTTGTCGCATTTATGGACATAGAAGGTGCTTTTAATAATATTGAACCCAACGCTATTTTGTCTGAAATTGCCAAATTGGGTATCAATTACTCCATCCGAAAGATGATCGAACAAATGCTCCAAAATAGAATAATCACTTCAGAGCTTGGGGTAAGCCGCATGAGAATGTACGCCGTCAAAGGCACTCCTCAAGGCGGAGTACTTTCACCCCTTCTCTGGAATGTGTAAACAGTTTGCTTCGAAATCTCGAAAAAGCAGGCTGCAAGGTTGTAGCCTATGCAGATGACATTGCTCTCTGCGTGTCAGGCAAACACCTGAATACCCTCACTGAGCTCATGCAACGCTCAATCAATATTCTGTCAAAATGGTGCACCGAATGCGGACTAAATGCGAATCCAGCAAAGACAGATCTTGTTCTCTTCAATAGGAAACAACAATCTCCTCCACTGCAAACAATAACTTTAAAAGGGGAATCATTACTTCTATCTGATTCAGCTAAATATCTAGGAGTTATTCTAGATAGGAAGTTGAGTTGGAAATTGAACATCGAAAACAGATGTAAAAAAGCTTTCATAGCTCTTTATACTTGTAAGAAAGCTATAGGCAAAACCTGGGGTTTTTCACCTCGGATCATTTATTGGATATATACCTCGATCATCAAACCGATACTCTTCTACGGTGTGGTTGTATGGTGGACAGCACTCGAAAAACGGTGTAGAGTAGCCACAATTGATCGAGTTCAAAGAACAACCTGCCTCCTGATAACAGGATGCTTAAGTACAACACCTACTAAGGCTCTAAACACGTTGCTTCACTTGTTCCCTATCGATCTGGCTGGCAAAGCGATTGCAGCGAAAGCAGCGACACGCATGAATGCTATATCGAAATGGAATAAGTATCTTGGCCATTCGGCCATACTGAACAGGAACACTGTTATCTCTTCCGACATAGACTATCATGTAAGTCTTCCATCACCACCCTTGCTATTCTCCTGTTCACTCCCAACTAGGGAAGAATGGAAGACAAATCTTACCGAAATCGATGGCCCTCTGACTATATATACAGATGGTTCAAAACAAGACGGCAAAGTGGGATTTGGAATCTTTTCCAATTCCCCTCACATCAATCTATCATTTAGATTACCCGACTACTGTAGCGTATTCCAAGCGGAAGTATGCGCTATCTGGTATGCTGCGAAAACTCTCTTAGAAAATAGAATATCACTAGAGGATATCCGCTTTTTCACCGACAGTCAAGCGGCCGTTCGAGCACTCAGCTCCTCTTATACCCACTCAGATGTGGTTCGATCCTGTCTCTTATCTCTTAACGAGATAAGTGTTCAGAATTCTGTCCAAGTTATCTGGATACCGGGTCACAGTGGATTCGAAGGTAACTGCAAAGCTGATGAGCTCGCAAGAGCTGGAGCTGCGCAATCATATGTTAGTGACTTACCCACAATCCACATTCCGCTCTCAACATGTAAAATGCTCATCGATCGAGAATTTCACAGCATTGCTGATCGGAGGTGGCGAGTGGAAACTACTTGCGTTACGACCAGACAAATCTGGCCATCCTACAATCTGAAACAGACAAAAACCCTTATAAGTCTTTCGAAACACGAACTAAGGCATATAACATCTCTTATCACCGGCCACTGCCTTTTGGGCACTCACGCACATCGGCTCGGGGTTCCTCAACACGACCTGTGCAGATACTGCGAGGACGAAGATGAGGAAGTATCGAGCAGACATTTGCTGTGCAGTTGTCCGGGTCTAGCCAGAAGTCGACTCGCTCTTCTAGGCTCTCCAACAATTGACAATCTTTCAGTACTCTCGGACCTGAAAATCGAATCTCTCATCAAATTTTCGAAACGAATTAATATCTTTGACCAAAATCTACAATAAAAATCTCGGTTAGGTGGGGAAATCATTTAAAATAATGAGCTCTAGGGCAACACAACGGACCCAACTTGCGGTCTATGTGGCACTCCGATGCGGGGTCACCCTTAAACCAACCAACCAACCAATACTTCTAAAATTTTTTTTAATATTTATACTAAATAATTAGTATTTTTTCAAAATATTTTGTTTCGAAACATTTTTTTTTAATATTTTTACAAATTTTTCGTTATTTTTAACTATATCATAATATTTTACAAATATTTCTGAATTTTCTTAAATCCCAAATTACAATTTTTCACAAAAAAAACAAACCAAATATCATATCAAAACACGTTATTTTTAAATATTTCTGAATATTTTATAGTTATTTTCCAAGTTTTTTATTTTTACTATGTTTCTATGATCAAATATTTCTGCACTAATTTAAAACTTCAAAAACCATTGCTTTAAATATTTCTAAAAATTTTTTATAACTTCCTAAAACTAAATAAATTTAATTTCTTTCTCACAAGCGGGCAGTTGCTTAAGTTTACTAGTAATTTTTTCCATCTCAGCCTTTGGTCTATTTTATTAACTTCCATTTCAATTTCTTGTACGAGTAGTAGATTCTAATGTACGAGCGCACATACATACATAAGCAAGCGCCTGCCAGCGGGATCTGCTTTCAAATTCGAACAAAATAAATGCTTAACAAATGGTTGACATTAAATTGACAGTTATATATGTATGTACATCCTTTCAATTGAACTCACCTGCTAAAAGCCATTACGTATGTTTGTATATATGTATGTGTATGGATGTGTAGAGATGTAGGTATTCATTATATACCACTTTGGCATCCATTACTGCATCATTACTTGCGTAATTGCATTTATTGGCTGTAAATAAAAATAAATAAATGTATTAATGTTGTGTAAGTGTGCGACAGCTGCTAAGAATATACCCATTGTGTGAATGTAGATATTAGGGTGGCTCAATCTCTATACTAAAAATACAAGGATACCATTTTTCAAGTACGTCATAAAATTTGGTATATTTTATGGCTTGCAAATAACTATTTTATACTTCAAGTACTTTATAATATTTGATATATTTTATGGCTTCCAACCAAAGGCTTTAGATCAGTAAAAGGTTATTCCTTAGCTGGTTGTGTAGAAAATGCCTTTGAAAATCGATGCTTTCATGAAAAAAATGTAATTTATATTGAAGTTCCCAAATAAATAAAATTAATAGAGAGGCATAGTATAAAATAATTTAAAAAAAACAAAATTTATAAAAAAAATTTTTAACTATATTATATAATATTATTTAATTTATTTATATTGAAATTTTTAAAATTATTTGATGCTATGTCTCTCTATTATTTTTTTATTTATTTTTTGTTATTTGCAAACTTTTTGCCCAGTATATAAAAATAGTCAGATAATAAAAAAAATTACTAATTTTAGAAATCTTTATCAAAACGTTTGATCGAAATGTCGAAAGTGATAATATTTTATACCTAATTTCGAAATATTGCAGCTCACGTATAACCCTTCGTTGAACCAAAATATTTTCGTAGAAGTCAAAGTACGAGTATGTAACTTACCTACTGATACGCTTGGTAGGACAGCCACGTATTTTGGTGAAAAACCTTAATGTATTTACATATATATGTATGTGCGTATTCCCTAATGAAATTGTTGTTGCAAATCGTCAGATTTCTTTATTTTCAATGTTGATTCATTTTTTTGATGTGTGAATTTAATTTAAAATACATTTTTCTCTTAAGTTCCGACATAGAAGGAAGGCAATTGGGGTGGGCAATTGGCAATTGATTTAGACATACATACATACTCGTGCATGTACATATATTGTATAAGTATTTTTCTGTGCATACACAATATGTGTTGTATACTCTTCAATATGCTTCATACCTCTACAATTAAAGCCTTAAATAAAAATAACCAATACAGTTGAGACCTGAGCGCTTCATAGTATTGTTCAGAAAGAAAGCTTACGTATTTTTTTTAGTTAGTTAATGCATTTATTTATTTAAGAATTGGTTGAGAAAAAGGTTTTTAAAACCATAAGAACCATAAAAACTTAAAGCTTTAACAAAGGGTTAGTTAAGATTATACAGCCCACGTTGCAGACTATATACCAACTCAACCGCATTTCCACCACGCTTAGACCATATTGAGTGCCAACAAATTGTTTACTAAAGATTGAGCTACATAGGGAACTGCCCACACTTGGATATACTCGTATGTACTGAGTGGTTCATTCAGTTGGAATTTCAACTATATTAATTTTTTACTTAGACAACTAAAATAGCATCCATATGATCAAAAATTTAGGTTATGATTACACATTTCCAAAATTTATGGATTCTCGCTTGAACAAAGTTCACCCAATGCCCCGAAGAACGCTTCTTTGATGATCAGTATTTCCGTCGAAAAATCATATTTCCAGATTAAGTTCATTTCACCTGGGCAATTATATTAACCAACGGAATTGACACGGAAAACCCCTATGCATTTACAGCGAAGGGCTGTTTGGTGTAGATTTCGCCGGGCGACAGTATTGGCCCGTTTTTTGGAAAATAAGCAAGAAACCGCCGTTGCCGTCAACGGTGAGCTTTGTCGCGTCATGATAGCCGTTTCTTTGGTTTCTCAAATTAGAAAGGAAGATGTAGACGAAATTTGGTTCCAACAGTATGGCGCTCCGCGGTATACAGCTCACTTTGCATACAAGGTTTGTGTATTGTCTTCAAAAATCAAATAATCAGCTGGAACGGTGATGATTAGACGCCAAGGAGTGGCAATTTGACTCTATTAGGCAATTTCTTGTGGAGCGTCAAAGACAGATGAAGAGTTGGCATTTATTTTTATTTATTTTTTCTTTTTTTATTTTTTTTTTAGGTCTATGATTACAATAACCTAACAGACTAGATATAGTACATATATTTACTTATGTATATTTATTTCAAGCCTTGAACTCCAACATATTCTTATGCCGAAAGTCTCGAAGGTGTCTTGAAAAATTGGTTGGACAGAATGGGTTATTTTAATGCCAGCTCTGGAAGTCATTTGAATGACACTGTATTCTATGTTTACGCTTTCCAAAAAAAAAAAAATTTAATGGAAAATATTCATGCGCTTTACATTTAGAGCCGAAGTAAATACCAAGGCGAGAAAGATCAACCTGTACATATCAGGGGTCTGAGGTATAAACAAGTTAAGCCCATTTCTGACAATTATATTAAATAAATAAATAAGCAATAAATATTCATTTGATCCAAGATTGAAAGGTCTCTCAAAATTTATTAATAAAATATAAAAATTGAGTTTATCTATTTTTTCAGTGCAAATTTTCAAAGGTTCAAAAGGTTCAATTGATTTTTTTAGACT
The DNA here is from genome assembly GCA_037575425.1 of Anastrepha fraterculus. Lineage (NCBI taxonomy): Eukaryota > Metazoa > Arthropoda > Insecta > Diptera > Tephritidae > Anastrepha > Anastrepha fraterculus. Next base: position 102,374 of record JAYXIM010007091.1, on the reverse strand, counting down.
GAATGGGTTAGTACCAAAGTTCTCCTTTTTTTCACGAACTTTTTTTTCATATTAAAATTTATTTTATTGATTTAAGCTTTTTACACATGAATATTGACATCAAATATTATTATTAAAAAAAAATTTTAGAAAACCAATTTTTGAAAATATTCTTAGCATTAAAAATATTATTATTATTATTATTTGAAAATTGGAAAAAAAGTAATGAATTACAATCTCAATGAATTAAAAAGCATTAGCGACTAGGCCATCAGCTTAGCATTAAAAATAAAAAATACTCTGCACAAGTAAAATAAAGGGTGGTTAAATTTCAAGGGCCGATGTTGAATGTGAACCACACTTAAACGTCAACGACACCGTTGGACTTCTTTCTTTGGGGTTATTTGAAAGAAAAGGTGTACGTGTCGATAAGCCAGCAACAATTCAAGAGCTAAAGGAGGAAATAATTCGGCACATTAACGGCATAGAACCTCAATTATGCCTCATGTCATCAATTATGCCTAATTTGGACCATCGGATGGAGGTGTGCCGCCGAGGCCGCGGCGGCCATTTGGCCGATATTTTGTTCCATACGTAATAGAGCCATACCAATATTATCATAACAAAGAGAAATGACAATAATTTCCTAAAAAAATTGTATTTTATTCAAAATCAACACCGGCCCTTGAAACTTAACCACCCTTATATATTCAGCTGGTTTCGAAATGGCTTCCTTTCACTAAAATGATAAAAATAAAAATTACTTTATGCAACAAAAAATTTTTTTTCTCATCACTGAAAAGTGTTTAGCAGCTGTTTATGTCTTGTGAGCGCTGAATACGAATTTGGTTTCAAAAATTTATCAACACGTCGAAATTTTGAGAAATTAATGCAATAAAGTTTGTGAAAAAAATATTAGAAACGAAGCGAAGCTGTTACTACTTCTATGATCAAATTAGAAATACTATGCAAAACTAAAATATATTCAGCTGATTTCTAAATGGCTTTCTTTCACTCTTAATTATAAAAATAAAAATTACACCACGCAACAAAAACATTTTTTTGTTCATGACATGTAAGTATATATTCAACTGGTTTCGAAATTACTTCCTTTTTCACTCAAATAATAAAAACTAAAATTACACTATGCAAAAAAAAAATCTATTTTTTTTTTGTTCATCATGGTAAGTAATTAGTAGCTTGGTCTGTGAAGCGAAATGAAGTTTGTGATAAAAAATAATAATTACTTCCTCTATCATCGATTTAAAAATACTATGCATAAGTAAAATATATTCAATTGGTTTGGAAATGGCGTTTTTCACTCAAATTATAAAAAATAAAATTACACTATGCAACAAAAAAATGTGTTGTTCCTCATGGTAAGTAATGAGTTGCGTTTGATATCTTGTGGGCGCTGAATTCAAATTTAGTTTCAAAAATTTCTCCACATACTGATGTTTTGAGAAAATTTTACTCAAATTGAACCGAAAAAATGCCTGAAATGAAGTAAGTGAAAAAAAATAATTACAAACGAAGCGAAGCTGTGACTATTGAACCTAATCAAGGACTTTTATTTAGACGTTCATGAACATTATTTAAGATTTTAAGCAGAGCGCCCGCCTTAAGTGTTCAATCGCAATGTGTGCAACAGGCCTTTGTTATGGTTCAATAGCACTGAGACATAATTTTTGCTAAATGCAAACAAAAGCGCAAAGTATTAGCTGAAATTTTCTATAGTTCACGAATTTGTTTATCTATTTATCATTTGTGTAAAATAACGAAACTTAACTTTTTTCCCAAACTATTTTTCAAAAATCACTAAATTTTGTTTATGAAAAAAGTTTTATTGATAAAAAGAGCAATGTTGCATAGTGTTATTACAGGAATTAAAGCAGATCTGGATTTTTGTTTCTTCTATTAAAATAATCCATAGTGGAAATATCAGCTTTTGCTCACAAACCAAATCACTCACTTCCCACATCTGACCACAACATATATTCTTCTTCTTCGCCTTACATATGTACATATGATAGATATAACTAAAATTCAATCATGAAGAAATTGGTCTCTCTCGCCCCTTACAGTTACACCTCTCACCGAATCTGTCGCCAATGTGCATCCATGCGCTGAGTAATTTGTTATTTCTTTAAGTTTTCAACAGCATCGGCGGGCATGAGCGGCAGAACATGCGCCAAAACAATTACAAAAACTTTAACAACAACAGCAACAGCAACAAGCACTACTAAACCACTATTTACAACAGTTTTGTCAACAGAGCAATTGTCACTTTAATGCCACGACCTTCACATATGTTCTTCTGCCTGTCAGTGTGGGTGCACGTGCACATTCATAGCCCCGCCGGAAATTTCATAGGCGACTATTGAAGAAGCTAATTTTCAATTCACTCATTACCGGTAACTTTGAATAGGTTTCAAACTCATTGCTTAGTACATCATTGACGCACGATCTTATTGCTTGGATCGCTTCTTACCTCCACTGAAGAGCGCAAAGAAAGATATTCACTTATAGATGGCGCAAAATTAATCAGCCAATTTTGTTTTTGAGTAACTTTCATGAGTAAAAAAAGTGATTTTGAGTGATGGAAATTTTACCTTTACGCACTTCATTGCTCGTCTATCTGTGCACTGCAGCTGTGATTGATTGACGTGCGACGCCATTTGCAAGAAAATCTTCCGATACTGCGATTAATTTTGCGCCACTTTGTACAATTAGATTTAAATACCTATAGCCATTAATATCTTAAGAAAGTTCAAATTACGAGCTCACCGATCTTAATTAATATAAATCTTCATATAAACGCCACCGTTCGTAAATGAAGTTCGATGTGCCTTTGCATTTATAAGGCGGTGGTCTAAAGGATTCAATAATCCATATTTTACTAAAGTGCTTTTAACAACTTTATTAGAACCCATACTAAGAATATGGTTCAATAGTAGGTAGCCCAGGTTATCCAATTTTCATACAACTTTGAATAAAAAGTTCCCGGAATATATGCAGAAAATTCAAAATTCAACGTTTATTCCTTATCGCGTTCAAAGTACTCACCATCAACCGCAACGCTCTTATGCCAGCGTTTGACACAGCTCTCGAAATATTTCTGAAACTCTATTTTTGGTATAGCCAACAGAGCCGTTCTAGATTTTTCCATTACTTCCTTTCGGCAGTTGAAATGCGTTCATCGTAGTGGTTATTTGACTCGATCAAATAGTAAAAATCGCATTGAGCCATAACTGGTAAATTCGATGGCTTTCGGTTGGTATTCGTTTCATTCTTGGACGAAAATTCACGGACAATGATGGCAGTGTGCGACGGTGCGCTATCAGGGTCGAAATCCACGAGTTGTTTTCCCACAAATCCTTTATTTTTTGGCGAATTGCTTCACATAAACGTCTCCTAATGGCCAAATAATAATCCTTTTTAACTTTTCAATCTTCTTGCAACAATTCGTAGTGTATTTTGTATTGCTTCCTTTTATTAACTGAAAACGACGAGTTTTGTTTTTTGTGTTGATTCATTCGTAGCTATCCACTCACTCGCCTGATGTCTGATATCTAAATTGCGTGTCGTACTCATAAACCCATGTCTCGACTCCAATGATGATGCGTTTGATCAAAAAGAATGTTGAGCCAGATTCAGCCTTGGAAATAATGCCTTTGACGATATCAACGCAGGCCCTTTTTTGCATAAAGTTCAAGTCCTTTGGTACCAACTTTGAAGCAACCCAATCATTAACCCTTTAATCAAATCAATTAATGTCCTGAACGAATTCAAAAGCAATGTTGAAGTCCTCTGCTAGCTCTCTGATGGTTAACTGGCGTTTACTGATCAACTTTTCTTTCACTTTATTGATGTTTTCACCAGTTTTCGATGTAAGCGGCTTGTCACGACACCCTCGATAGACTTATGAACCCTTCTGAAACTCAAATGCCACTCTAAACGGTTGTTTTTTTTAGAGTATCATTGCCGAAACAGTTTCCCAATATTTCTAAGGTTTTTGCACAAATTAATCCATTTTTAATGCAAACTTTAATACAAATTCGTTGTTGCAAATTGAAATCCACTTTGAAAACTCTAAAGAATCGGAAACACGTGCAGCGGTAGATTTGCTCAAGACGGTGTAACTTTCAAAAATATTAAGCAGTGGCGATACAATTTTGGTAGAAATGTTAATCGCAGATGTGGTAACCTAACAAAAGAACTCAAATCAGTTGGGCGATGGTTCCAAATGAGGGGAGTGTTTTAGTCCCCGGACATGCCATTGATGGCGGCTTTGATGATGCATTAGGCATTTTAAGCGCCCTCATCGCAAAAAAAATGTTCCGGGAACTTCTTTTTGATTAAGGTGTTCAACGCATGAAAAAAATTTATCTCTTCAACATTTTTACAAGTTTTGACTATTTTTTTATTCAAGTTGGAAATTACAAATGAAATAAAACAGAAGTGAATATGATCAAATTCTCTTTAGATATTTCCACCGAAATCTAGAAGATATCCGTCAGTTTCGCCGGCACAAAATAGCACAAAATTTCCCAAGACGTGTCTCTCAGATCTCCTCTCAACCTCTCCGCATGTTTCTCTGATCGATATCGACCATAAATCTTAAAGATTTTTGTCAATGAGTCTGACGGATATCTGGCAGATGCCCGACAATTTTACTAGCTGTCTGAGTGAATGAGAAATAATGCAATTAAAGAGAATTTAAAGTGAATTAACTTCCCTACACTAATTTGCAAGATACCTGCATGCCAAACATAAATAATTTTATGGGGTTACCTCTCGCAACTTGCAAGCTTCTTGTTATGGACGCACTAATCAATTCTGTTAATCAAAGATGGATTAGCGCCAGTACCTGCAGAAGTGTCAGGTAAACATGGCGAAGGCCATCCACGAATATTATAAAATTAAGTAGACTTCAAATTAGGACCTTGGTAGGGGCCCTCACAGCACATTGTCTCATAGGAATTCACGCAAGAAGATTAGGCGTTTAAATGCATGATTTCTGTCATAGCTGTAGGAGGAGGAGTTGCAAACAATTCCACACCTTTTTTACACCTGCCCGGCTCTAGCCATTAGCAGGAACCGATATTTAAGATGCTACTTCTCAATGAATATAGATAATCTACAAGGTGAAGTCAAAAATAATCAAGGCTGAGCTAAAAAGAAACGACAGGAGCTTTGTTCTGATAACTTCAAGTTTATTTATTCAAAATAGTCCCCTCTGGCCTCGATATAGGTCCTGTTTTGCGCGATCTAAAAGCATTTCGAAAGAGTGTTTCAATTCATTGACCGGAATGTCCTTCAGGATGTCGGTACAAGCCTTTTGGATGGCCTCTACGGACGCAAAACGTTTTCCTTTCATGGCCAAATGCAATTTTCCGAATAGGTAGAAGCCACAGGGAGCCATATCAGGTGAATACGGTGAATGAGAAAAAGTCACAGTCACAAGAGCGGATCGATGAGATGGTGCATTATCATGCAATACGCGTCAGCTTCCTCCTTTGCGGTATTCAGGACGAATTCGACGAATGCGATGCAACAAATGCTTCAAAACGCCAAGATAGAAAATTTCTTTGACGGATTGTCCCGTTGGCACGAGCTCCTTCTGGACCATTGCCTTGGAATCGTAAAAGCAAATGAGCATCGACTTGATTTTTGACTTCTCTAAACGCGATTTTTTGGGTGGTGGCTCGTCTGGGGTCTTCCATTCGGTATTTTGACGCTTAGTGTCAGGTTCATGTTGGAAACACCACGTTTCATTACCAGTTAAAATGTTGTAAAGGAAGCTCTCGCCTTTTCTCGCCTCTTTAATGGGGTCTTTCGAATGTTGAATTCTGAGCAATTTTTGGTCCTCAGTTAACTTGTGCGGAATGAAACGTGCACTCGCTTTTCGTAAGCCCAAATGATTAGTTAAAATGCGATAAATCGAGGGTTTGGAGATATTCAACTCCGATTCCATGAATTTCAACGATGATTTCGATTCATTTTTGATGAATTTACGAACAAATTCGATGGAGTTTTCGGTGATTACTGATTTTGGACGGCCTGTATGTTCATTGTCATTTATGTCCTCACAACCATCTCTGAAACGTGTAAGCCACTCATGAACTCTGGCACGAGATAGACAATCATCGCCATAAACTTTTTTCATCAATTCAAATGTTTCAGTAAACGTTTTACCGATTTTAAAACAAAATTTGATATTAGCTCTTTGTTCGAAACACATTCTTGTACAGATGACACAAACATACTGACACTTTAGACCTAATAACTTCGCCTCTACTGAACCGAATGTCACCAAGCTTTCACTGGAAGTCAGCTAGGGCTGTAACTTCCAACGCACTAACTCATTAAAAAGATGGGGCCATCAAAAACGTGTTTATGACATCAGTCTTGTTTATTTTGAACCTCACCTTGTATAAACTTTAGGTATCAACAACTGTTTGCGCTTTGTCCAAAGCTCAGGATGGTTCAATCTGGAAGGAAAAAGGTAGCTCAACCCCTGCGGTTCACAACGGATCCATTTCGCCAAACCTAACCTAACCTAAGTTCCCTGCTGGGCAGTAACATACACTTACATGCATATGCAAGTGTGTTTATTGAGATGCAATATAATTTTGTGTATAGTTATCGTCAAGCGTTGCCACCATCCAGCATTTCATAACAAACAACTTCTTCATTCTCTAGTGGCATGCCATTGTGTGTGGAATAGGGTGTGTGCCATGTGTGTTTGTACGAAATTCACTTAACTTGATCGAATTTTTATTTCACACTTTCTGTTCGCCTTTTTCTTTTGCTGTTTCTTCCTTTCACTTTCCACAAATGATTTCAAATGATTTAAAAAAAAAAAAATAGTTATGTACGTGTCACTGACGTTGTTGTGTGGTTGTTGTTGCTGTTCCTGTTCCTACTATTGCTTAGCAACGTATTGTTGGTGTTAATGTATTTATTTTGAATTTCACTGAATTAAACACAATTTGCGGCTAACAATAGACCACGGACAACCAGCCACACACAATGGGCCGATATGTATGGGTGTGTGTGTGTTATGTGACTTGTAGCAAAAACATCAACAGTTACATGGCATATAAATGGCATTCTGTTTCTATGCGCTTGAATATTTATTTGAAATGTGTGTTATGTATGTATGTGTGTGTGTTTGTGAGGTTTTATGAAATGTCACTAAAATGTTTTTTCGAGAAATTTATAATTAAATATAAGAAAGCCATTATGAATTGTTACAGTGTGTGTTAATATTGAAATCTCACCATAAGGCTTGTATAGTAGATGACTAAGCAATTATCCCGAATGAAATTGGCACTTGAGAATTGAGTCAAACTATCAAGCTTCTTCTTCTAATATATGTATGTATGTTAATGGATGGAAAAAAAAATTGTGGTTTTTTATAGTAAAAAACTCGCAATATTCAGTAAAATATAAAACTCGAAAATAATCCCTAATCGAAATCAATACTCAAAAACAACAAGACTCCGCAATCTCGTTCTTTTTCCCCTGCAGCGTGCATCACCAGCCCTTCTAAAACTGCAATACAAAAACAAACGCCTAAAGCAGCTAAATCATTTTTATACATATAACTAAAAATTCATACAAAATATCATACACCCAGACAAGACACAATAAAAGCACATAACAACAACACAAGAAAAGCACATAACAACAACAAACATAAATCTGAAATAATTGAATATGGGAAAATGCCTGGCTGTATTCCTAAAAATTGCATACATAAAAAATACCATTGGTTTGAATGCGCAATTTTTCTGCAACAGCAACAAGTGAAAATATTTCTGCGCTAAAGCCAACGGTGCAGCTGCAGAACAACGCAAACTGTATATAGAAGACAAAAGCACTAAATGGACGAGTTTTATAGTCACAAATTCTTAATATACTTTTTTTATTCTAACAACAGAATAGGACAAAGCACTGCTTTTTCATGACTGATTGCTTATCATAAAATGTTGATGGAAAAGTAACTGTGTATGTGTACGCATTGCATTTTGAGTAACAAATGGCAACAAGGAAAGTGCAGTTGGAGATAGCGGCGCTAAAAATTACAAAATTAGGAGAAACGAACTATGATACTTTCATTGGAGAATGGTATTGAATTATTTTTTTTTTTAAGTTTTTAAAAATTAGTTTTTTTAAATTAATTCAATAACATTTTCTGGTTTAATTTGTCCTGTCCATAAAAAAAAACACGATACAAAACTTATAGTAATTTTTTCAATACAATTAAACATATTTCTATTACTATTTTTATCTTATCGCAAGTAGCTTATTTTCAAGCAGGTGTATTTCTTCTGCCTTCACACATTTATGGTCATATTACCATAAAAATTACTATTAATTTATACCAATTCGCCTGCGCAAGGGCGACACCTGTTATTTCATACTACAAACCATCCGCAACATTCAATAATTTGCTTCAATTATACTTTATGGCAAACTTCATGGGACACCTTTTAGGTCAACATTTTTATAGAAAAGTCCATTTTCACTCACCATAAAAATTGTTATTGGTCAACGAACGTAAATAAAAATTTCAAATTTACTTACGGGTTTGGAATGGTTAACCAACAGTAGCTCCCAAATAACCCCGGCTTAACACCAAGGCTTGCAAACTGTTTTCCCTTTATTCAGATGGCAGAAAAGACAGGGAACGTATAAAAGGCAGAGTTGGTAAATCTAGTATTAATTATTATTATTTTAATATCAAACCAACGTTTGCTGTAAAATATTTCTAAATGATACGCAAATTTTGAGAAATGCATAAAATAGAAAAAAATGAAATGCTTGTAAATTTTTTCGTACTCTCCCATTAATATTTTCCAATTACTTCGTACTCTATTGCTGCAAAAATTCGTTCCTGTTAATTAATGGTGGAAAAGTTCTTCAAATTTGTAGTGGTGAATGTTATTCGCCAGTTTTATTCGCACCAAAATGTCAAATATCAGTAAATGCATGATGAAAAAAATCAAAAGGGGGGCCAATAACAGACCGATAACCGGCTCTCAGCAAATTTCAAAGAATTGCTAATTGGCTGGTGTAACTGGGGTCGCGAAAAAACTGAAATGGTGTTTGTGATATACAAAAAAGAAATCAAAAAACCCCCCACTCATATTGTTTCGTTACCGTGAGTGTGTGAATGTATATGAAATGTGGGGGCAGAATTCTGCTGCCGAATAGCCGGTGACGTGCCGAAGTCACTCGCTCGCTCTCGTTTTTCAACATAGCACATTGCCCAATTTATTATACTCAAGAACATGTACCTCCTCCATTTGCACCAACACATTCTTCAAGCGCTCTGATTTTATTTCTTATCACGGGTGCAACCCTGTGAAATGCATTCTGTGCACATAATTTGCGATATTTGTTCATTTTTATTACAAAGCTTATGTGCCGCAAATAAAACACAGTAAATAAAACATTACTGCATCAGTGACAACAAAATACCTCTCGTTTGTGTAAAAATACCTTTGCCAACTCAGTTGCACAGAGCAGCCAGCCGTTCACCTGTAACAGTGCACCGATAAAATATGAATATCGCACGCATTCTCGGACATAATAACAAAATCTATCAAAAGTTCGGCGATTATTGCATTACAGAGGCAGAGCCAAATCAATGTTGTATCGTTTGCTGCTTCTGCCAGGAAGAACACCACAGTGAGGAAACTTTCTGGGCGCACATAAAACGGGTGCATGAGTATACGCCTACAAGTCTGCGCGTGATGCTCGAGGAGAAACCAGTGATAGCTAATTGTATGAGAGATGACAGTGAGAGTCGTGACACAACGCCGAGTTGTCATAGCGGTAGGCTTACGCTAGCAACGTCCAAAACGAATGTAGTTCAGCCGGTAGCAAGTGATACACCAATGTACGTGGAAGCAGAATACCTTGAAGGTGTTGTGTTAAATGATCCAAACACGCTCTTGGAACTTACCGATATAACGAGTACGTTTCTGGATTTCAAAGAGAAGACGCCATGTGATACACAGAGTGCAACACCAAAAGGCAATCAAGAAAAGGAGAATGTACAAAAAAGTAAGTTGGCGCAAAATGTAATTCACTGCACTGTTTAACTTGTTTTAAAAACGCTAATTTTCAGTTGTGAACAATCAATTGAATTCGGAAATTCAGTCATCCCGCTTAAATGGTACTGCTAAAAACCCCATAGACATTGATAGCCTCACACCCAAGCAGCTGTTGGAGAATGAGAAATTATTAAAGCGCCTCTTTCAGCAGATGCAACACGTCAACAATGAGTTTAAATATAAACTAAATAAGCTGGCGCAGACTGTTAAGCTAATTGAGTGTGAGCTCAAGAAAGAACCGGGTAGTCGTACGCTAAAACGATACATGAAAATCATACCAGATCAGCCATTTACCAGCCGCGACGAAGTACTTATATTGGATGATGAGTTGCATCATAGCAAAGAGATGCGTGACGCATTGGTGAGGCATTTCTGATTTTGATGTATTTTATATAGTAAATGTCTCTATTTCCATATGCCTTAGCATGAAGAAACACTGGCGCTACCTATCGATAATGTTGATTCATTCTGTCGCATACTCTGGCGCTTTATTATGACAGATGAAGTATCAAATCAGTTCTGCTGGCGGGGTGTTGTAAATGCGGATAAAGTGACAAAATATCCCATTAAGGATATGACTATTTTGGACGTTTTTCAAGGTACGCAAAATAATATAAACTATTTGAATAAATGCTTAAAATGTTACTCTTGCGCAGGTGTTTTTCGTGAGCGATATCCCGAACTACCGTTTAACTTCTTCAAGGACCGCACTATGATATACTTCAATAAGGCACATGAGCGTTTAAAACGTAAGCAATTGAACAAAGTTGATGCTGCTTGTAACGTGGATAGTAATGACTGTGAGGTGAAGGAACAGGAAAGATTTAAGCAAGCGCGTAACGATGCAGAAAATAATGATGATGTGGATGCAGTATTTCAAGAAGTATTCTGTCGATGAAACAAATTGATTATTCAAAAAATGCCGAAAACTGTAACTTTCCAATATACTCTTGTTGTTGTTGTTGTACCAGTAACTTTGCCCTGTCAGTGTAGTGTAATCACCGGTCGTCTTCGTTTAGCTCATCTAACGGTAGGCCCATGAAACTAGCTGTTTCAACGGGTTGTGTGCAGAGGGATTCCAATATACTCTCGAGGTGTGCAGTGGCAAACCCGGTACCTCAACTAAATAGTGGCAAAACTAAGCGCAAGAAAGTGGGCCAAAAGACTTAAAATATAATTTAATAGTCGTAATATGTACACAAATACATACATATATGTATTTGTATAAATTGCTGCGCAAAACTTCTGAAGATTGACATCCGTCGAGCGGAAGCAATGAACATTGAACATTCCAGTAAACATTTCCAGGCAAGGCGTTGCATGTAGTTGAAAATTTATGTACTAAACTGTTTTTCTAGTTCCATATTTCTTGACGCTCATTTATAAATCGACTGCTATGTAAGACAAACTTGTATTTTTTATAACGACAAAATTATACACAAAATATATTATTTAAACAAAATCCCTTAGTGTTTCTTTGCTTCGTTGAATTTTTATTGCAACATGTTTCTCAATTTAAAGTTGAATTAAAAAAAAAAAATTGAATAAAAACCTTGTTTTTTTTTTGTACTGAATCGGGGCAAAATGAATTTATTATTTACTAAAATCTTAAAAACAATAATTGTACCATTGAATTTGATTTGTTTACAATCAAACTTTTACATTCGCATTTTATAATAGTTGCGGCTTGCGCATATATCAATGTAAGATATTATATACATACATATATAATAGAAAAAGTATATGTACTTTTGTGTATATGCATTTCAAAAGAAATAGCTTAATGCTAGACGAAAAGTAAAACAATTTTTCTTATCACTAAACTTGAACTTGCACAAAATGTTAAGGAAAATAATATTATAATATATTTTTTTAACTTCACTTTTTTTTCCTTACTTTAACAACACTAATTTCCCTTAAAACTACACTAGTTGTTATTGTTACTAAAAATTAATATTGCAACTATTTGCAAGTGACGCAGAAAATATGTGTAGAAGTAACTAAACAGAATTAAAATTATATAATCAATCGGAGTACTCACACCAATTGCGTTACTTTGCCTGTTTGTTAGTTGGTAGTTCGGCAAATAAGTTTTTGACTTATTTCTGTGCGTTTGCGCCAACTGATTCATACAATTTTCTTTATATACAAGTAAAATTTCAAACAAAATTTGAAAACACCGAAATGTAGCGAAAAGAAAAAAATGATTAATCAATTAATAAAAAGCGCTAAGTGACAAGTTGCTTTAACTAAAAGTAAATAAATTTGTATATCTCGCTTAATTATACAAAATTCACCTAACAGTGGATTTCACGATTCATTAACCAATCGCACACAATAATGATACTAAAAATCTTTTCACCATGAATCCCACAAATGTTTGACTACAAACATTACTTACTCACTTTTTTCCCCTCACTTTTTGTTATTGTATACTCAAACTTCCCGCTTGACCATTAAATACCAATTGTCAAAAAGTTGACTGTTATTTTTCCCACTAACGTTCAAATTTGCATTCACAGTAACAAAATATTCGTAAAACTGTCAAGTGACGCAGCAACGTGATCGGTGTGAATACTCCTAATCTATAATTTGTATGGTTGGGTTTGTTGTTTTAAAATCGCTGCGGCACTAGTCCTTTGGAACCTTTTAGAAAGTGCTTTTTTTGCGATGTGTTGACAGATTGCACGATTGCTTGAACGAGGCGCCGCATAGCTCACACGCAAAACGTCGCTCCTTGCTGTGCACTGCACGATGCAACTCTAACCGTGACTGATATTTGAACTTTAGGCCGCAGGTCTCGTAGTCGCATATGTACCAGCGTTCACCATCCTCCGAGGAGACGGCACTGCTAGCACTCGCCGTATTACTATTCGATTCTTTTGGCATTTCGTGCGACATTAACGCCGCTGCCGCCACAGCGGTCGGCATACCCATTGAGGGTGGCAACGTTGGTGCATTATGTACGATAGTGGTAGCATATGAACTCACTGGTGTCACCTGTGGCAGTTGGTATAAGGCGGGTGCAGCTGTGCTCACATCAACAGTTTGATGCGCGACGCCGACGCCGCCACCCGCACCAGTACCACCTCCGCTGTGTACGTTTTGTGTAGGTGGTGGTGGCGGAGCTAATGTTAGCGTATGTCTTATACTAGGCGGCTCTACTTTTATGTCCATTTCTACTGCATTTGGTTCAATGGCGCGCATTTCTGTATAGTCCTTTGGCTCTTGTTTTTCCTGTGAATTATCACCATGATCAAGTGCACCACTAGCGCGTAGCTCTTCTTCATTCACTTTACGGTATAATGGCAAAGGCATAAGGTGCGCTGCTGTTGCCTCGGTCTCTATGTAATTGCGTGCTGGTTCTTGCTATTTAGTTTTGGAGGGAATTTCAATGTTGTTAATATTTTTGCATAACTTCAAAAGAACAAATCGTACACACCTTTGTAAAACCCAAGCCGTGCATGAAGTTATGCTCATCTTGTATGTGCTTCCAAAATTGGTCTTGTGTTTGTAACTCTTCTTGGCACACTTGGCAAATAATCCAGAAGCCAGCATCACCCGACAAACAAAATTCCCCCAATTTTGTATAAATTTTGTTATTTTTACTTAAGATGCGTGGGAAACCCATTTTTCTAACACCACCACCACAATTTTACTAATTTTATTTAAAAATATACACAAATCGGAAAAAATATGAAAAAGTTTTTAATTTCGTTGCCACAAATATTTTTGTTTATTTCCATTGACGTTTGTAATCAGCTGGGTGATAAAACGCAGTGTCGCACGCGCATCAGCGGCTAAGGCAAATGAAACAAAGCACAAGAACTAAAAATATTTTTAAAATGCATTCAATAAGAAAATTCAAATTTTATTTAATGTATAATTTGAAATTTTCGTGAAATAAGTATTATAGTGAGCAGATAAAAGCGATAAACATAAAATTTCGCTGGAATTTAGAACAATGCCGATTTTGGAATTTCTGGCAAACTATAATGTTTTTTTTAATGAAACTTGGTGGAGATGTTAGTGAGGTGTTAAGGAACACTCTTTATAACTTTAAATTAATCGGGAAATAATAATTTTTTAATTATTTACATTCAAAATGCCCTTGGGAACATCAGTATAATTTGCCACATTACACTCTATATTTTTTAACATTTCACTATAAATCACCAAATATACACTCACTCGCGTGTTTTTACCGATTTTTATGCTAATATTCTAATTATATCTATTAAAATTAAATGCAAATACATTTGCCTATGCAATCACATTCCAATTTTAAGCGCGAATAAGAAGAAGATTGGAATTACAACAGTATGGTGTTGCCGGATGCCTGCAAATGAAAACAAAAATTAAGTACTTGAGTTTAGTGTTAATGATGGGAATGGGGGTTATTGTGCCTGCTTACTACATACACGCATATGGCGTTTTAATTTTGGGTTCAATGGTTTTAACACGGAAAGGAGTTTTACGCAAAAATACTGTGGATTGCGAAGCCGGAGTTGGACTGATGAGGGTTATTTTTTTGAAGCGCGGCCGAAGGCCGCCCACGCGAAAAGGAGTTCTACGCAAAAATACTGACGATTGCGTAGACGGAGTTGGACTGATGAGGGTTATTTTTTTGAAGTGCGGCCGAAGGCCGCCCACGCGAAAAAGAATTCTACGCAAAAATACTGTGGATTGCGTAGCCGGAGTTGGACTGATGAGGGTTATTTTTTTGAAGTGCGGCCGAAGGCCGCCCACGCGAAAAAGAATTCTTCGCAAAAATACTGTGGATTGCGTAGCCGGAGTTGGACTGATGAGGGTTATTTTTTTGAAGTGCGGCCGAAGGCCGCCCACGCGAAAAGGAGTTCTACGTAAAAATACTGTGGATTGCGTAGCCGGAGTTGGACTGATGAGGGTTATTTTTTTGAAGCGCGGCCGAAGGCCGCCTACGCGATAAAGAGTTCCACGCAAAAATACTGTGTTAATTAATTTAATTTAATTTTGATTACTTTATTATTTTTTGTGATACGCTTAATATCATTGTTTTTAAGTTTAAATGAGTTGTATGTTTTTATTTTCAAATTTATTTCTCAACTTTAAATTACAGCAAAAAATACTGCAGTTTTACAATGAACCTTCCACTGAACATCACTGCGTGCGAACTTCGTTTTCATTTCAGGTGTATGGCAACACCAACTTTTCGCTAAATTATAGAACTTTAACAATAAATTACTTAAAAACTATAAGCCTCCGGCAGGTTCTGTTTTCAGTTTTAAGATGGGGATACACCCCTCTATCACCCCCTTTTTACCGTTTTTTCCAAAGCGATCGGCATTATACTAAATTCTAGCCTAAAATTTTAAATAACGCAAGAAAGATTTGAGATATCAAATAGATTTTGGCTTTAATTTGAAGTAAAGGATGTTGGTTAAACATCAAATTGATTTTTGCGTTATTTTGAAGCTGCATTCAATTCTTTTTTTTGCAATGTGTTGACAGATTGCAAGAATGATAGAAACAAGATTGCGCCCATTAGAGAGTGCGTGACGTCACGTTTGCCGAGTTGTGCAGTGCTGCCAACCATTTACTCTTCACAATAAATTTAGTTTTTAAGTTTGGTGTTTGTTTCTTTTTGTTTTTAATTTCAAGCTACCGAAACTGTTAGTTAAAAAAAAACTGTATTAAACAAAAGAATGTTAAAAAAGGTCACTCTGAGAAGATTTTAGTGCTAATAAAAATTTGTAGATTCTTATAAAATTTGATATTTTGAAGTGAAAATTTAATTTTTTGTTCCTTTTAAGGTTATGCAAAAATATTAAATCTTCTTCTCTCAACTCTTCTTAAGATTGAAAACCTTTTTACACATTTTAAAAAGCGTTTGATTTTACTGAATACGAATTAAAACCATAGAGGTGTAATCGTTTCTTTCGGTCATCAATCCTTAATGGGGCATAGGGCATCAAGAGGTGCACTCATGGTAAAAATAAACAAAAAAAACAAAACTACCCAAAAATGCTGAAGAAACCATAACGACATTTTTTTAAAAAAGAGTACCTTATCTTGTTACATAACCTCAAATATAGCAAAAAAGTGGTTATCTTAACGAAAGAGTTTCTCTTAACAAAAAAACTCTTTAATTCAATGGTACATAACCATAACATATTTATTAAAAAACGCACATTTTAAAGACAATTTATCACGCATATAAAGTTCTTTAAGTAATTCAATAAAAATTTGGTGTTTTATTTTCTTTAAATGGGCATTTTAGCGCGTTTTTATATCCAAAGCTAGGCAACACTGCAGTAGCGAGAGAGAGATTCGACTGCTGAAAGCAGAAGAACACCAACAACTGCAGTCGCGGGTAATGCTACCAGATGTTAAGAAAAAGTAAAGCTAAATAAAACTGAGGGAATTACTGAACTAACTTAAAAAAAATGTATATTTTACAAAATTATAAACATTACTTTTAATTAGAACAGGTTAGAAAAATGTCATGACGAAAGAATTACAACTCCGACAGTAAATAACAAAAAAAAATGCTAAATCAAGTTACGAAAATGGTAATCTGGCTATACTGGTGCTAAAACGACTAACACATTGTCAAATTCGCTGAGCGAGAAGTAACGGTACCGCGATAGGCGCCATCTCATTATTGTTTCCATCATGGACAGATTGCACGATTGCTTGAACGAGGCGCCGCATAGTCCACACGCAGAACGTCGCTCATTGCTGTGCACTGCACGATGCAATTCTAATCGTGACTTATATTTGAACCTTAGACCGAAGGACTCGTAGTCGCATATGTACCAGCGTTCACCATCTTCCGAGCAGACGGCACTGCTAGCACTCGCCGTATTACTATTCGATTCTTTTGGCATTCCGCCACAGCGGTCGGCATACCCATTGAGGGTGGTAACGTTGGTGCATTATGTACGATAGTGGTGCATATGTGCTCACATCAACAGTTTGATGCCCGACGCCGCCGCCGCCACCCGCACCACCGGCACCAGTGCCACGCCGCTATGTACGTTTAACGGTATTTAACGTTAAAAATGCACCTTTTTTGCATAAGCTTGAAAAAATGCCCTATTACAGACGCTTATTTCACTTAAATACAAACACAGAAAAGTAACATAATCACTTATAAACATTCTTTATTACATTAAGATTCGATTTAAAGCTATTTTTACTAAATAATAGTCCAAATTCTATTAAAATTCTATTATTACAAATGTTCTTCTAACCGTTTGTGGTACCGTGCAGAATAAATTTGAGGAGCGAACTGTCAAACGAACGATGAGAGAGAGGAGAACAAAGCGAAATAAGAAAAATCCAGTCAACCAAAAGGGAACAATTCTTTTATTATTTTTATTATTTATAGGGTCGCTTTTTTGATTTCAAATATACATACATATATATTACAAAAACAAATATTTTTACAAAAAAAAAAATTTATAAATAGTGAAATAATGCAAAATCGGACAATTTTTGACCTAAATTTTCGCCATCGGCACTCATAACTTTTACGATAAAACAACGTTTTCATAAATGCTATGAAATATAAAACCTAAGTTAAATGCTTGATGCGTTGACGACTGCTGTATACTCTTCTCTCCAGCTGTATTTCAGTACAAGCTGCAAATGCCGTTGGAAAAAACCTAATTTTTAAACTTCTCCTGGGGGTTCTATAGGGACACTAGGAGGTTGGGACTTTCACAGTTATATTGGTGTGACCTTGCTCTTTCTAATGGGCGTGGTAGGTGGTGCCACGCCCCCTCCCTCTCCGCCCCCATTCAAATATATCGTGGTAGTAAAGGAAAGTTTTGCCCAAAATTCCCCCAATTTTGTATAAATTTTGTTATTTTTACTTAAGATGCGTGGGAAACTCATTTTTCTAACACCACCACCACAATTTTACTAATTTTATTTAAAAATATACACAAATCGGGGGAATAAACCCCCCACATGTACTTTTTATTTATATTAAACACTCTTTATTTGCGATGTATAATTCAAGGCAGTTAAAATAAAACTTATACTTCTAAAGGAACTCTATTTCTTCTTATTTCGTCTAATCGTTTGCAAAAACGGTTCTAGAATCATCTCTTTCGTAGAATCAATAACGACGTTAAATTAAATTGAATAATGAATAAAAATTAATAATGAAACCCGGTGGCCAAAAGCATAGGTGTGTTCCCGTACGACACTTTCACACACCACAAATATTTTTGTTTATTTCTATTGACGTTTGTAATCAGCTGGGTGATAAAACGCAGTGTCGTACGCGCATCAGCGGCTAAGGCAAATGAAACAAAGCACAAGAATTAAAAATATTTTTAAAATGCATTCAATAAGAAAATTCAAATTTTATTTAATGAATAATTTGGAAATTTGCGTGAAATAAGTATTAGATTAGGCAGATAAAAGCGATAAACGTAAAATTTTAAATAACGCAAGAATGATTTGAGATAACAAATAGATTTTGGCTTTAATTTGAAGAAAAGGATATTGGTTAAATATCAAATTGATTTTGGCGTTATTTTGAAGCTGCACTCAGGCCATTATGTATGGACTGCTACCAAGAGTGATAGAATATTTTGTCTACATCGCGGATTGGCGCATCATTCAAATAGTTGCTACGCCTTGTTGTTATTATTGTAATTAGTTGGAAGTGCCTCAAGCGGGCGATCTAATATTTGATAATTCGGTGCCATACGTACGGCGTTACTCCCGCAATAGTGCCTCGAATCATCCAAAGTGGTTTGCTTGTAAGCTTAGACTAAAAGGCTTGATGTCACACCAGAGAAAATAACCGAGGAATGTTGATTTCTGGGCACAGCAAGTCGTTTACTATCGCTCTATATGAACAGTAACGTATCCTTAATTCGGACGAAAAAAGGCCCGTTGATGCGGATATGCCATAAGCCGCAGCCAATTTTTGCTGACGCATTAATGCTTGGTCGGTCGAGCAAGAGCCAAAAATGTGCATCAGCCGAGACGGTGTATTTTAGGAATGTTACGAAAATTCGTATGGCCGTAGTATTTATATTTCAGCTGGAATTTCGAAAATTGTGCAAGGCCCATAGAATAAAGTTGAAATATTTTTATTATCATCTATGTTTTATTTTAATTAAAGATGCTGTTTACACATTTACATAAAATTATTATTTAATAAGTTTTACCTTAAGTTAATGCAGAAGCATTTTTTTTAACTATTCAGTTTTTTCAGCTTAGTCAATGTACTTTACGGTTTATTCCCTTTGCTAAGTGTTTTTCTTTATACACAAAAATATTAAATGTTTTAGTAAAAATATGGGACTTCAATTACATTACGCTACTTCTTTAATATATGTATGTATATTTTTGGAATAAAAACTTATTATTGTTATATTAAAATCATGTAATTTTTCCTAGAGTAGATCGATTTTGAATAAATGTACTTGAGTAAAGAAATTTAGGTAGAAAACCACGTTGCGTGCTTCGATATTTTGGAAAAGAAGCCACAATGGGGAGAATGGATGTTTATAAAGTACATTTGAAAAAAAATAAGTAAAAATTTATAACGGAATTTTATTAAAAAACAATTACTACGAGTATAATAAATTTTTTAAATTTTAGTTTGACATACAGAGAAAATGCGAAGGCGCCATTCACTATTTTAAATTTTTCTTCTCCGGACGTCATGTTTATGTCAAAAAAGCAAACTAAAAACCTTTAAGTAATATTTTTTGCAAAAAAAAATATTTACATAAAAAATGTTTATCATTGAGCAAATAATGTGATTTAGATCAAAAGTTTGAAAGTATTAAAATATGAAATGAAATATGAAAAAGAGTAAATATGAAATTAAAAAATAAAACACAAAAATATGAAATTAAAAACAAATAAAATATGAAATATAATAAGAATATGAAAATTAAATATGAATTAAAAAAAAATCAAGTATGAAATTAAAAAAAAATTAAATATGAAATTAAAAAAAAAATTTGTATGAAATTAAAAACAAATAAAATATGAAATTAAAAAAAAATTAAATATGATTTAAAAAAAAATTAAATATGAATTAAAAAAAATTAAATATGAATTTTAAAAATATTTATTATGAAATTAAAAAAAATTAAATATGAATTAAAAAAATGTTAGTATGAAATTAAAAAAATAAATAAATAGGAATTTAAAAATAAGAAATTAAAAACAAAAATTAAATATTAAATTAAAACAAAAATATAAAATTTGAAATTAAAATTAATTTAAAAAAGTTTAATATTACTATTAAATTCAACTATAATTATAAAAGAAACTATAATTATTTTTGAGGAAGAAAATAGCAACATTATTTTATTAACAAATGTTTGACTTTAAAAAATTATGCTTGACTGAGAAGAAATTCAAATTCGAAAATTTTTCTACATTCAATTCAAATTCAAATGTATGCAAATAATTTCTGAGCAAATAATAATAATAAATAAAAAAAGAAATAATAATAATAAAAAATAAAAATAATAGTTCTTATGAAAAAAGAACTTGAAAAAATAATCAAAATAGTTTATACGATAGGTGAAAATAAAATTGGAATTATTTCTGAGACAAGTGGCGTTGAGTTTTCTTAACAAAGAAAGAAAAAAATTACGATTCATAAGAAAGAAATAACAAATAATTAAATCAAAAAACTTTAAATTTAAAGTTGAGTAAGATATCCAAATATAATTAAACTAGTTTGAAATCACAAGAAAATAAAAAAACTTTTATTTATTAAATTTATTTCTCGTTTTTTTTTTTATAATTTATAAACATTTGCATGAAATGTATATTTAATTATACTACGAAGTTTTTCATTATTTTTCATTAAAAAATAAACAACATCCCAAGACCAAAAAAAATTATAATATACTAATAATGTGTTGCGAATTTTATAAAAAGGAAACTAAAAATGTTTACAAAAAAAAAACACTAAAAACAACACAGTTTAATATTTTCTTTGAATAAGTTATTTATATCTGTAAATGCTTACTATTTTTGAGGAAGAAAATAAAAATTAAACAGTATCCATAAATAAATACAAGTTTTAAAGTTTTCCGAGCAAGAAATCCACCAACTACATAACTTTCCGTTAGGTGCAGCTGAGACAAGTGACAAGTTTTAGCTGGCATTTAAATATTTTCTGATTTTGTTTTTGTAATATATTTTGAATTGAAGTTTTTGCTTTTATCGTAGCAACAAAAACATTCCTCATGCATTTATGGGTCATTTCTTTTTTTTTTAATTTTATTCAATCATTAAATCATAGACATTTCACATTTAATGTTGCATGTCTGCAAAGCACTTCAATTAGAAACTAAGTAAATTGTAAGGGAAATGCTGCTGGAGTGACAGTCTTTGGCCAGCTATAAATCCGGGTCATTCCACTAACGTATAAACGATTGTCGTGGAGACGTTTGAAATGCAGTTGTTGTTGTTGTAGCATAAACTATCTCCATACATATACTGGGATTGCTGCTGAAGTGACAATCCTTGGCCGAATATAAAACCGGGTCGTTCCGGCTACGTAGAACCGACTGTCGTGAAGATGCCGTGTTTTGTTTTGCTTATAAAATAAAAATTTTGTTTATAAATAACAGTTCTAATTTACTTTTTTTTTTGTTTTTGGTTTTGTTCCAAATATAACCTTATCTTAATTGAATATAACAATTTAATACACTGCGCCTAACGGAAAGTTAAAATAATTCTTAAACGATCCATTTGACCAAATAAAATTTTGCATTCCTGTTCATAGTAGTTTAGGAGTCTAGGAGCTAAGAAACAGTCAGAAAGTTACATATTGACAAGAACGGGAAAACAAATACTTTTTAATATTCGCCCCCAAAAACAGTGATAAATTATAGTACAGTACAATGAGTAGAATCACAGCAAATAGCAGAGAAATAAAAGAAAAAAGTTGTATTTTCTGTTAAGATTTTGTTTTATCGCTTCTTCATTTTATTATTTCTCGTTTTTCTTTTATAATTTATAAACATTTACATAAAATGTATATTTAATTATACTACGAAGTTTTTCATTATTTTTTATTTAATATATTTGTTGATTTCTTGTTTGCTTCTTCTTCTCTTGTATTAGCAATACGCGAAAAGAATTTTAGGTAGAAAGCTAAATGTGTGTATGTGTGGGTGTGGGTGTGTGTGTGTATGTGAATTTATCTTTTCATTTTCAGAATTTATCATTTATATTTATTATTACATTTTACACTACAATTTAAGAACAGGAAAAAGGAAGGATACAATGTAAAAATATGTATTAAAAAACGCGTGAAATATGGCGCATTGTGTGGGAATGTGCAAAAAGTTGTCAAGTGATAACAACAGAATTGGATTTTAATTAACTTCTTTCCACACAGGATACAGCAATTGCAGTCACATACATATATATTCAAGGAATGCTTACAACTCGTTACAAATACTTTTTCTTGCGTCAATTTATGGCCAGTTTTGTCGAATTTTCCACATACAATTTACATAGCTGAGAACTCGAAAAGTAATACATTTAAGCGGGAAAGGGTAGACAATTATATTCTGCAGGTTTTGAATGGAAAAGGTCAGCAATAGCACACACAATTAAAAATGCTTGGATAGCAACTCATCAGAAAATATTTTAAGTGAATTTGCAATTTCATGTTTTTTGTAATGAACATAAAATACAAATTACACGCGTACGTATACATTTTTGTTTAAGTACATATGCAAGTAAGTTAAATATAAGTACATTTTTAATGGCGTCGAACCAAGTAACTTCATTATAACAGCTCACACAAAATTTCCACACATTTCCGCTTAAGTGTATGCCTGTGCAGCATTTTTTCCAAAGTTTGGTTTCGGAAGCCAGCGGCATCTTTTTAAGCAGTGTGAGGGTATTTTTTTTTTTGTTTTGTAATTGTAGCAGAACTATTTGAATTTGAAGAAAAATAAATCGAGGCAAACTAGGAAATATAAAATAAAATACGAAAATATAAAAAAATATCAAAAAAGCAATACAAAAAAAAAAATATTAAAAAAAAAAAATATATATATATATAAAAAAATAATACATAAAAAAATATATATACATATATAATATATATAAAAAAAAAAAAAAAAAAATATGAATGAATTATGAAAGCCTAAGTGTAATTTAAAAAAAATTAAATATTTATTAAAAAAAAAGTAAGTGTAAAAATTAGAAAAAATTCGTTCGTGTTGAAAAATAACTAAAATTTAACAAAAAATAATTACATATACATTTAAAATATAAATATAGGATATAGAAATGTTACTACACAATTACATAAAGGGGATCAAAGCTTTGCTACTTAAAAACTACATACCTATGCCCATTAGATATTTCTATAATATAAAATTTAAAAAATAAAGTATTTAAAAATAGAGTTAAATAAAATTATATTAAAATAAAATAATCACAATAAAATACTGTTTAAAATAGTGATTATAAAAATACAAAAAATTATGTAGCAAAATAAAACAAAATTACTTATAAGGGTTTATAAATTACAAAAAAAAACCGACTGCAGCAAAATTTAATAAAGAAATGAAATAAGAAATGGTGATAAAGAAATAAAATAAAATAAAATAAATATAATAATTTTTTTTGAATAAAAATAAAATAAATTATTTTTTTAAATATAATAATAAACTATTTTTTTAATAATAATAAATTTTTTTTTTAATAATAATAAATTATATAATAATAATAAAATAAATCATAATATAAAATAAAAATTAAATCAAATAAACAAACCAAATAAAAAATTAAATAATAAAATAATTAAAAATAAATAAATAAATAAAATAACATAAAAAATGAGATAAAAAACTAAATAAATACGTTAAATAGTAAAAATAATAGTTTAAAAACGTATTACAAAAACTTAAACTATGTTTATTTAGGATTTATAATTCAAAATAGAAAACGTGACCCATATAAATAAAATAAAAAAAGCACAAATAAAAAAATAACAAATTTCAAAGTAAAAAAAAGGAAATACTAAAGCATAGTTATAAAGGATTTATAATTAAAAATAAAAAAAATTTGCCCCCATAAATAAAATTCCACCAAAACCATTTAAAAAACGAATTAAAAAATAACCAATTAAAATAAAACGATAAAAAAACATTTGACAAATAACACAATTACAAAAACAAAAAAACAAATTAAACCAAAATTATAAAAAACAAAAAACAATTATAAAATAAAACAAAATCAAAAACAAAAACAAGTAAAATAACAAATAAAAACAATAATCCCACGTAAATAAAATTCCCACCAAAACCATTTAAACCATTAAAAAATACTAACTAAAAAAAAAATAATAAAAAAAAACATATTTAAAAAAGTTTAATTTAATAAAAAATAACAAGAAAAAGGTAATTAAAAGAATAATAATAAATAAAAGAAAAATTTGAAATACAAAATGAAAAAAATAAGAAAATATTCCCTTCAATTTAAATCTTTCGCCGTGTCCATGTGGCTGGCTGCTCTGAATGAAACAGGGCGAATTCATTATTTGTTTTCTACTTTGTCACTACTTTGCTTTGACAATCAAATGTACAGAACATTGTTGTTGGTCTAGTGCCACCACCTTTAATGAACGCGCCTTGGTTTTACATTTCAAACATCCTTCAATATTCACTAAAAAGTTTTACATGTAAATAAAACACACAAAAAAAAATGGGAAAGTATAAAACGTATTAAAAAAAAATAAGAAAGGTTTTAGCTCTGTAATCGAATTTTAAGCATATTTTTTAATTCCAAAAATTTGCCTAGACTTTTAAAATTTTGTTTAATAAAACTTGTTTTCAGTGGCATAGAATCGCTTGCAAAATAGCGACTAAGCTCTACCAATTGGAAAATATTAGCAATTTGATTCTTATACCTGGCTTGCGAGGTTAAGTTTTAGACAACTCTTCTTAAAATATAATAAATAAATTAAAAAATCAAAGTAATTCGAAACATATTAGGAAAGTTAGCAAATGGCAAAATTAATAATTCTCAAAGCTCAAAACTCATCAACAAAACTCAAATTAGTATGTCGTTTACAGGATCAACTCGGCAACTTCATAAATAAATTCAACACAAAAAATTAAAGTTTTTTTACAAAAATTATATTTATTATTTGAACACATATCTTTCTCCATCTTTTATCATAATTTTTCCAGAGCACGAAAAAATCAAAAAATACCCTCACACGTCTATTTGTTCAATATTGCAATAATTACGATTTAAGAAGTGTTAAAATTGTATTTTTGCGTCATTTTTGTTTACTCATAAAACGATTTTTGTTTTTACAAATCAGAAAACATTTACAATTTATTTAACAGTAAAGAAAAAATAGAAATTTTACAGAAGAAAATATCATTAATTCGAATTATAGCCTAGTATGCGCCGCTGTTGTTCTTGTTTTTGCTGCTGTTGTAACTTCGCTCGCTGCTGCTGCATCCATATGCTGCTACGCTACTTAGTGGCTGCCGCCGACAGCGCAACATACCGCTCGCCTATCTTTTGCATATCTGCATCCAATTCGTGCTTTTTATATGTATATTAGTTGTTTTTATAATTATTGCTATTGTATGCGTTCACATTAAGGTTGTCGAGTGTTTTGCTCATTTGCCACTATTGGTGGCCTTATTTTTTGTATGAAGCAATACGACGCGGCGTTTGTGTTTGTCAGCTCATAATTATTGTTTCTTCATACATTTTCCTCAATATTTATTTATCCTTCGGCTTTCGTTTTCACGCCTACCATAGTCTACTTAACGCGCACTCTGCACTCTCTCTCTTTCGATTTACTCAATTATAATTGTGGATGGAAATATTTAGTTATGTCTTTTACAATTTTCTAAATTTTTTATTTGCATACAATTTTTCTTTCAATTTCCTCAAGAGATTTCTCTAATTCTATAAAAGGATTTGGATTTTGCATTCATCTCGGCTGCTCTCTATCGATGGTTTTCGCTTTTCTGTTTGTATTGTGTTACGCAATTTGCAATAATTCTTTTTCATAAATTTTCTTTTTTCTTGTCACTTAGCCTAACAAATATATATGTGTATATATATATTTATATATATAATTTGCTGTTGTTGCTTGCTGATATTACTAATACAAATACGCATAAAATGTTAATTTTCCATCATTCCATTTGAGATTTGTTTTTGTTCTGCTATTTTCTACTATTTTCTGCATTTTTACAGAATCTGCGAAATTTTTCCCTCACAACATTTCTATGCTGGGGTGTAGGTTGTGTTTGTTGTGTATTGTGCCCATAATAGTAGTAATGAATTGGTTGTTGTTGTTGCTGTTGTCAAGCCCTTGAATCGCTAAATTTCTCAAGTGTGAAATTTTGTAGTAGATTTAGTGTGGGATGCGCTTGCGAAATGCGAAATGACATGACTAAACGATAGGCGTAACGCAGTTCCAGTACTTCTTGGCAGGTAGTTAGAGCTGCATGGGGAACCTTTTCATAGACTGTTTGTTTGACACGTTAAAAAGCTGTTGCAGAAAGCATGCAAGCAAAGATGTAGGAAAGCGAGTCAGCGCTTTCATTGAACATGCAACGAACTTGCACACAGAGCAAACGAAGTAATTGTGCTAGGTTTCGAATTAAGTTCCATAATCCTCAACCATACCCCTGCGAGTATGTGCTGCGTATTGGTTTAAATGTATTGATTGCAGTGGAAACGAAGTGTTTAAATATACTTTTCGGTTAAGTGCTACAACTCAAAGTCATGCTATCTCCCGTATAAGGCGGTGTTTCGCTTGAGTTTATTTACGCTACAGTGGAAGTGTAGTGTTAATACAGCTTAATACCTTAAGTTCCACAATCCTAATTATTGCTATTCAGCGTATTTGTGTAAGTTGAAGTTGCCCATAGTGATAATTGAGCATTTGCACAGCCTTTTATGTTAGGTTCCACAATCCAAATCCATGCCATTTCGTGTTAGACTGCACTCCAGTGGGGTTTTCAAATGGCTTTTGTGGAAATAAAACAAACAAGGCTGCTTTTTCATATAAGGTTCCACAATCCACAAGCACGCAAACGCGTGCTGGACAAGCACATTTCGGGTGCGAGATGTATAATTTCCCAAGATTTAAGCGAAGTTATGAAAAATTGCATTTCTGCTTCACCAAACCAGTTAGTTTATACTTTCCATTCATAATTTATATGTTAATTGTTGTCCTAACCACACATGTCCAGTTCGTCGTTAATTAGCATTAACCAGTCAGTTTCGACTTGTGGATTGTATTTCGCTTTTGCCTTTGCCATCTTCCCAACAGTTAATAGAGATATATTTTGTAATACATTTGCGCTGCTTTGTTGAGGTGTTGATTTTCCAGTGGGTGTTGTTATTGATAGTGTTGTTGTGACTGCTGATTTTTTCTTTAATGTTGTAATTATGATTACTTGCATCTTTGCCGTTTTTCTTCAAATTTAATTCTTGTTTATTTTGCTATAAATTCAGTTGTTTTGTCGTTTTCCAAGTATGTGTGTATGTGTTTTGTGGTATGTTGCTGTTGTTTTGTTTATTGTTGTTTTTAACCGCTCTTAAATAATAAAATTGCCACTTGACCTAAGTAGAAGTAAATGAAGTGGCGTGTCTCGTGTGTGACATACGATCCGAAGTTTCGGCCCACA
Organism: Anastrepha fraterculus; assembly: GCA_037575425.1. Lineage (NCBI taxonomy): Eukaryota > Metazoa > Arthropoda > Insecta > Diptera > Tephritidae > Anastrepha > Anastrepha fraterculus. Next base: position 74,596 of record JAYXIM010007091.1, on the reverse strand, counting down.
ATACAATGCCATGTGGGATTGTATTTTTTGTCGAACTCTTTCTTAATATAGGCGGCGATATCCTGGAATGAGAGCAAGAGTACATACAAAACCAATTAGTTTTGAGTGGAATAGAGTAAAAATAAAGTCATAAAATTAAGGAAAGACTTAAATTTGAATAATCAAAAGAATGTTTTTAATAAAAAAAAAAAAATTATGTATATTAAAAAAAAAAAATTAAAAAATTGAATTACAAAAATTTAATTAAAAAAATAACAAAAAAAAATTTAGTTAAAAATAAAATTAAAAAAATTAAAATAAATTACATTTAAAAAAATTAAAAAAAAAAATTTTTTTAATATAAAAAAATTTAATTAAAAATAGAAAAAAAGTAAAAAAATAAAACTAAAGCAAAAAAAAAAAAATAAATGAAATTAAAAAAAAAAAATTAAAATATGAAATTAAAAAAAAAAAAAAAAAAAAAAAAAGTGATATTCAAAAAGAAATAAATTAAAAAACAAAAAATAAAAATAAATTGTTTTAATATAAAAAAAATTTAATTAAAAATAAAAAACGTATATAAAAAAAAATGTAACTAATACAAAAAATAAAAAAAAATTTAATTAAAACAAAAATTTTTATTAAATTGAAAAAAGAAATAAAAAATAATACTTTTGAGTTTTTTGATATTTAATGAAATTAAATCTAAATTAATTTCCATCAAAAATTTCACATACATATGTAGACCGTTACTTATTAAAAGCTCTACTACAAAATAAATATAAAAATCTCAATACTTTTTTTGCACGACGAACTAAACGACTTTGATCAACATTATATCACGCTTGTAACACCCAGTCGTGGTGAAAAGAATTTAGAAGGTGTGGTCAATATCACAGCGTTAACTGGCTCTCAGAGAATTTTAAAGAATCGTCTGATTGGTTGACGTAACCGGGGTTATGATAGCAATTTGCTTACGAAAAAAACTGAAGTAGTATTGGTGATATACGGAAAAACAAAAAACGACACAATCTCCACTCATGTTGCTTCGTTGCCGACTGTACAACGACTGATTAGACGAATGTGGGAATACGTGTGAAACGAGCAAACTGAGCCGCCGAAGTGACTCTCACAGTTTTGCTTAGGATGGCCAAACTTTGTAATCTATCATTCTTGAATAGTGCTACTACTTCTGGTAACTCCAACTCGGCTGTCAAAGGACATTATCGTCTCTAGTAATCATTATTTCCAGAGCAATGGATGTACATATATCAGACAATCCTTATATCGAAACACCCAAGAGCTGCGCTTTGCGCCAGTTTTTAGAGTGATTCTTCATAGTAATATTTTACATTTTCTTATACTTTTTTTTCTTTTATATACCGCTTAAAATCTCATAAAGCTAAATGCCGCCACCCTCCACGCCACTTACATCGCAGTTGGACGCCCTTTTTCCGCCATCTAAGCGCGAAATTGCATATTTTCCTTGCAATTGCGAATGCGAAAAAAGATGAAAAGGCCGCATGCAAAAACAAATACAAAAGTATAGGGGGAGTAAAAACCCACTGACCCAGCAAGAGAATGAATGACCGATTCTAACAAGTCTATTAAAATAAAGGTTGATTGAAAAAAGTAACGGCACATACATACGTATGCGTGTTTTAAGAGAATCTGCTCGTGCATACTATGCTATGTAATGTGAATGCAATTATAATGGAATAAAAATAGAAGCAAAAAGTACATAATGGCGACAAAAAAACTGTCCAGCAATGTTTTAAGGCTTTAAATAAAATATAAAATACACACACGCACACATGGAAAAAAGGTCATTGTCAGTTTGCTTGTGAAGGTTACGGTGCGCGGTGGCATTGGCTTAAAGCTGGAAGGCAGGCAGGTATGATGCAAGCGATTATGTAGGCGAGGTAGAAGCAGTTGGTTATTTAATGCGCTTACAAATAGGCTACGCCTATGTGAGAAATTCACAATACCACGTTTAAAAATACATATATCTTTTTGAGATTTTTTTGTAGAATTTATTTCTTAAGGGTTAGGGGTAGTCAGAATTTTCAAAAAAAAAAATTGGATTTTTTTTTGCATTTTCTTAAACTATAGTATCTTAAAAATATTGTGAGAAAATTTGAAGTGAAGCCGACAAATACTTTTCGAGTTATCAAACAATTAACAAAGAGTAGCAAGTAGCAAAACTTTAAATTCGTTTTTCTCCAAACAATGTTTTTTTCGTGCCTTATCGAAGGATTTTTTTTTCTTCAAAATTTTCGATTTTTTTTAACAATATTGTTAATTTTGAAAAAAGGTACAAGACTTCTATCAATAAAACTAATTTTTCTAGTTCGATTGTTTTTAGATGAATCTCCAAGGACTTCTGATGGTCACCGCAAGGGACTTCTAGAGAAACGGGCTCCACACAAACGGCAATAAATTTTACAATTATTAATTTTTGTTTTTTGAAATTTTGCTAAAGTCAAATCGCAAAATGATGTATTAATGCTTTGTTTTTATTTTCGCAAACTAAAGCAAGTGTCTAGCAAAAAAAAATTATTGAAAATCACCATTTTTTCAGGCCTCTGACTATCCCTAACCCCTTAAAAAAAACTACTACATAACAAACTTTGATATTATTACAATTGATAAGCGTGTTTAAAGCGATTGGAAAGTTAATTTGCAAATCTACACAAACTAAACAAAGATATAAATAGTTGAGCGGTGCTAAAGGAAACCATTTCGAATCATTCGAGGGAATAGTCCGCGAACCAAAACTCTCTCTTCTTCTCACCAATAATAATGGAATAATTCGCAATAAATGGTTTTTTTGTTAAATTTGTAGGAAAATAATTTTTTTTGGAATTCCTGTAACATTGTTTTTCATTAGAACTAACAGTAAAAAAAAATGCCGACGCAAGGTATTTCGCGTACAACGCTCATTTCGAGCGGTGATGCAAAAGGTTAAAAGCACGAACCTGAGGTCAATAATATTCCATTACGGGGGATTGTAACTCCCAAATAAAAGCTTATTTGGGCATTTTTGAAAAACTTAATAAGTTCAATAAATTGTTGGACCCCTACACGTCATCACAAGAGCTCAGGAGCCCCATGTGCGTTACATTAAGGACAATCGCCCAACTCAACTTAGTAGGCGTCAACGCATGAGGCCAACTGAAAAACTCTTATGAATCTCAATTAACCTCTGCACAACTTTTGGAACTTTCTGATTGGGCGGGTCTGGCCTTTTTTCGTCCTGTTCGAGGATCCTTTTTAAAAGGTTATTTCTATAAATCGATAGAAAATTAAATTTTAAGAAGCTACCCGGAAACTCAAGCCGTTAGCTACAATAGAAATATGTTAAATTCACGTTGAAAGTCGTAAAAGCCAGTCCGGTCGGACCCGGGTGATCAAAAGAAGGTAAAGCATGGCATAGCAGCGTTAACGACTGTCTTTATCCGCCCCCACAACAGTCGGTTCTACGTTCCCGAAACAATCCGGATTTATATGCGGCCAAGGACTGCCACTCCAGCAACATTTCCCAAACATTTATGGGGAATGTTTATGCTGTTGCATAAATGATATAATGATTAATTTGAAGAATTAATTTGGGAAACCACATTATTTCACAATAACTTATATAAGCCAACAACTGAGTCAAGTGCGCGTAAACCGAAGACACCTAGCAAAAATTCTAGAAAAAGGGCAACAAAACTGGGACTAAATGACATAGTAATAGAATTTTAGGTATAAAAAGTTAGTAACATTTACACAAATGGAAAGGCGAACAAGGCCGCCTGCCTGGTCTGGCAGCATAAAGCAATACAACCCTTAGCTGGTACCAGTGAATGCAATATTTGATGAATAGTGTCAAGCTGCCAAATCGTTGCCCGACGAGACACTCAATGGTAGTACGTATAGGGGGAGATAACAACATGGAACAAACAGGAGGTATCGTTAATCAAACGGGTACAGGTATTTGTTGCCTTCACTTTGGGGCGAAAACCCAACTTAGTCAAAGTAACCCTTAAGTTACAAAACAAATGACTATAAAATTTTTACGTTGCTATATAAAATTAGGTCAAGTTAGTGAGTAATGCAGACAAATAAATAAAACTTGTTAAATACAACAATTATTGATTTACCCCAAGTTGGTTGTAGAGAGAACGCGTAGCTTTAAGGAAGACGAGAATACAAACAAATATATGTACACACATATAAATAACAAATAGGACGAACAACTCAGCGTATACTATACAAAAACAAAAACTAAAGTGAAAAAAAACAGGCAAAAAGGGGTCAAACAGCAACAAAAAAAAATAGCATGTCATAAAATGCAAATGTAGCTAATGGAGAAATGCTAACGGAATAAATGCCTACAGGCAGAGTGGAAATAGTGTGACAAATGAAATTTTCCTTAGTTATAATAATTAAAAAATTCCCAAAAAAGAAGGCATGAAGAAAGTAAAACGTTAGGCAAAAAAAAAGTTGTTAACTTTTATTAAAAAAAAAGAAATAAAAAATAAACTTCATCCAACAATCGAGAAAAAACATTTCATTTGCATGTACACATGGTAGAAAAAGTCTGCGTTCGCCCAGTGTTATAAAGTATTAAAATAATTTAACGTGTTTATCTTAAAACTCTCAGTTATTTCTTTTCACTTATTTCAAAGAAAATTATTCGTAGAAGGTATGAACAAACTTTTTTGAGTTTGAGCTGCGTCGTGTTCAGATAACGGGATTGTAGTATAGTTACTTAAATAGGCTGAGCAGAAAAAGTGTGCGTTCGTTTCGAATAGTGACGATTATTTGCATGGCAATTACGTTAAATTTAATTTTAAATCATTCATGTAGTTGACGCGGTTAAGAACAAATCTAAAGAGGGAAAAATTGATATTAGAAATACATTTTTTGTTACTATGGACCAAAGGCGAAAAGAAATAGATATTGGTGAAAGGAAAATCATTGTAAGTTTGTGGCAAAATAGTAAGAGCTATCGTGAAATCGCGAAAATTGTTGGGAGGCAATACTCCTCGGTCCAAAGAGTGATAAACAACTTCAAGCAAACGAATTGTTTGGAATCTAAGCCTCGTTCTGGGCGTCCAAAAAAACTGACGGAAAGAGTAGAACGCAACATAACTAGTCTTGTGAAGTCTTATTCACGAGTAACAGCAAGCCAAATTTCAAAAGACATAGAAGTAAAATACCAAAAGAAAGTACATCCAGATACAGTAAGAAAAATTCTAAAAAGAATCGGATTTCACGGCAGAGTGGCCCGAAAAAAACCCTTCATATCGCGAGTAAATCGACTTAAGCGGATGGCTTTCGCCAAGGAATACGTAAACAAGCCACCTGTGTTTTGGAATAGTGGGATTTTTTCAGATGAGAGCAAGTTTTGCATTTTTGGGATAAAAGGTCGTAAAATTATTTGGAGGAAAAACGGAACGGCACTTGGAAAGCAAAATCTGGTACCTACGGTAAAGCATGGGGGAGGAGGTGCCATGATATGGGGGTGTATGGCTAGTTCGGGCGTTGGAAATATAGTTTATTGAGTCGATAATGAACAGACATGATTATCTCGATATTTTAAAAACGAATTTGAGAGAAAGTGCAATCAAACTGGGACTCGGTGAAAGATTTGTTTTCCAACAGGACAGCGACCCGAAACACACAGCAGAGATTGTTAGGTTGTGGTTGTTGTATAATGTTCCAAAACAACTTCGCACACCCCCACAATCACCTGACCTTAACCCCATTGAGCACTTATGGGACGTTCTAGAAAAAAAAAAATACGAGAGCGTACAATAACTAGCAAGGAAATGCTTAAGAACGCGCTTAAAGAGGAATGGGAAGCCATAAGTCCAGAAATAACAGCCAAACTAGTTGGATCAATGAAAATACGCCTTCTAGAAGTCATAAAAAGGCGTGGATATCCAACTAGCTATTAATTTTAAAACATTTCTATGACCTTAAGCCTTTTATTTTATTATTATTGAAGTGAACGCAAACTTTTTCCGTTTAGTTTGAATGGCCTTTTTAATTTTATGTGATCTCATTTTAAATTTGATTTTGTTATTGGTAGCGAAATATGTGTGATAGTTACGTTTAAGTGAACTAAATAAAACTCATTAAAAAAATTTCTGAAATATTTATTGTTTTGAACTTTTTCTAATGCAAAGAATATTTGCATAGGTGAACGCAGACCTTTTCTACATGTGTATATGTACCTACATATTTGTCTAACACTGCAGAGTTCTCAACTCTATTGTACAGTAGGAGTATATAGACATACATACATACAGTTGTGTTCAAAAATATAGTAGCGCAGCACCTCACAACATTCATATTAATTTTTCGACATGTTAAACAGTGTGAAATGAACACGTGTTCACTTGTGTTCTGAGAATAGGATGCAAAGAGCATAGCGATTAGATCCCGTTAGTTTTGCATTGGTTTTTGTAAGCTTTTGATGACTTTTGCGAAAAGCGCCGAAAAGTGGCTGTTCATAGTTATAGTAGTGCTTGGTGTGAGTGGTTGCAAATCAATTATAATAATTTATTAGTACAACTAAAAACTTCAATAGTAAGTGGAATATAGTGATTCATGTTTTGGTGAATGATTTTCATTGGGCTTGTAACAATTATTCTAGTGGGCAGGGAAAGAATTGCACGGCTGAAAAAAGAGATTTGATAGTTAGGCTAAGAGCACAAAGCGTACAAGGAAATTGAAAATATTGTTGGCTGCACACCTACAATGATATTTAATGCGATTCATTATAAAAAAAAGCCAGAAAATCGGGGTAGAAAACGCAAAACAACCGCTTCTGAAGATAGACGCATTGTGCGCTTTAGCAAGATAAGGCCGTCAGCATCATCTAAAGTTATCAAAAAAGAATTTAATCTCTCGGTCAGTTAAAGTTAAAGTCCGTCGTCGTCTAATTGAGCAAAATCTAATTTCCAGAAGTCCTAGAAAAGTACCCCTTTTGACTAGGAAGCATGTGGAAGGACGACTCAAATTTGCAAATGCTCATCTGGTCTGGCCCGCAGAAAAGTGCCGCAACATATTGTGGACAGACGAAAGCAAAATTGTATTATTTGGTGGAACAGGCTCTAGGCAGAATATAATCATAGGTATACGAGTACAAAGAAGACAGTTAAGCATGGTGGCCTAAGTATAATGATATGGGCTTGCTTTTCTTATAATGGCGTTGGTAATATCCATATGGTAAATGGCATTATGGACAGACATGTTTATGTAGACATATTACAAAACACAATCTACCATATGCTAGTTGGGAAATGCCTATAAAATGGACATTTCAACAGGACAACGATCCGAAACATACGAGCAAGCTTGCGAAAGATTGGTTTGCATCCGAAAAGATCGATCTTATGTTATGGCAACTTCCATGCCCTGCCGATGCGAAGCCGTTATTAAAAATAAAGGCTATGCAACTAAATATTAGACTGTATTGAGTATGAAGAGCTCAAAAATAATTTTTGACTGAAGTTATTCAGTTTTGTTTTTGCTTTAATGTAACCACTACTATAAAATTAACAGTCACTTTTCGGTGCACTTCGCAAAAGTCATCAAAAAATTACACAAACCAATGGAAAAATAGCGGTATCTTTTCCTTATTCCCTCCTTTGTATGCTATTCTTACAAAGCTATGAAAACCAGTTTAATTTGTAATGTTTAACATATAGAAAATATGAATATGAATGTTGTGAGGTGCTGCACTACTATATTTTTGAACACAGCTGTATGTCAGCTCCTCCCATCAACACTCCTTCGTCACATTGATTAATATTGATTAAACATTGCATTGCAGTGTTATAGAGTACAACAAAGTAATACAAAAACAACAAAATGAAGCGTAGCAACGGTAAGAAAACATGTAACGTATTGTTTTAGCAATGAAACCAACAACAGGCAACAAAAGTGGCTCGGCAAATGTCAACGAGTGTCACACATATAAACGCCCAAAACTGAGCGATTGCACCAAGAACAAAAAAAAACAACATTGGCAAATATGCAATGCAAGCTTACTAATTCCAGTACACATATGCATCTATACATATGTATGTACATACATACATGTACAAGTGTTTACACAATACATATGTACATCCAACCTGTGTATTTACCTCCTTACCACGCATGCATTCGGCAAATGAAATGGGAAATGCACGCGGGCAGCTCGTTGGAATGTACTCGGCAACTGCTTGATAAGTAAGTGAATAGCGAGCGTATATGTGTGTGTGTATGAATTCGTATGCTCACTCGTGCATGAAACGGTAGATCGCGTGCTTCAATCACTGTTTGTTTATTTATCAGTGGATTTTTTACGGGGTTTAGTTTTTCATTTGAACCAAATTACAAAAGATTAAAGTTTTTATCTAAAAAAAAAAAAGGAGGATAATTGAGAGGCCGTAAAGTATGCTTCGAAATGTTGGTGCTGCAAAGACTAAATATAACGATGTAATAAAACAAGGAAAATTAAAAATTTAAACAAAAAAAAAAACTAGGTAAAAAAAAATTAAAGAAAAAAACGACAATTAAAAAAAAATCAATAAAAAAACAATTAAAAACCAATTAAAAAAAATTAAAACTTTTTTTTTTTTAAATTAGATACATATATTTATATAAAAATAGCTAAATTAAATAAATAAATAAAATATTAAATAAATAAATAAAATATTAAAAAAATCAAAAAAAAAAAATAAAAAAAAAATAGAATATTATACAAAATAGAAAAATTAAAAGTAAAAAACAAACATTAAACATAATAGAAAAACTAAAAAAAAAAACCAAACATTCAGCAAAATAGATAAAAAAACAAATATTAAAAAATAGAAATATTAAAAAACTACATTCAGCAAAATAGAAAAATAAAAAAAAATTTTACGAAATAGAAAAAATTAAAAAAAAAAACCAAACAAGCACAAAAAAAATAAAAATAAAACACCAAACATTAAACCAAAAAATTATGTAACTTAAATCCAATACAATTAAAAAGTTAATGAAATATTACAAAAACAAAATAGCAAGCAATTTGCAAGATTAAGTTAAATAAAAATATAAGAAGATTCAAATTAAGGGCAATAAACTTTTAAAAACTTACTAGGTAGCACCACACACTTCAACGGGGCTAGCCAAGCAAAGACTAGAAGCATAACAGATTCAAATATCTCACAAATCTCCCAAAATACAAACTGAGAATACTCACAGATTCTTTTTGGCAATGGCATACTGCGAGAATTCATCTGCACGGGCTTGGGATATTAACGAAAAAAAAACACGGCTCTGTCGATTCTGCGACCAGTTCCCAAAATGAGCAAAAGAAAGGCACATGCACGCCCAGCACTTGGCACTCAGCTCAGCCTAATACTATCTTTGAAAGAAGATTGAAAGAACTGGGCTATTGTGAAGAGCAGCGGGCACAACAGATCTTACGATTGTTGGCGTTGTAGCATACAATGTAAATAGTAAATTCGGTAATATTTCCATCACGCAAAATAATGGTTTTTATTTAGTAAAAGTTATAAAAAAAAAAAAAAAAAAAATGTATTATTAATTTTGCGCCACCTTGTATAAGCTTAATGCTAAACACACATTGCCACTGCCGCACAAATGCGTATTACCTCCAAGGAAGGCTTTCATGTCCGTTAATGATGCAAATGTATGCAAAACCATGCGCGTGCAGCGCTACTTACAAATACTTACGAGTTCGCATACGCACACGAGCCTTTAGAAGCATGCAAGATCATAGTGGTTCCACCGCACACATCCAACCACAGCTGACAGCCTAAATATAGCGCACAGCTTAATGCTTGCAAAACTTGTAGATACAAACATGACAGGTATATGAACAGGTGGCGCTGACAAATATGAGGAAGCGAAGAGGAGAAAATTGCGCATATTTTCAAGTATAAGGACATGCGCTAAATTTGTACGCTAGGCCGCCATAAATGCATCACAAAACAAATACAAACCCAACAACAAAGTGGCATGCATACCATGTAAGAGACGTTAAATTCCATGAACCCAAAAACAAGTTAACCTAACTAAAGCCGCCGCCGTCATTCTCTCTGACAGCAGCAGCAGCAGCAGCAGCAGCAGCAACGCAGGGCACACAAAAGTGGTATATCCTCCATGCATTCTTCTAAAATAAAAGCGTCAGTGGAAATCTAATTTTTACCTACACTCCCACCACAACAACCGGCAACCTATCAACATCGTTAAGAGCGAGCATAAACACAATAGCAACAACTCCCGAGTATAAAGCGGAAGCGAATAAATTTGTTTGACTGTTGCATCCTGTGTTGGCGTTTTGACGAGCAACGCAAAAGCGGAAAGTGTAAAATAATTAAATTGAAGGTGAAGTGCGACCAGAGTATTAGCTGGAAAGCACAAGGGGAGGTAAGCGTAGGCGTGAGGTTGGAGATAATTAGCGCAGTGTGTTACAAGTGAAAGGCAGTCTAAGCGAATTTATTATTATAAACTAGTTTGCTTGCTTTCCCGTGGAGGGTGAATAATGGTTAGTGGCTGAAAATGTAGCACAATTTAAGGCGCAATCACTAAGGTATGAATTAAGTTACTTCAAAAATTGCATAATTATTAAAATGCCAAAATTACAAGTCGTGAATAATTTGAAATTTCACATAAACGCAAAGAGAAAAAGTAAAAAATTATATTTAAAATTTTTCAGCTAAACGACGTTCTGTTTTGTATACAGTTCTTAGTCTTTTTGATCACACGTTTAAGTGCATTTAATAAAAATAAAAATTAAATTAAATAAGAAAAGGCTAGTCACCTTGACCAGACACTATTCATCGAATCGATGAACGCAAAATTCCTGCGATCCAAAATATGTGTAAACATATACTACGAGCTGAAACTGCTAACTTGAAGAAAATTAAAAAAAATATGCGCTTAATTGATGTTCAATAGACGAACTACAATATATGTATGACCGAAAAAACCAAAATACTTCATCTATTAAAAACATTTAAATGAAAAATCTTGTTACTATACAGGATCTATATTCATCGTATGGATGAATTACAGTCTAACTTGCAAAAATTTAAAAAAAATTTAGATGAAAAACCTAGTCACTTTACAGGAAACTATATTCATCGAATAGACAAATAAATTATATGTAGCGAAAAAACCCATAATACTTCATCTATTAAAAAAATTTAAATGAAAAATCTTGTTACTTTACAGGAAACTACATATGTTCATCGAATAGGCGAACTACAGTATGTGATGAAAAAAACCAAAATACTTACCCTATTAATTTTAATTAAAAAGCTAGTCACCTTAATAGGAAACTATATTCATTTAGTTACTTTGCCGGAAACTATATTCATCGAATAGACGAACTACAGTATAACTATTGAAAAAAAATTATGAAAAATCTAGTTACCATACTGAACCTATTCATCGAGCCGGTGTACATAAAATTGTGGAAATCAAATATATAAACATTACTAAACCACTACTAAGCTGCTGACGGAAATAAATTTTTTTTTTTTTAAGGAAAATTAAGGAGCTCTGGCAACAAAAAAAAAAATTAACATTAAGAGAATAAAATTTAGGTTATAAATAGGTATGAGACGCTTTTTCTTGGCAGAAATACAATCATAGGCTCACCATTGCCTACAAAAAGGCGACCGCCAATATAAGACCGGGGCTTCATACCATTCACCCAACCGACGAAACCAAGAAAAATCTACAAATATTAACAATGATTTTTCTTCTTAGTTTTTTTTTCAATATTAAATTTTTTTTAATCTTTTTCTTTTTTCAATTTTAATTCTTTTTGTTTTCATTTTTTTATTTTAATTTTTTTCATTTTAATTTTTAATTTTTTTAATATTTAATTTTTTTTAATATTTAATTTTTTTTAATATTTAATTTTTTTAATATTTAATTTTTTTAATATTTAATTAATTTAATTTTTTTAATATTTAATTAATTTAATTTTTTTTAATATTTAATTTATTTAATTTTTTTTAATATTTAATTTATTTAAATTTTTTTTAATTTTTATTGTTTTTTAATGTTGTTCCGTTTATTTTCTATACCACGCCCATTTTCTCCGAAATTAAACCTACGAAATAAGATAAATCTATACGCGAAGAAAAAATTACCCTGACATGGCGCGCCTAAAAGCACACTATTTCGTATAACTCAGTACCATAAGTTGTGGTAGGCAAAAACCCCAATGTTCGGCTCAGCAAAAGCAAACAAATTCCCACCCCGTCTCTACGGCTCAACAACTGCTCCCCTTTTTTCGTTTTCACCTCATTAGTAAACCAAAGTAAATAATAATAAAAATTGAACACTGGGCAACTATTTGCTAAACAATTCAATACATATTTTCTGTATATTCAATTTACTTTTGTGTTGCTACCATTTGGATTTTATTGAGCGCAAAATTTCGAGAGCAACAATTCCCCAAATCAAAACTATTCAACCAGAATGTGAAGTGGTAAGCAGTGTTGGTAGAGAAAGGCCAGCAAAGAGTGCGGCGGCAAAGATGATCACAAAAAGGCAGACATTTTCGTTGTGAAAAAAACTGTTGACCAAAAATAAAAAAGTGGCAAAAAAAAACAACGAACTGACCAAAAAATCAAACGTTCATTTATGTATGTGCATATGCATGGCAGCAGCAAACGCGATGTTGAGGAATATTTGCTCAACTTGTTGTATCGTGTGTAACGTTTGCCTTTTTTTTGCCATGCTCGCAGGCGTTTTTCACATTTATTTACACAAAGCCGGGCCGAAAAAAGCTAATATTTGATTGCAGTAAATAGGACTCCTATATGAAGCGTTCTGAAGTGGCAAACACAAAGAAAAGAAATTCCGAGTTAGGGTCGAGGCAGTGCATCAGCACACAAAGTTCGCAATAGTGGGGATATAAAGACAAACAACAACAGTGGAAGGCTTGCGCAAAGGGTGAATTTGAGAAGGAGATAGAGGGGAAAAAGTAGATATGTCAGAAGTGCAACAAATTATCAGAGAGCGAAATTTGCACGTGGATTTAGATTTTTCAAAAGTTTCGTGTGGATCTTGATCTTAGCAAATAAGTTAAGTGCGGCAAAGAGAAAAGAAAATTTGCGCTACTGAAATAAAACAAAAGACAAGCAACCAAACCACATATCAATGAATAATACACAATCGAATGAGGCAGAAAAGAGCAACAAATAATATGAGGAAGGCAAAAACAACAAATATTCGGCACACTTCGGAGCTTACAGACATAGTACGTCTACACACACCAACTGGTTGGCCAAATGAGCCTTGACTAAGGCCAAACTAAAAAAGGCAGCCCAAGCGAAATACTAAAGCCAAATTCAAAACCAAAGTCATAGTCATAGCCTTCGCTAAAACGATATACATTTTTTGTATTTATGTCTCATTCTGTCGTTCGGTCTGCGCCGCAATCTCCTTACATTGAAGCAAAATGACTAACGGCAAGAACAGCTTGAGGCCAAATATGGGTGGCTCCGGGCGCAAAAACAATGTGCGAGCTGTTGGCATGGCTTAATCAAAGCTACAGCAACAACAACAACTGAAAAATTAACTATTGGCAGCAAAAGTATTTAACCAATGGCCAATGTAAAAATAGTAGTTTCGAGCAATAAAAGAGACGTGTATACAAGAAAAAAGTTTTTTATACATACATATATATGTACGTATGCATGAATATGCACTCAGAAAAATAAATAAATTTTAAGCCACATTAAATCGCCAGGGACACTCTACGCAGAACAAAAACTGCAACAACAATGATGGAAATTAATGTTGAACAAACTGAAAGTTACTGGCCGGCAAGTGGGCAGTACATTTCGTTGTGTTGTGATGTAGGGACAGTATAATAGCTAGGATACAATGAATAATGTGGCTAGGGGCAGTATCAAGGATTAAGCGAAAATGTAAGGATGGAAAGAAAGGCACATCGCACCATATTAAAAGCAAAATAAAATAATATCACACAAGATGCAATAAAATAGAAATTAAAAAATATAAAATAAAAAAGTAAAAAAAATTAATTAAAATAAATTGACAATAAAAAAACAAAATTTAATAAAAAATTAAAAAACAATAAAAAATAAAAAAATTAAAAAAACAATAAAAAAATAAAAGATTAAGAAAAATTAAATATAACAAAAATAAAATAAAAAATTTAGAAAACAAAAATGTGTCACACAAAACGCAATAAATTGGAATTTAAAATAAAAAAAAGAGAGAATTAAAAAAAATTCAAAATTTAAAAATAACTGAGATAGTATAAAAAATCAAAATAAAAATATGATAAAATGCAGTTTAAAAAATCGAAATGAAATACAAATAAAAAGTTGTATTAAAATAAAATAAAATAGAATAAAATGCAGTAAAATTTAAATAAAACAAATTAAGGTAAAATTACTATCTTCTAAATAAAATCTAAATAATGGCAAAAAATTAATAACGTAAAAAAATTAAATCAAATAAAAAAAAAGCCATATGATTTTAAAATTTCTAAATTAACAAGTTTTTGTAACTAAATATCAATAATAAAAAGTTAAATCGGCATGCAAAATGTTTTACATTTCTCTAAATATTGTATTGAGCTTGATTTATGTGACGAAATTTCCGAATTTGTAAATCCTCAAAAAAAAAAAAAAAACAACAAACAAATAAAAATATATATAAAAATATAAAAAAATATGTATAAAAATATATATATAAAAATATAAAAAAGAATATATAAAAATACCCTTTGGTTGGGCACCTATTGCGGCGCGTCCCAGGTGGTGGATAGGGTACGCCACAGTTATCTTCTGTGGTTAAGTAGGTCATAGCCTTGGTAAAAGCCTACTCGCGAACCAGCCTAGTTCTCGTCAACCAACAACTATGGTAGGGGGAACAACATGTAGTGCAGTGTTACTGCACGCGTGCCGTAACTGCCATAATTGCTGGCAGTGACCCATATCCACTTCGGTGGAAGGCGAGAAGCCACTCGTATTAGTAGGTCATGTCTCTGCTAATACGAATGGAGTAAACATGGACTCACGGGGAGAAGGCCACTTCCTTATATCAAAGGCTACCAATCCAAGGTGGAACAGCATACGCCGAGGGATGCATGGCTTAGGGTGAGCTAAGTCGCTAGTATGCGGACTCTGGGGCACCTGTCGCACCCCAGTTTAAATTAGACTTACCACGGCATAGGGCTCTGGCGTGGCGAACCCCATTATTTCCCTACTAAAATCTCTGGTTACGACTGCTGACTCGTCAGCTGAGTGACCGCCCCGCAAAAATGAACAAAACTAACTTAAAACAAACAACACAACAAAAAATTCCTTCCCGACGCGGAAGACCTGTTGGCTCCACCAAACTAATGGCGGAGTCAAAAACCACCCCTTCGGTGGCTAAAGTGCTCACTAAGAGCAAGACCGTCAGGGAGACACCACCGCACTCCCAGGTGGCTTCTACTTCCTCCAAAACCGACTCGGCTGCGGAGAACCCATTGAACACCAAATCTGTTTTGCCAGAAACTGGGAAAACAAGTCGGACAGAAGTCTCCAGGAAACCCATCCCTCCTCATCTCCGTCGATACAGAGATCGAAGACGCGCCACCTTCCTTACGGAAAAGTTCGGCAAAACCCCTGAGGAGGAGCTGTCCGACCAACAAAGGTCAACTCTCGGTTGGGCCCGGGAGTTTCTTCGGAAGTATAAGGCGTCCAAAGAGAAACCGAGTGCAGCTAAGCGGCAGCGGTCTTCAGAGGATCCTCATAGCTCCAACGACCCCAAGAAGCACAAAGCTTCCTCTGAGGTCAAAATACGCAAGTTCTGCGAAGTTGCCAGAGATAGTCTGGTCATGGCGGTGGTGGATAAAAGCCACCCTGACGGTTTCATCTCTCCATCAAACTGGAAGATTGTGGAGAGAAAACTTCAGTTGGGATACCTGGACGTTCTGAAACAGAACCCAGGGCCTCCTCCTT
Source organism: Anastrepha fraterculus (assembly GCA_037575425.1). Taxonomy (NCBI): domain Eukaryota; kingdom Metazoa; phylum Arthropoda; class Insecta; order Diptera; family Tephritidae; genus Anastrepha; species Anastrepha fraterculus. The sequence goes on along the minus strand of JAYXIM010007091.1, from coordinate 58,622 downwards.
TCTGCTCTGACGCGGGATGGTTCCAGGCAAGGGTCAAGTTGATCGCGTGCTCGGATCAACGTTCGGTCAGCCTGTACGGCAAGGCCCTCGACCGACTCGGCGAGGTATGGCCCGGAGCGAATCTCCAACTCATCAAAAAGAGTGAAATTCCTAACAAACCCCGCGGCAGAGCAAGGATACCATCCGATCCGGAAACCATCCTGGAGCTACTGAAGATCGGAAACCCGAACCTACCCACCGAAAACTGGAGGGTAGTTAAGGTGGAAGAGCCTTCAGGAAACTCCAGACATGTCACGCTGCTCCTGAACCAGGAAAGCGTTCAAGCACTGGACGACCGCAAGGGGATTGTGGCATTCGGGTTCACTACCACTACCATTTGGACCTATCAGCCGAAAAATCTCCTCGCACCCAGCGAAGAGAGTACGGCGGCCCCAGAGATGGATGTCGATAAGCCTCTCTCACAAGATTCGACGATTGAGTCCGACTCGGAATCAAACAGCGAACTTGTGGGAAACTTATTTAACATTCAACTCGAGGACGAGGAGATTAATCTGCACCACTCTAAGGCTGCCTCGGCAGCCCTCATTCTTCGTCTCTCTGACCTCAGAGAAGACATCATTCTCATCCAAGAACCTTGGATATCAAACAACAAGATATGCGGCCTGAAAGATAGGCACTACACCTTGTTTCAAGGTGAGGCTAACGGTAGATCGCGCTCTTGTATTCTCATTCGAAAACATATTAATGCTTTTCTTCTTCCCCTTAGCAATGCTGACACCACTGCCATAGAGGTTGAAGCAGTCCACGGCCCGATCTGGATTGTGTCGGCTTACATGCCTTACGACGCAGCGGAGGCGCCTCCTCCTGAAGCAGTGAGGAGGCTCGTCAATACGGCGCATCTGATCCAGAAACGCGTCATTATTGGAGCAGACGCTAATGCACATAATACTGTTTGGGGCAGTACAAACAACAACACACGAGGTGAGCAACTTTTTGATTATATTCTAGCAAATAAGCTTGATATATGTAATAGAGGGGATGTCCCTACGTTTCTTAACTCGTCTAGAAGAGAGGTACTCGATATTACTCTTGCTAGCGAATCATGTACACAACTGGTGCAGGACTGGAGCGTTGATAAACAGCACTCTTTTTCCGACCACCAATATATAACATTCACTTTAAAAGCCGAAACGGCAAAACCCATGAAGTACCTTAACAAAAAACGTATGAATTGGATCAAATATAAAGAACATCTTGCCAATGGACTTCCTGATATCAGGCAGTTTGAAATGGCAAATAAAAACGATATCGAAAACGCTGTCAACATGATAACGAAGACGTGTCAAAGCGCAGCACGACAATCTTGCCCCCTGACGAAAACAGGAGGTAAGCATAAACCTTTTTGGTGGACTCCAGAAATCTCAGAACTTCGCAATCGAACTCGGAAACTCTTTAACCAATCTAAAATAACAGACGAATGGGAAGAATATCGACAATGTCTCAAAGACTTTAAGAAAGCCGTCAGAAGTGCAAAACGCACATCCTGGCGATCATACACTCAAGAATTAGAGAACACATCAGAAGTAAGCAGACTACGCAAGATTCTTGCTTCAAACCCAGTCTCTCCCAGTTTTATCATGACTCAAGATGGAACTTGGACTACTTCAACTGACCACACTCTTAGAATACTTCTAGAATCTCACTTTCCAGGCTGTGTTGCCAACTTACCTGCACTTCCCAGCACTTTTCAGAGTAATTATGGGAATAGATCAGATCTAATCAGCTCTAATAGCATCTCTACAGCAATACTAAGCTTTAAAAAATTTAAATCACCAGGTCCTGACAACATCATTCCAGCAGAACTTCAAGAAGGACTAGAAATTCTACTGCCTTGGTTAACCAGGATCTTTAACAAGTGTTTAAATCTGTCTTATCTTCCGACAATTTGGAAGAAATCGAAGGTAGTATTCATTCCGAAAACGGGGAAGCCTTCACACTGTAAACCAAACGACTTCAGGCCCATTAGCCTAACCTCTTTTTGCTTAAAAGCTTTTGAAAAAGTCTTAGATGAGCAAATCAAAACCCAACTTGATACTAAGTTGATCCCAGAGGCACAACATGCCTACACTAAAGGGAAATCGACTGAAACGGCACTTCATTCACTGGTGCAAACAGTGGAAACTTCCCTTCACAATAAGGAGTACTCTCTTGTCGCATTTATGGACATAGAAGGTGCTTTCAATAATATTGAACCCAACGCTATTTTGTCTGAAATTGCCAAATTGGGTATTAATTACTCCATCCGAAAGATGATCGAACAAATGCTCCAAAGTAGAATAATCACTGCAGAGCTTGGGTTAAGCCGCATGAGAATGTACGCCGTCAAAGGCACCCCTCAAGGCGGAGTACTTTCACCCCTTCTCTGGAATCTCGCTGTAAACAGTTTGCTCCGAAATCTCGAAAAAGCAGGCTGCAAGGTTGTAGCCTATGCAGATGATATTGCTCTCTGCGTGTCAGGCAAACACCTGAATACTCTTACTGAGCTCATGCAACGCTCAATCAATATTCTGTCAAAATGGTGCACCGAATGCGGACTAAATGCGAATCCAGCAAAGACAGATCTTGTTCTCTTCAATAGGAAACAACAATCTCCTCCACTGCAAACAATAACCTTAAAAGGGGAATCATTACTCCTATCTGACTCAGCTAAATATCTAGGAGTTATTCTAGATAGGAAGTTGAGTTGGAAATTGAACATCGAAAACAGATGCAAAAAAGCCTTCATAGCTCTTTATACTTGTAAGAAAGCTATAGGCAAAACCTGGGGTTTTTCACCTCGGATCATTTATTGGATATATACCTCGATCATCAAACCGATACTCTTCTACGGTGTGGTTGTATGGTGGACAGCACTCGAAAAACGGTGTAGAGTAGCCACAATTGATCGAGTTCAAAGAACAGCCTGCCTCCTGATAACAGGATGCTTAAGTACAACACCTACTAAGGCTCTAAATACGTTGCTTCACTTGTTCCCTATCGATCTGGCTGGCAAAGCGATTGCAGCGAAAGCAGCGACACGCATGAATGCTATATCGAAATGGAATAAGTATCTTGGCCATTCGGCCATACTGAACAGGAACACTGTTATCTCTTCCGACATAGACTATCATGTAAGTCTTCCATCACCACCCTTGCTATTCTCCTGTTCACTCCCAACTAGGGAAGAATGGAAGACAAATCTAACCGAAATCAGTGGCCCTCTGACTATATATACAGATGGTTCAAAACAAGACGGCAAAGTGGGATTTGGAATCTTTTCCAATTCCCCTCACATCAATCTATCATTTAGATTACCCGACTACTGTAGCGTATTCCAAGCGGAAGTATGCGCTATCTGGTATGCTGCAAAAACTCTCTTAGAAAATAGAATATCACTAGAGGATATCCGTTTTTTCACCGACAGTCAAGCGGCCGTTCGAGCACTCAGCTCCTCTTATACCCACTCAGATGTGGTTCGATCCTGTCTCTTATCTCTTAACGAGATAAGTGTTCAGAATTCTGTCCAAGTAATCTGGATACCGGGTCACAGTGGATTCGAAGGTAACTGGAAAGCTGATGAGCTCGCAAGAGCTGGAGCTGCGCAATCAAATGTTAGTAACTTACCCACAATCCACATTCCGCTCTCAACATGTAAATTACTCATTGATCGAGAATTTCACAGCATTGCTGATCGGAGGTGGCGAGTGGAAACTACTTGTGTTACGACCAGACAAATCTGGCCATCCTACAATCTGAAACAGACAAAAACCCTTATAAGTCTTTCGAAACACGAACTAAGGCATATAATATCTCTTATCACCGGCCACTGCCTGTTGGGCACTCACGCACGTCGGCTTGGGGTTCCTCAAAACGACCTGTGCAGATACTGCGAGGACGAAGATGAGGAAGTATCGAGTAGACATTTGCTGTGCAGTTGTCCCGGTCTAGCCAGAAGTCGCCTCGCTCTTCTTGGCTCTCCAACAATTGACAATCTTTCAGTACTCTCGAACCTGAAAATCGAATCTCTCATCAAATTCTCGAAACGAATCAATATTTTTGACCAAAATCCACAATAAAAATCTCGGTTAGGTGGGGAAATCATGTAACATAATGAGCTCTAGGGCAACACAACGGACCCAACTTGCGGTCTATGTGGCACTCCGATGCGGGGTCACCCTTAAACCAACCAACCAACCATATATAAAAATATAAAAAAGAATATATAAAAATATAAAAAATTATAAAAAAAAATATAAAAATAAAAAATAGTATAAAAACATAAAAAATATAATAAAAACAAAAAAAAATATAAAAAAACAACAAAAAAATATAAAAAAACAACAAAAAAATATAAAAAAACAACAAAAATATAAAAAAACAACAAAAATATATAAAAAACAAAACAAAAATATATAAAAACAAAAAATAAATAAAAATAAAACCAACACGAAAATAAAAAAATACAAATGGCGGTAGTGATGGACATTTTATTTATTTAAAATTATTTTATAAACTTTTAAAATTGGAATATTTGTCGACCAGTAGTTTAGAATTAAAAGCTAACCTTCAAAAATACACACTTATTTAATTTTTGGAATTATTATTAATTTTGTAATTAATATATTATTTAATTTTTTGAATTATTATGAATTTTGTAATTATTATATAATTTTTTTTGTTTCTTATTTATTATTATTTTTTTAATTTCAAATTTTTTTTCTTAATTTTAAATTGTTTTATTATTGTTTTTTAATCTTTTATTTATTTTTTTCTTGTTTTTTAAACTTTTTTACTACTTTTTAATTTATTTTTATTTTTTTATTGTTTCTTTTTCTTATTTTTTTATTTTTATTATTTTTTTTCTTTTATTTTTTTTATCTTATTTTTTAATTTTTTTTTTTACTTATTCTTTTATTTTTTTAATTTTCTATCCTTGTGATACTTTTTTTTTAATTTTTATATTCTTAATTTTCTAAATAATAAATGAAAAGTTAATTTAGGTGTTCCCTAATATTGTTTTTATTATTGTAATTTTAAAATTTGCATCTTTATTTAACAATTTTAATTAAATTTGTTTTATTTTTTAGTTTAAAAGTTTTTTAATATTAACTGCATGTAAGTTCTTTGGTTAAACTTTACAAATATTTTAATTTGCTCTTAAATTTTATATTTAGAGTAGAATGGGGTAAGATAGGTATGGGGGCACAATAGGTAGGTGGGGTTTTCGTCGCACAGTTTTTGCAGAGGTCACTCGTCTTATGTGAATTGAATACGTGGTGGGGAACAACGTTCGCGACTGTCATTTCGGCCGTCACCATTAATTAGTTATCCTAGTTCTGGCGTCGTTTAGTTTTTTGTGAGCTTTTCTCCGACATAGCATTTTTTTTATTCTACGGTGCAGTGCATTTAATGTATGTAAATATGTATTTGTCAGGTGAGTTTTATTTTACGTAGAAAATAGTGCTGAACACGAATAATGTGTTAGTTTTTTGATATTTTTGTTTAAAAAAAAATATCGACACCAACATAAAACATGTGCTTGGGGGCACTATAGGTCAGCCGTCTGGGGGCATTATAGGTCACTACTTTTAATTGAATAAAATAAATTTTAATTGTTTTTGCAGCAAAACGGTGCGTAATTATGTGCGAAAAACGCCGAAACGAAGTAAAGAGGACGTAAAAAACGCAATCGCGGCAGTCCGAGATGGCGCTAGTGTTCGATCAGCCTCTAAACAATTTAAAATTCCGTTCGAAACATTACGTGCTCGCGTGATGAATTAAAGAAAAATTCCTAACTTTTATAACATATGCAGTGTGCATACTCTATAAATAAAAGTTAAAACGTTAATTTCCAAGCCATGTACATTGTTCTTTTCCCCTCACATATAGTGACCTATCGTGCCCCCCGATTTTGAAAATATCGAAAAAAAAGTACCTTTGTCTTATTGAATGCTGCTTCCAAAATATTTAGCCAAACATAAGTCAGTATAACCAAAATGTTAGCAGATAAATAACCTTTTAAAATCTTGCTTATTTTTCAAAATCAATGGAAAAACACCGTAGCAAGAGCTCTCCAAAAAAAATGACCTATCTTACCCCATTCTACTCTATATATATATTTTTATTATAAATGATTTGCATTTTTGCAGCTGCCTCCTAAAGTCGGAAAACTGTTACAGGATAGAAGAAAACCCGCCACTTTTCTGAATTGCGTCTAAAAATATATGCACACACACAAGGCAAGAGCGCTGCATGCGCTGACAGCGGTAAGTTTCCGAAATGATACAAAATGTCAACACCAACACCTACAGTGTCAAAAGCAATAATAATAACAGTGCTACAGATAATGTAACAATAACAGCAGTAGGCAGGCTGCTCTTACCCCAACAATACCAATGACAGTAATGCAGGAACTGTAATGCCCACAAACGCGAAAGCAGCCTAAATTCTATGTAAGTGACGTTTTCTCACCACACCCGCGCCATCACACAGCACAGCTGGTGGCAAATTAATGTCGACTCTACTACGAGAAGAAGCAATTTAGGCTAATACCCGCGTGTCGTGATGCTAATGTCACAAACACATATCAGTGGAGCTCTGCGAGGCTCGCCGCTGGCGAGCTGATGTGAAGGCAGCTACCGCCAATGCGTTGCCCGATTTAAATGGCGGCAGGATTCCCAGTGGGCAACTTACGACATGCACATGCACACCCGTCATGCGTATGGAAGTACGTGCGCACATTTTAGACTGTATTCAGCCACAATTGTTGACATTACAACATTGACACTTTTGCTGCTGTTGTAACCAAGCCCTTGTTAAAAATGTAAATTTAAAAACATGTTAGCTTACCACAAAATAAAGAGAGCGAGTGCAAAAGAGAAATTTATTTACTACAGTTGAAGGACGCCGACAGTGTGCCTGGCGTCGTTGTTGTTGCATTTGTCAATATTTATACAATTGCTTGATGCTTTGTTGCTATGGCTTTTACCTATATTTTGTATATATGGCTGTATGCGTATACAATTTACATGGTGTGCTTTTAGGGAGTTAAACGTTAAGTAGAAAATGATAAATATGATGCATGTAGGAAGCGAAAAAAAAACAAAAACAATAACGCCCAGCTACAACCAAGCAGAAACATGTGGAAGCGATTTTATGGGCAGGCAAATTATTTTCGGTCTGATGGGGTAAACGTGTAATCACAATTGGCCTTGTAGCGTTACTAGAGCAGAACCGGATGCCGCTTTAAATACTGCCGCTCTGTTCTAGGAACAGTGAACGTATGAGAATAGGTGTGAGCAGCGGCGAAGAGGCAGGAGACTCGAAAACTGATTGAATTTAATCAAGAGCAGAGAAAATTTGCTTTTGATTAGAAATTGGTAATCGGAATATGAGGGGATAGATACAAAATGATATTTTGATGAGGAGAAAATTAAGACATTACAAAGCCAGTACAGTATGGCGAATGCCGTACTTGTGTGGGTGCGTTTATGCCACATATCAGTCAGTAATGCGGAGAACAAGCCAGCAGCAAGCAGGCACATTTTTCTGATTAAGAAAGGAATAAGAAGAAAGTCACTTGTTGTTTTTAATTAAAATTAATATTTTTGAGTCAAATTGCTTTAATCGCTGTTATTTAATTTTTCAGGTATTTCACATTTTTTTGTTCTTTGGTTTTAATTTTAATTTAATTTTTTTTTAGTTAATCTTTTTATAAATTTTTTATCGTTAATCTTTGTCTGGTTTTCATTAAATTTATGGCAAGGCTTAGTTTTATTTATGTTATTTTCTTTTTCTATTTTAGTTTTTTTTTTTTTACTTTTTTAATTTTTTATTGTTTTTAATTTTTTTTTTATTTTACTTTTTTAATCTTTTTACTATTTTAATTTTTATTTTTAACTTTATGCTATTTTTTTATTTTAACTTTTATGTCATGTTTTTTCTTTTAACTTTTATTTTTTTATTTAATTATTAATTTTAGTTGTTTGTTTATTTTTTCTTTTATTTTTGTAAATTTTTTTATTTCCTTTTATTTCTTTTTATTTCCTCTTATTTATTTTTCTTTTTTTTTGTATTATTTTATTATTTTTATTTATTTGTAGTATTATTTTTTCATAGTATGAATTTTAAGTATTTTGAAAAGATAAATATAAATTGAATAATGTGAATTTAATATTTAAATTTTTTTAATTTAATGCTTTAGAACTTTTTTGTTTGTTTTATACAACATATTTTGATATTTTACATTTATTAGTTCTATATTTACTTTAATTCACAAGTGCACTTTTTTGTATTATAATGGCCTTTTGAAGAAAAGTAAATAAATTAATTATACATTTTATTACCGCAACAGGCACATTTATCTTTGCTTAGAGCAGATCCAGACAAACAGTTTAACATTTTGTAGACATTGCAATAAATTTTGAGTTGACATAGTAAACAAGAAATGAGCGCTGCAAAATAAGATAACAAAACTAAAGAAACAACATGAACGACGTAAATCAAAAAAATCATTACAAACAAACGCTTGGATAAACATTTTTTTAAATAATATAAAATTGAAATAAAAAAAAATTTAAAACAAAAAAAAACTTAAACAAAAAAGAATTTTTTTAATAATAAAATAACCTAAGTTCAAATAAAATAAAAAAGTTGAATTAGAACAAAAACAAAATAAATAATCAAAAAAAATAGTTATTGTCTTAAAAAAAACATATATACATATATTAATTATAAATGCCGCTAATATTTAACTGCCTTGATGTTCTCACACATCCATAAACGGGATTTGCTTATATGCATGTATTTTCTTATGAACGCGTGTGTATATACATACATCTGTACAACAACAACATCTCCCCCAAAAGGACACTTGCAATGTTAAAAGTGCATCCAATATAGGGTAAAGTTGAATGCAACACTAAAAAGTCAAGCAAAGAAAAGAAAAACAGACGAAGCCCGTCTTAAAATCAAAATAATACAACTCTTGTGTGTATTCACATCAAATACTGCGATTACCGCAGAAGAAAGAGGGATGACCCTTTTCAAAAACTACTGAAACTTGTGCACCCCCTTCCTTGTTTGTGCAGTCGTCAGGCGCAAAGAAAAATCAGAAAAAGAACAGCAAAAATCAGGAAACAAACAAAAAGCAGAAAAAATCGAAAAAGTACAAGAAAATTGTTGGCTATGGTAAATTTCACACTCATATCAAATGCAGCATGAAAATTCTAAAAATAAAATACATACAAAAAATTCACTATGAAGCGCAAAGGGATCAACAACTTAAAAGTTTGCTGTGCATTTTTTTTCATTTCTTTTTCCTGATTTCATTATTTTTTGTTACATTTATCCGGTTTAAGTGTCCTTCACGTGCACTTTTTGACTTCTTTTAATATTTTTATTGTTTTACACGCACTCGTGCTTCAATTCCCCTACTTTGCTAAATAAACTTTCCTCGCCATTTTTTGCGATAAGCTGAGCAACGTTTAACAACAACGTTTCATGGTTTCTTTCACTTATCTACTTCGTAAGCAATAAGATAAGACGCAAGTAAAAGCGCAGCACGGAGAGCTAACTTTTTATCTACTTTATAGATAAGCGATGGAAAAAATCAGACATCAACAAAAAGTTACTTGTATAACTTTTCTGCATTGCGTGCCTTTTCGCTGTGCTATAAATAAAAGCTTAAGGTATGGGCAGAAAGTATCGCCAACGAAATGCTTGAATTTAAATTGAATTAATAAATAAATAAAAATATACTAAAATTTCTAGGGTTAAATATTTACTTATGTACTATTATAAAGATATCGATGCTAAAAAGTAATACAAATCAAGTAAAAAGTACAAAGGAAATTTAAGAACTCATAGCCGAAATTCGGCAACGCTGCAAACTGGGAAGGAGGCAGCCACTTGCAACTAAAGGCTGATCACGTAAAATAAATAAGCTTAAACAGCATTCCATATGGCGAGCGAGTGTAACAATGCCAAAGCCGCCGTGTGATGGTTACATTTTAGGCAGCGGAGGTTGATTTCTAGTCCGGAGTCTATCTTGATAATGTTCTTTTTAATTCAAAATCGAGGTTTAAATGTCTGAACAGACTATTTTTTCGACATTATACTTGAATTTAATATATTTCTATTATAGCTTACGGCTTGAGCTTCCAGATAGCTTCTTAAAATTTAATTTTCTATCGATTTATGGATATATCCTTTTAAAAATGATCCTCGAACAGGATGAAAAAAGGCCTGATCCGGGTGCCCCACCGAAGGTTTTTAAAAAGGTGTCCAACGGAGGGTTAAAAAACAAAATAAAAACTGATAATATGTTTTAAGGGCATAACAGAATAGACCCTTAAGGAGAAGTGAATAATTATCTTTACCATCCATCCCAATAATCTAATGTATCCTCCTCTATCGACTCGATTATTATAACAGCGGCAGCAGAATGAGCTTCTAAGAAAGATTAATGTTAAAATCAATTCAAAACAAATTCTTTATAAAAAATTCAAGATTCTAATTCCAAGATCTTAAAGGAAACTGACAACATCGGCAAAAGTTGTTCATCGGTTATGTTTAATAGGTTCCAATTGTTTATATAAAAAAGGAAAAACCGCGAACTTGTCATGGCGCTTAATTCACTAGAAACGCTATAATTCGGCAATGGTAAAATTCTCCCTGCGGAGGAATTGCATTAAAAGAACGAAAATAGGCAACTTCGCCAAAGTCGTTCCAGTTATGTGTATTTTTCGCACTATACGAGTACTAACCATTTAGATGCCATTTTTTGAATCTAAATTTTTTCAAAGCAATTTCAAACACTAAAACGGCCTTCAAACGTCACGAGATACATTTTTTCATCCAACTGTAAAATATATAATATAAATTGTAAATTAAAGTTATTTTTTAAATAAATAAAATGTTTTTGAATCGATCTCCCCCCATTTTGGATGTAAAAAATTGTTCGCAATTCGTTTTTCTCGCCTTCGCGGTCATTTGACTCCAGTCTTTCGAGTGTTAAATATACAAAAATATTTTATCAAAAAATCCGAACTCACCTTTTCAATGTTGTACTTTTCCAATGCCTGTGTCGCACAATCAACTGCATCCTGCTGCATTTCTTCGCTCATATCGGCGTTCTTAATCACTGCTTTGCGGTCTGACATTTTGTTTGTGGTTTTTAAGTTCTTTAATAAAAATTAGCAATGAATCTGCAAATGTACTGAAGAAAAAATGGGAAATTAAAAAAAACGACAATCGAAAAGTTCCGCATTAAATTTCTGTGTGTATTATTTTAAAATTGCATACAAAATATAATAAATTTTATTTATAAAAAAATAATAAATTTTACAAAAAATATAAATGTAATATAAAAGTACATATCTTTCATCATCTTTTCATCAGATCATACGATAACGCAAATGTAGAAAATCTTTCAAATTTTCGATTTGCTCACCGCAATCGTACATGGCGCTCTTTGTTGAACTCAGCTAAAATCGCTTGTGTATGTATGTACACGTATGTAAAACAAACACAACCAACCCCTCCAACAACAGCTGTGCAGCAAATGACACACAACGACTCTTATAGACCAATTTTGCCATCGTTCAAGTTCTCCCTGCACAACTTTTTTGAATAGTCGGCATACTTCGCATTTCCCGGTATCGTTTACGGTTTATTTTCAGCAAATTTCACGATTTCTCGTATACTTTCAAGCAATGAAAAGAAAATTAAACAAGGGGAAAATGACATTTGAACACGCGAATTTGTGTACGTGGTGTTCCCGCTTCCGCAGAAACATACTTTGAGGCGCACCATGCGGTGGAATTACATTTTTCTACCATTTGTTATTATTGACTGCTAAGTAACTGCACAAGTACGTTGAAAGAGCAGTTAGTTCGCTGATTGCATGCTTTTATTTTTAATATTCTTTCACAATTTGCTTATTTCAACTGACTTGCGAAAGAATGCCCTTGGGAAATATAATATGTCCGAAGGCGTTTTAAAATATTAAATAAGTTTTCAAAGATTTGTTCATTGATTGGCTGGTGAAATTGAGAAAGGTTAAAAAAAAAAGCATAGAAGCGTTGCATACTTCAAGGCGCAAGCTCCCGGCACAAATTCCTATTCAATACGTATGGAGCATGTAGATAGGAGAGGAGAAATATTTTATGATTGAAGTTTTAGTTAACAAATATGTTGCATAATTTTCGGCGCAATTTTGAAATAGTTCGGTGTAAGTAAAGCTAAATATAAATAAAAAGGGTTTCCAAAACCTCTTGGGTGTATGCGAGCTTCAATAATTGTGGAAGTGCTACTTTTCAGGAGTATCACGAAGTAATTCAGCTCTACTAGAACGGAATCAAATTAGTTGTGAGCCACGTGCCGCCAGGATTTTCAAGATGAGTACTATTTGAAAAAGAAATCAGTACTACTTTGGGGCAAAGTATTAAAAAAATATTAGAATTGGTGTTCCAAATCTTATCCCTATAAAAAAACAACTCCGACGAGAGCTTTTAAGCGTTCCCAAAACAGTCGGTTCTGCTCTACGTTACCGGAACGACCCGGGTTTATTTCCGGATAAGAACTGTCACACCAGCAGCATTCCACGTGCATGTATGGGGGATGTTTATACTGCTACAACAATAACAACTGAAGTATTAAATCATTCACATGGTAGCCAGTTGAAAGTATGGAATGTCTCGCGTTTTTCCCGACCAAGGGCTGCCGCCCCAGTAAACTAACCCTGCTTAATGCGCTGAGCAACTTTGCTCCAAAAGCTTCTCAGAACTGGCATCGACCTCAAGCCTATTTCTGCTGTGTATTTCTGCCAAAAAATCCTCCGCCCGAGCTTTGATTAAACACCACCACCTGTTTCTGAGCAGGCCTTAAGACGCATAAGGAGAGGACCACACGGTTAGTGGTCACGTGCTGCTCTCGGCATCAGGTAACATCAACTTCTGCGACCTCTATCCTGTTCAATGCGCGAACCACCCGAACTGAAACGTTCACGACTCCTCGGACGAGCTCACCATTCCTCTCATCTTTCATTCAATAAATACTTAAATATGCCAAAAATTTCATAAATAAATTTAAGTCATTAAAAAACTAAAGAAATAAACAAAAAATAAGAAAATTATTTATAAAACATAAATAAATAAAAAAAAAATTTTTTAATTTTAAAAAATATATATATGTACATATACATATAAAACATAAATAAATAAAAAATCAATATATAAAAAAAGCAAAAAAAAAATATATATATATAAAAACAAAAAAAAAATAAAACTAAATAAAAAAAATTTTAAAAAATATAAAAAAAAAAACAAAAAAAAAATAAAATTTAAAAAAATATTAAAAAAAAATATATAAGAGATAAATTAAAAAAATAATAAATCTAAAATAATTGTTAACATTCATTTAAAAGCGTTGCATACTTCAAGGCGTTATGAATATGCCTTTATGAATTAAATATTTTGGTAGTCAATATTTCTGCGAAATGACACGACTGCATACATATCCGACTAGATTCCACGAAACTGAAAACAAATTGCTATACTTGGGTTCTGACAAGCGTTTGGGTGTTTAGACCTCACTTTAAATGGGTCAGGAAAAGCATTTTACAAATGGACAATCGTTTGAGATATTTCTTACATTTTTCCTTGTACAATTTCACATTCCATGGACGAATAAAACCTTACACCATCATTACACCCGCATAAAAAACCGATGACAATTAATATGAAATAAAAATTCCGTGAAAGGGACACCAATTCGCTTGCGCCTAAGTACACACCACACCTGCTTACTACCGGTATTTTAAAAATGTGCTGGCAAAAATGTGGGAGACATAAAGCACAAAAGCCAAATGTTAGCCATGAAATGCCGCCAAAATGATAATGAATTAACCATAAATGCGCGTGTCAGCAATCGAGCGCATATGGCTACAACGACCCCATCCACACACAACAGCGCAAGTAAGCAAAAGCAATAAATGAAAAAAAAATACAAGTAAATGACTAATGAGCACCAAGGCAGTCATTTTCAGCAATTCGATTAGATGAAGGCAATTAGCGAGCAGCACAATTGATAATGAAAGTGGTGGCGTGCCGTAACGGAAACCCCGCAACGAAATGTCGCAAGGCAAAGTCCACCAGTGAAGCTACAACAGTAAATGCAATGATCTTGTGTTGTTGTCATTGCAATTGAATGGCAGGTTAATTGTATTAGTAGGTGCAGCCAAGCAGCAAAAGCACGACAAATCACCATTCAACAGACAAAGCGACGGAAGCTGACGGCTAAGCTGAGTGCAGAAATAAAAGCGAGAAAACGTGATGTACAAAATAAGGTGAGAGAATAGCAGGATTGCAAGGGTTCCAACTAATTGAAACAGAAAAACGAATATGCATTCAGTTTTTTGCTACTTCTTGAACAAATCCATGTATAGCACGCGCCTAAATATATGCAATGGCGATGAGCATATCATTTGATGTGAAATGTTGATTGTATATGACACGGGACTACGCATATCTTATGATTTTTTATTGAGTTTAATATTGTCGTCGTCCTTAACAGTCGGATCTATGTTTAATACGATCAAGAACTGTTGCTTTAGCTTTAGCTTAGCTATAGCTTTTCCCAGCAAATAAGAATATTTATGCTGTTACAACAACAAGAAAATATTTGTAGTAAACACTTGTAAAACCCCCAAAAAAAATTATCTGATGCGGCTGTAGTGTACCAGATGTAAATATTGTTAACTCCGGTGTTTTTGATCCGACTGCCGCAGGTACATTTGGGTTCAAAATTATTTTTATTTTTAATACTAAATTTCTTGAAAATATTTTCCTCTTATTTTCCTTTTTTAAATCTCCTTCAACAACTCCATGATTACTTGGTTGTATGACGCAGTCAAACAAAATTATTTTACGCATTCGTTATACTGAATAAAATGCCCAACTATGTTTGTAAAAGCAAAAAAACTAAAAAATCAAAGAAAATTTTATTAGGCTATAAAACTGCATACCCATTTATTTTTTCAAAATAAAAAGTTTTTAAATTTTATGGAAATTCGGTGCATTGTTTTTAATTTTGATCAAAGTTTGACGCAGATTTATTTGTAGATATATGATTTTAAGTGTAGAATAAACTGTATTTTTATGGTGTTGTTGTTGTAGCAGTATACTTTAAATGTATTTTTATAAAAAATATGTTAAAATTAAATAAAAAAATGAGTTACAGTATTCGTAGCAACCACCATACACAAAAAACTAATTCCCAATCATCTTCCATACTCATCTACCTACAAAAACAACCTTTACTCAAATACAGTTCTTATATTCTCTATATTCTATACTTTTCGGTCCTGCTCGTTCTATTCGTTGTTGCCAAACAGAGAAATTACTGTTACTGTTACATTCTCTATTAAAAATAAGCGACTCACTGTTAACAGACACATAAATTTACCCCCTGCAAAAATTTCAAACGCCCCTTACGATGTTTTCCCCTGAATAATCCAATGTACACACGTAACATGGAGTATGAAATTTTGTATTTGGTTGAGACATAAATTGCGTTACAACTTCAAATTAGTGCTAGAATTTTAAAGAACGGGTTCTTAGATTTTATTGTAATTTAAAATGTTTTTATTAATTAATAATGTTTCTATGAACTTAAAAAAATTTCAAATAATGCATTTTGCTTAAGCGCTCTGGTCACTGCTCTATAGCGGACTTCATTAAGATTCTCCAATTTTTTGATAGCCAATACCACAATGTTTACACCATAGTACGCCACACAAAAGCTTTGCGAAGTAACCACTTAGAAAACTTTGATGTTGACAATACAAAAAAAAATTTAAGAGTACTTGAAGAATAAATGCCCGCAATTGAATTATCGAATAAAAGAGCAACAACAATGATTATTCACGACTCTGCAACAACAATAAAAGCGAATCAATTTAGCCGCAAAGACCAAGCTAAAATGTCAAAAGCACAACGCAAACAAGCACACATACAATCAACCAGATGATCAACAAAAAATACAACAAACACAGTGACAGTTATGAATCGCTAAACCTTCACATACCCGCCCACAGATATATGTACAGTGGCCGCCTGGCGTCGTTTCCTTGCACGTTTGGGAATTTGTTGTTAAAATTTTAAATTGCTCTTTATAAACAGATGACACATGAAATTCGCTAGATAGGCGACGTTGGGGCAGGTTAAGTAGGTAAAAAATGAAATATAGAATATGTAAATAATGTAAACAAATAAGAAAAGTAAAAGTGATGCGATTACATTAAAAAAAAAATACAAAATGGGCTTTTCTAAAATGCAATTATTATGCAATAAAATAAAATAAATGTACACACACGGGTATTTATGCATGCATACACATACATACATATGCAAGTGTATATCTACATTTTGTTTATGAATGAATGAATGAATAAATGAAAGTGAAATCGTATGTGAAGATAATTGAAGCGATGGGCAAAAATTATAAAAGAAATATAATTTGAAACAAAAAGCGTACTAAATCGCCCTACATATTTCAGTATGTCTGTGATTATGTACAACATTTTTTCTCACAGAAATACGTTTTAAAAAATTTCATTACAATTACAGTGTTAAGCGGAAAAATTGCAGGGACGTAAAAATATTCATGCACAATGTTAGGTTTTTTATTTTTTCCATGAATATTCACGTGAAATCGCTGTCAAAGTCCATACAAATTGCATAGCCGTGAAATATGCGTGAAATTTCGTATGTATCTCACGGCAAAGAGGTATTCAATTTACGCCGAGAAATCACCGCGCAACATATCAGTAACATGATGCTAGCAACATTTAATTTAAAATTGAGCGAGAACTGACCGTTCATTTGCGAATGAAGTGTCTGAATGTGAAGACTACGAAGAATGCATTTTTAAATAAATATTTTTTTAAAGTAAATCTTTTCTATGTTTTTTTTTGTGTCATTAATTTGTTTAAAAACACTCTTCTTACCAAAAAGAGTCAATTGCTTTGGGAGCGATGCTCATAAGTTTGACGTTTCTTCTCATTTGACAAGCAATGTGGCTAGCAATATTTCATAGCATGCCAAAATGCATGTTGCTGGCGAAATTCCCTTGTTGTGAAATTAGTACTAGCCTTTAGATGGTATTTTGCTGCAATATTGTGCAACATGTTACTGAGCACTTGGCGACAGGCGAAATGATATTTGCTTAAAGACAGTTGGCAACTCAAACACTTCATTTTGTTTGCATGCGCTTTTTAATTTTTATGAGCACATGAAAATAAAATATGTATGTACAAGTCAATTTATGAAGATCGTCTAGTCTGAAAATGTGAAAATCCCGCAACAATGACAACAATAATTTTTAAACAATCGCAAATTGATTGTATATACTTAAAAACGTGAAAGTATGTGTGAATGTGAGTAAAACGAGAGCTAGCTGATCTTGCATTTAGCAGCAGTTTTCGCAGGAACGACCTGTATGTATTTGCATATATCCAGTCAAAGCAAGAATGATAGAAGACAAGATTGCGCTTTCCGAACTATAGGGTTTTTCAGTAAGAGCGCTTCAACTTTTGACCTTTTTTGAATAAAACATAAACGGTTTGACTTTTTTAACTATTTTTTTTTTTATTATCGAGTTTGAACATATACATTTAAGTATGAAATTCGATTTCTTTTCCATGACCACCGCGTGCACGTTTTACGAAGAAGTCCAATCGTTGAACCCAATTTTCGACCACTCTTTTGCATAAATCGGCCGAAATTCCAGCAATTTCGCGTTCAATATTGGCTCTGAGCTCACAAATCGTCGCCGGCTTGTGAAATGGGCCGTAAAATGGCCGTAATGCTCTTAAAGTAGCAGCAACAGAATGATTATCTTCATAAAAAATTTCCACGATTTGCAATCGTTGCTCAAGTGTGTAGCGTTCCATGATGAAATGTATACTAATGAAGTTTACAAATGACAAGCGAAAAATAAAAAATATTGCGTCGTTCGCCCTCCCTATCGGAAAAAAGTTGAAGCGCACCTATTAAAAAACCCTATATGTGTACTTGTATGTATATGTATTATTATATTATGTACACCGTGCAGCCAAAGGTTGTCACCCTAGCAGCACGCCACATTGCTATATGCTGTTAGTGAATGCAGTAACTGAAGTCCGAGTGCACTTCGCCATTTTTGTTAACTAGAAAATTGTAGTTTAGGGCATGGGGCTGATACTACCTGCTGGCATTGGCAACACAAAAGTGACAAACGTATATGGAACGCGTTTTCGATGCATTTTTAAGAGAAACTCTGAAAGTAAATGTATCTTACAATATTTGAGCAGATTCTGCAATCCCCTTCCGGCAGAATTTTATTGAAATTGTCTGGCAATTACATGAAAGTTCACCCGGAACTGAATTACAGAACACTTCCGACTGCTTTTTTCTTTAAATATTGTTAAACAAAACATTTTTAATGCAATTTTTTGACCAGAGTGAAAATGTATTCCTAAAATTCACAGTTAATGGCTCAAAAAACTATACGCTGATCAAAATCGTTTTTCATCGTCATTTCCCAAAGCTTGTTTTCTTTATTTCGATTTATAATCATACACGTCTGGGGAGATACAACCTCTTAATGAATAGATAAAGCTGATAGAATCGATTTTATGCTAATTGTACTGAGTATTATGAATTTTAAACGGCTAAGTAACAGTAATGCAATTGCAAATATGTGTGTATATAAAAACAAGTGAGTTTTTCTCCGAAATACTTTTTTCACTGATTGTGAGGGCTAACCTTTTTCGCGCTATGAAAATGCCAATAGGCAAAAGTTGCGCTTACAAAAACAATAAGTCATGCATCCAGTCAGATAATAACCAGTATTCGAACAAAAGTATATATGAATTCATAAATAACGTAATAAAAAAACAGAAAATATGAGACTTTACTGAAAAAAAAAAAAAAATCAAAACAAAAGCGCGCCGTAGCAGACAGTTTTTAGCGCCCTCATTTTCTGACAGCTTTTTATTGTTTTTGCTTAACTTTTTTCTTGCATACCGCTGTTGCCTTGTTGCATTCGCCTGCACTCAACTATGAAATGTCAGTTAATTATAGTGCGAAATTTCTCAAAATTGTTTTTCTACAATTTTTTTATAGCAATTTCCTTTCTGCGCTACGCATGTATCTACTTGAGGATCTGTGTATGTATGTACACAAGATTGCATGATGCAATGTAGTGTTCAAACGGTGCAGGCTACTTTGGATTTTACTGCCGTCGTGGACATCATGAATTAAGTTTGAAGTTATTTGGTATACCTTAAAAATTCATAGGTTTAACATATTTGTAAGCGCCGCCGTTGCCTAAATGTAAAGATGTTTGCTATAGAATACAAATTTATCTGCGTTTAATTCACTAGTCTAATTTCTGCCTTAAACTTGGGTAAAGTTAAGCTAGTGAAATATTCCTGCAAAATCTACGCACTGACCTTGATTTCATTAACAAAAATTTGCATGGACCAACGTTACCATAAATAGCAGCAGTGCGCTTGTTCGTGGGAGTATCCGACTATGGGAAAATATAGCTTCGTAACATAACCGCCCACATGGCTGCTAATAAGGTTCCAAAATAATGTTAACCCACTAGCATCAATGCATATATGTATATTAGTTACTATTTTTGAACATGTAATAATGAAAAAGAATATTTTTAATATAGTGTATAATTGTAGCCGCATAAAGTTTGTGGTAGCAATGTAAGTGCGCCGCTTCACGATCAATGCAGCCTCCGAAAGCAAAGTAAAAGAAAATGCCGCTGAAGCAATGCGCAAACGTTTTAGCCGCAAAAACAAAAAATTAACATACAAATATACGAATTGGTGAAACAAGTAAAGCAAGCGAAATAATAAATTTGGTTAACAAATTTTTGCCTATATCCAAATATTACCAATTTGGTTAATAAGCATTTATTTTAACTAAATATTACGTCAGTATAAAAAAATGTCGGCAATTCGAGAATCTATAGCCAATGTTTGAACAGAACTACTATTACCACACAAACGCACATCAACAATTTACAAAAGCATATTGCCGCAGTCCATTTAAAGCTAAACTAAAGTTTTTGAACACCCAAAAAAATACTTGAATTAGCATTTTTTGCTATTTTTTTTTTTTTTTTTAATTTGCTACTTTGCTTCCGCTCGGCGAGTTTAGACGAAACAAAACTGGATTCTGCCTACATCTTAGCTTCCATGTGTTGAATGAGTTATTCGACAGTTAAAAAAAAGTATTAGGCAATAATTACAAAACGTGATTTCACATGCATCGTATTCCGCAAATTGTTTATCGATCTCGTTCATAGATCATAATTATCTTGTAATGCAGTCACATACAAATATTTTCTAGCGCCATTAAGATTCTCCAAGTTTCAGTTCCATGTTGCTGCTAATTATGAAATCACAGGTATTATTGCTGGTCAAATATTTTGCAAAAATCTATAGAGCACCACACTTGCTGGTTAGGTGCCTAACCGTATATGCCTCCTCCAACAGCCCAAACAACAGGCCACATTCGTAACAAAGCCTGTTGGTCAACCAGCACCACCGTCTCGTCTCGTCCTGCGCAAAGATGTAGCAACACCAACAACAAATACTTCGACACCTTCAATGAGTCGCATTGCTGCACCCAACGTCTCCCGCATAAGCGGATATATTCACAGTAATTTGAACTTTTTTTTTTTTTTTGAGTTTTATTTCATCTTTTTTCAAATTTTCACAGCTTTTCCCTTCAATTTGCTCAGCTAAATTTTTACTTACCTGTACAATTTATGCTACTTGTGCTAGCTGCTTTCTGCTGCCACAGACTATTTTTTTGCTATTTTATTTAGTTTTTCTGCACTTATTTCTCCTAGTTTGGATTTTTCCCCGAAAATTTTAACTATTTGCTTTCACGCACTCGATTAATTTCTCAATGAAAACTATATTTTCTTCAAACGTTTACCGAATTTATTTCAAAAAACTTCAATATTTCAGGTAAACGAATATGTGTATAAAACATAGACGAAATGAAAATTCCTTTGTAGGTATTTTTCAAAATATATTTGGCTATGTAATTTTCACGAAATATTTTCCACTCATGTATAACGTGTTGTTTGCACGGCTTTTCGCGGTACTCTGCTATTTCGCTACACGGCGAATGGTAAATTGCAGCAGCAAAGAGAGTATGTGCGGTGTTGTTGTTGGCTTAGAAAGAGTGCGCAAGAGTGGGAGGAAAACTGCTGAGGCAGCTTCTGTCAGGCGGCTTCTATCACCTTCGGGCATTGGGAATTTTCATTGTACGATGTGCGGGGATATTTGCTAAATACCAATCACAATAACGAAACGTGTTGTGTTACTGTGAACGGACGGTAATAATTTACAGAAGCTGGCGCGTTCACAAATGCCGGTGACAAAAATTAAATGATTGCAGTTTGTTGAAAATGTTCTCAAATAATCGAGTACAAATATGGGGAAGTAATTTTTATTTAACTATTTCTAATATTACAGATATTTATTTACTATTTTTATTATCCTATTTTTTATTTTTTGAAAAAAAAGCAGAAAGTAAAAAATATAAATAAAAAAATAAAATAAATAAATAAAAATATTTGTATGACATTGCAATCAAGTTAAAATAAATAAATATATCTTTTTTGAAACAATTTCTACAAGAACGTACATTTAATATGCTAAGAATTTGAAATAACTATAAGGTTTTTCAATACTTTTTTTAAATAATATAGAAAGGTGAATTGTCATTACTGTAATTAATTTATCAAGTCATGCCACCTTTTTGTTTATTATTGCCAGTTTATAATACAGACTATCTCCCGAGTAGTTTTCATGAATTCTGAAAAGTTTATTTCCATAATCAGTACTCAGTAAATACTGTTCCCAAGGTTGTTGTTGTTGTTGTAGCAGCATAAACATTTCCCATATACATACAGGCAATACTGCTGAAGTGACAGTCGTTGGTCGAATATAATAACAGGGCTAGTTTACTGGGGCGGCAGCCTTTGGTCGGGGAAAACCCAAATCATTCCGGTAACGTAGAATCGGTTGCCATGGGAATGATAAATCCGATAAAACTGACTGTCGTGGGAATGTCTATTCCCATGGTCTCGAAGCGCTCTAGTTCCTTTTGGTTTCAGCAAGACGGCGCCAGATATCCTACTCTCCATGTAACTATCAGTTTAAATTAATCTTTACATTGGCCTCAAGATCTTTTGTCTCTGAACTAATTTTTAAGGGACTGTTTGAAGTCTACGTACCCGTACAAGCCAACAGCTATTGCAGTTTGGAAGCCAAGATTGACCGAATCATTTTATACTTACGGTCTTTCGTCATATGCATGAAATAAATTTCCATCACTTATGTGACGAAAAGAAATACCGAAGAAAAAAATCTTCCTTTCCTGCAGTTCTGTTTTTATTTCAATTTACACCGTTTAAAAGGCATAAGGAATGTAATAATAAAAATATAGCAAGGAAGAAGAGTTTTAAAAGTACTTTTAGCATTTGTGACGTTTTAGCAAGGCGCATTAAAGATGGTGGCACTAGACGAACAACAATGTTCTGTACATTTGATTGTCAAAGCAAAGTATTGGGAAACTAGAAAACAAATAATGAATTCGCTTTGTTTCGTTCTGATCTGACAGCCACATCGACACGGCTAAGAAAAAAAACTCAGCTGATTTACCAACACCACCTTTAATAGATTCGCCTTGCGATTTAGTCTCACAGTTTTATTTCCATATTTCCATACTCTGCTTTCCTATTATCATTCAAATAAATTAAAAATCAAAACTAGTTTTATAAAAGTTTTATTTTCTATACCGTAAAGACGTGTAAAATTCTGATTAAAACCTGAAAATATTTAGATTTTAGTCTTTAGATGTTAGCTCCATGAAAACGGGTGTGTATAATTGTGCAAATAGCGGATAGTTGAGCGCAAGTACCGCCAAGTTCCTCTGCCATTCTTTACTTCAAGGAATGAGGCTGTTCCAATATTCACCGTTAGAAGGAACCTAACCAATTTCGAATAAAACTAGTGCATTATTTTAGAGGAGTTTCTGTGCGCTTATGTTCAAGTACCGCCAAATACTTTGGTCACATAACGATAGGATATATTTCTTTATTTTTTTTTAGAAAGAGCACACTTCACATAAGCAAATATTTGAAATATAAAATTGATTTTTAATTATATTTGAATACGTGATTTTTACGTGCAGTTTCTGCATGTTTGCTATGTTTTTAACATGCGGAATATCACCCGCAGCGCATTTTTCGGTCGTTCACAGTAGGAAATTTACAATTTTCTAATTACACAATTTGAGTGTGTAGAGCATAGTGGTGCTATGTGGCAGCTCTCTGCAGGCTATATATGGAGGTATGTATGTACGCATGTGCTTATATCCTTTACGTATATAGTTTTACGGTAATTTATGTACTTCATACATATAAACATGCATTCGTATTTATAAACGCATATGTGTAAATGCATGTGCAATTAAAAATTCTTACTTATATTAGTGAAATAAAATGCGTATATGGAAATCAAAGATTGATTAAAATATGTACTAGTGTATTAGAGTTCACATCTTTATTTTCTATTCGTTAAAATCGTCACTCACTTACCTTGCTTCCGCTATTGGAGTAAAGGAATTTCTGAAGCTTCTTGGCGCGATTTTTATGACTACACGTTGCGTTTTATTGTATCTACTTCAGTTTTCTTTTTTTTTTGTGTGTTCCTGCTAACTAAATTCCCTAATTTTCTTTAAAATTTTTATATCGAAGACAATTTTATTCCGTTTTAGCTTAATTTCGCACTTATTTCATTCCAATTTAATTGTTATTTATCACAAATGAAATTGGCGGTTGAAAACGTTAACGTCGATTTCGCTGCTGCCACTTCTACTCTTGCTACTGCGGTGTAAGGAATTTTAAATGTTTATAAATCGATAAAACGGCTCGCATTCGCTTACACAGTTTGGCTTAAAGAGCTCAAACTTCGCTCATTCATTACTCATCTCTCTTTCTGTTTTGTTGTGAAGGGGGGCGTCGAAAAAACACGGCGAAGGGGGCGACCACTGGCATAAGCAGGAAACTGTTGCCCGGTATAAAAGTCCTTATACTCTCTTTTATTTGCATTTCAGTTATCCTTACATTCGTCGAAATTGCCGTTAGGGGGCGCTTGAGCCGAAAAATAGAGCATGCGTACTACGATTTTGCCAATGACAAATCATTTCGAAAATCGGTAGTGCTGAGAAGTGATGAATATACCCAAATTTGCGCTTGTAAATGTTTTACAATTGGCATTTAAAGACATTCCATAAAAGTCCAGTTTCATGCTATAACTCTAATGGTAGCAACGCCTGTTGATTGCGTTCAAGATAAATCTATATTTGACATTCAAAAAACCAAATCACAAGAAAAAAAACAAATCACCATAGCCTTTTCTCTTCAGGGCGATTTGAGTATCTAGGGTAGCACCATTAAAACCAGTTACGTTATTTTTCGCGATTTTGACAAGTCTGACGTTAGGCTCCTTTTCAATACACAACACAAACGAACAAAACAAATGTTAACCTTGATGTAGTCAACAGCCTGGTTACTGTGATCATGCCTTGCAATAATTGGTTCATTATATCGATTATGTCCTGAGGCCCAAATTAGCTGGATGCAATTGTGCATTCCTAGTAGATTCAGTTTCTCGATACACTCGGAGGCCAGTGAGTACTTAATCTCATAAGATGATAGAGCCGCCTGACTGTCGTTCAGAATGGCAATTCGCTCATTCCGGAAATTGTAGTTAAAGTTTAACACTGCACACCGACAGATGTCATACGTCTCCGCTTGGAAGATGCTTGGAAAATTACCTATCGGCACAAAACGCTTGGTTCTGGGGCCATATATTCCGGCGCCTATGCCTTCTGGGTCTTCGAGCCATCTGTGTACCAATGTAGGGTACACTACTGGAGTTTCCTATCAAATGCAGTTTTACTCCAGCTTAACTTATCCTTCAGTTCAATTCTGCGCTTCTTTTCGAATTTGGTACTTTAGTAATATCATTTCTGGGTAGCTGGGTAAGTGGGAGCCTCAGCAATTCTATGTTTTTAGATGATATCATCTCTGGGTAGCTTGGTAAGTGGGAGTCTCAGCAATTCCATGTTTTTAGATGATATCACTTTTCAACTCCCAAAGCCTTCCCTGGTAATATTCAACAGGGCACGCTTCACTGATTGCTGAATAACTCTGTGAAGCGGTGTTGCTCAAGCATTACCTCTATCGCAGCTGTAGGGTAGGTCCGCATCGCCCCCGTGATGCACAGGCATGCTAAGCGTTGAAGCTTAGATAGTTACTATCGAGAGACTGGCTCTAGATGCGAAAGCGACCGCTCCATATGTCACCATTGCTATTATTATCATGTTGTACATCCATCTAATGATTCTTGGGCTACAGCCACAGGTTTTTCCTGGTAAACGTTTGCAGATCATGAGAGCTTTCGTAGCTTTGGACAAGGTTGCATCACGTACCTCTTCCAGCAAAGCTTGGCATCCAGCACAAGGCCAAGATACTTAACTTCGCTGAACAAAAAAAAAATAGTTTTGCATGATAGAAATCTTTATATTGACCTTTAAGCACTCCATTACTCATCTATTTGTATACTGCAGCTGCATAGTTCACAAGTGTCAAATATGGTTGACATACGACGGCATTTGAAAAAATTGTAAATCTTCTGATAGAGTGATTAATTTTGCGCCACTTTATAGTATGCATACCTTATGAATCCTACGTCTAGAAGCACTCCTCACTCCCTTTAATATTATTACTGCTGCTTAAAAGCAAAAGGCCGTGAGAAGCCGCAATCACTTTTGCAAACTCTCCACTTTATCACTCTCCACTTTTACGCATTGTTCGTTTGCTCTGATCCGCTCAGATTTCACCGTTGTTTACTTGTCGGTGAATAGCAGCGTTTTACATATCCATATAACTGAATGGCTATGTATATGCATTTGTATGTGTGCATAAAAGTATGTAAGCAACGTGCTGTATACCGTATTTACTTACCTGCTGTTGCTTATCTTCTCATGCTTGCTAGTTTTGTATATGGCTGCTGTATCTGGCTTTCATATTTCTATTCCGCCTCTCAATTTTATTTTACTTTCACGCTATTCTCCATTCGACTACCTACATAAGCTCGTTTTATTGCATGTTTGGAATTTTTTTTCGTATACTTAACCACTTAACGAGTATTTGGTTTGTGGTTTAACTGGCAATGATGGATTTATAAACATCGATGACGGATGATTTTTATTTTGATACAACTGTATGTTTGTCATATATGAAATCGATAATTTTTAGATATCGTGAAGGAATAAAATGTACGTATAACGGTGCAACATATGTATGTATATCAAATAGCGCGGTGAAAAGAAAAGTATTTATTATTGCGCGAAAAGCGTATAAAGAGGGGACGCTTGAACTCAATCGAACTAGAGATTAAAGTGTAAAAATATTTGATTAAGGAGTTATATACGTTAGCGGGCCGAAAAAAAGCGAAAAGAAAACTTTTAAACTTATTGATCTAAAAATTTGCACACATATTGTGTTATCTTTTAACTGTATTTTAAGACTCAGTAAAAATATTTATTTGAAAAGGAGCTACAACTGATCTCCGGGAACTCCTCTCAAAAAAGAAGTTTTGCGGTGACCATTATATCTCTGAACTGGATCCTCTGAAATTAAAAAACCAAACAGTTTTCTTTAAAGTAATGTGAAATCTAGTAATTAATCGAGGGAGTAGGCAAAATAAATTTTTTTGACAAATGACGGTTTCTCAAAAAAAAAAAAAAAAAGATTTTTGACCAAAATTTCGGTCTTAAATTGTTTACAAAAAAAATATTTATGGATGAGAAAAGATCTTCGACTAATTACTAAAAAATATGGTTAAGAAGCTGATCGGTTTAGCCGTTTTCGAGTAATGTTGGTCACCGACTGTGAAAACAGCATTTCGAGAAAAACGCGTTTAAAAGTTTGCCTTGTACTTTCAAGCACTCTGAAAAGCTTTTTCAAATTTGCATGTAACCTCGAAAATATGCACCGGGACGATATTAAATTTTCTGTGTGTGTTCTTAAATATAAGTACATTAAAATTAAACAAAAAAATCGATTTTTTGAAAACTCTACTCGTACTGTATGTAATAAACCCTTAAGTTTCTTATTGAATATAATATCGTCTAAACAGTGGCCAGATTTCTCTAGCTAAAACATATCCGAAGGTTAAAAGTTTCTGCCGCAATTCGTGCTCGATAAGTTTAGTTGCATACAAAATTGGCGCCCACATCCTTTAGCAGGTGCTTAGCCGAGCTCCTCTTCCAATGTGTGGAACCTGTATATCTCTCTTCTTTTTAATTTCAATTAATATTTTTTTCAAAGATGTACTTATACATACTTATATATGTACATTTTGTTTTTTTGTTAAAAGGCGTTGTGGTACCACACTACCCTCAAGTGGCCTTCTGAAACCAGGCTGAGCCTGTTTATTTCCATCACCTCTTGCCGCGGAACTACCACCAAGTATTACATCGCTTAGAGGGAAGACCATTAGCCACCGCTGCTGAGTCGCAACCTTTTAAGACGCCTCATCTCTTTCATAACCTCGCAACATATGATGCACGTATGTTTCCGGCGAACGAGGTTCTCCAAAGGTTTGTTGAATTTTTACTTTTGCAGAACGGAAGCGCGAGCATGTGAAGAATATGTGGTGGACGTCCTCCATAGTATTTTCGTCGCAATAATGGTTGTCGCCGTGGTTAAACCTGTATCGGCTCCCCTCCAGGAACTCCAAAAAAGGGCCCTGTACCCCGCTTAACTTTTTTAAGCCCAATACACATTTTTTTGTAGATATTAAGATATTATTTGAATCATCTCAATGTATAAAAATGCCAAAGTAAACACACAGATGTAAATAAAACAAATGGTTTTGACGTTATTCATATCGACGGCGAAAAAATCAGCTGTGTACTTTGAAGCATCCATGTCCACTCAAAAACTGGATCAGGTAAGAGTCCACTTCTCCATGTGGCCGCGTTAGCCAAAGCTTTAGGTTGGCAGTGCATTTATGCGTCCACCGCCCTTGTGCAGAGTTATCCCGCCCTTGTTTGCCACTCATCGATGCAATTCTTTCGTACCGCCGCACGAGTAGACGAGTTTATAGGCCTCTGTGTTCTCGCGTTTTCGGCAGCTTCCATTGCTAATATGTCTAGCGGGTACAAGCCAGATATAACTAAGGCTGCATCGGCATAGATGACTAGATGTGAAACTCTTTTTCTCGTGAGAGCGCTGAAAAATGTGCATTTTTTATAACATTCGCCAATATTGCCACACCGGTAGAAACATGAATTGGGTATTTTTTAAACAAAGGTCTGGAATTTTTAGTTTCCACACCACCTTTGAGGTTAGTATTTAGTGTGCGGTTGCCCAATAGCCTTATATCACTCGTAAAGACCTACATATACTAAAAATAAGCACAATCCGTATGAAATATGTACATAAATAAGCCAAAAATTTAACAATTTATATGTAAATGAAATTATTTAAAACTGATATACATAAGTAATTTAATAATAATAAAGTTATGAACCCGAAAAACATAAGTTATAATTAAAAACATGACTTATTGCGATTTTTTAATATAACACAGAAAGTAACAAAAAACAAAAATTCTCAAACAACGTACAGAATAAGTTAAAGCAGATTACCTTTAATTTTTGTAAAATATCTCAAACACAAATTCAGTTCCCTTACCTACGCTTTTCAACCATAGAATATTTACGTATATACAAATTTACATAAACCAACACACAGTTTTCAATAAAATTACATTATGTACATAAGACTAATTAAAAGTAGAAGTCGAAAAGGATATAACGAGCTTTGGATTCTACAAACTCACTTCAATTCACTTCAAGTTTTGAAACGTCCTCATGGGCGCGCTCTCTCTCAAAATGAATAAGTTTCACATCTAGTTATCTATGACATACGCGTAGTGCGCACAACCGGTAGGCAGACTGTAGACCTCGAAAGTATGATACACGATGCGTTTTGTTCACCTTAAATGGTGCACCATACAAAATTTGGCCTTTCGCGACATTAGCCAGAAGCTGACGGCGAGTTTTTTTTGGTACTCGTTCGTTTAACATCAGCCTCGACAGCGTCGTCGTAGTGATGGATGCTTTTTCGCTGGCGTACTCCAGGTGTACTCTGAAAGACATACTTAAATACAATACATAAATATGTATGCATTGTGTTCTTATCTCCCAAAATGACACTTATTGTTGTTCCACAAAACCATCATTCGGAAAGTATGTACTTATGTTTCATCGCTGAAGGTGAATATTTTTCGAACTCATGGTAGATAATAAATTTTAATTTAGCAAACAATGCTTATAACAGTAAATTCTTTTTTCAAATTTGACAGTTGTGAGTTCACTAAGATACTCTTTTAAATTTAAGGGTATTCGTACATTCTGCTATTAAACAAAAAGTTAGCCGAGTCAAAAAATATTCCTAAATTTATTTACATATTTTATTTTTATTTTATTTATATATGTATATATATTTATATATTATTTTATATTTATTTATTGTTTTTTATTATTATTTAATTTCCTTGTTTCCATCTTCCTCATCCATTTTAATTTTCTTTCCAGTTGTCATTTATTGCTACACTGTGCCAAGTTCATAAACTATGTACATACACATTCGTAACGTATGTATACGTTCTCTATAGACTGGTTGTAGGGTTTCTTATGGTATACACATTTTCAGTTTTGCTTTGCTACCACTTTATTCAACTTTATCCGCTTAACACACGACAAATGTATGCATGCGTGTTCATGCATGCCAGTATGTATGAGATACCAACTTGATGTACATACACACCCTGTTTGCGATAACTATCAGCATTGTATGCATTGAGACATTATGCACATTCCTGCCTGTCGAGCGATTTTTGTCGTATACTGTATGTGTGCATATACCTTAAGCGACTGTGAGAAATATGTACTCCTCGAGACATTCATTTCTATTTCATGATGTAGCTAGCTGCCAATGTTAAAATTTGATTGTATTGCATGTACATATGTTTGCATGTATTTTTCCCACTCATATTTCTTTTACTCACAGTATATGCATATACACATGCATAGCTAAAGGTGTATATGTGCACTCGCGAGTGTACAGAAGAGGTCGCTTTGGCTGGGTTCGCTTCGTTTCAATTCGTATTCGGCTTTGTCGCGTCGTCTTTGTGTTGAAACCAGCCTGTATGCTTGTATGCCTGTATGTTACATATGACACACACATGTAGCTGCCTGAATTCTATGAAAACTAATGAACAATTATTTTTGTTTCCGTTTCTACTGCAGTGTATTTTTCGTTAGTCATTTGAAATGAGACTTAGTCACCGTATGACTTGGCAAATGGTTTGACACTTAAGTAAATTTTGCAATACATACAAAGGTATTTACAAATTTAGCTTCGTTTACGCTCACTATTTTTCTACCATGCATGCGAACCTCCCGAATGACTTTTATCACGTACAAAAACCACTGTTTCCAATAAATATGTAAATGCATTCGGTAGGCAGGTATATCAATGCATGTGGCTTTTGCCTGCGCTAGCGGCTGTTAAGAAATACAATGTTATTTAGAAATTGTTGGTGCTTCTCCTCAACAACAATGAGTGTTGGATAAGCGACACAAATGGTGATAGTAATGATGAACATACAAATCAAATGTATGTATGTAGAGAGAGATTTTATTCCTATGTGAATACCCATATTCACTGTCATATCGATTTTAACTGTTGGTGGGGTTATGCGCTCACTCACCTAACTTTTCTAAAGAATAATGGATGGATTGTCAGACTGAATAGGGAGTATGGATGTTGCTAACACTTCACACATTCACGGCATATGGCTAATGAGTGGCAATCAATATCCTTGACTCCGAGCAATGGAATACCTTATAAATATAAGTATGTATGTATGTAAATGTGTGTATGGCTGTAATAAGCACTAAAATTGTTAAAGTATGATCAAAAACAAATGAGATTATAATATTTTAGTTCATCGGTATGTGAGGTTGCCATCTTAGTTATATGTATGCCACGTTCGAACGGTGGTTCGGAATTCCGAATAAATTTGTGTTTAGAGTAGCCCACATGATAACCGCTATTTTCTTTTAAAATTTTTATATTCTATAGGGCTGAAATCAGGGTAGTTTTCTTACCAGCTCAAAGATTTTATATCCAATTAATCCTTCTACTTATCGATATTTTTTAAGCAAAATTTATTAAGCCAAATTTGTCTCGCGGGTAAATTTGCACCAAATATTGGCACACAGATGCCACAGATGTTGTGTGCAAAGGGTCTAGAAACCAATAGTGACAATAAGTTTAGTTTACAGTTGGAAGAAAGTAGATATTTGTACGCCAAAAACATGGACTTCACGGATTTCAGATATGCAAGTTGAATAAGTGGTAAAATTGTTAATATTTTCTTTTTCTATGATTTTTTTTAGAATTGATCTCCTTAGACCTTTAATTACCCTCTGTACGAAAAAGCTGGCTAATAACTAAAAAATATTTAGTTTTTAGTCAATAAATAAGAACTGCTAATAAATGTTTGTTATGGGGTTAGGGGTAGTCAGAGGCCAGAAAAAATGATGATTTTCAATATTTTTTTTCACTAGTCAATTACTTTATTTTACAAAAATAAAAACATAGCATTAATACATCATTTTGCGACTTGACTTTAGAAAAATGTCAAAAAAAAAATTAATAATTGCAAAAGTTATAGCTGTTTGTGTGGAGCCCGTTTCTCCAGAAGTCCCTTGCCGTGATCATCACAAGTCCTTGGAGATTCATCTAAAATCAATCGGACAAGAAAAATTTGTTTTATTAATAGATAATCTTGTGCTTGAACGTAGCTTTGTTTTTCAAAATTAGCAATATGGCGGCCTCAGAAATTAATTAATTGTTTACAAAAAATCGAAATTAAAAAAAAAAATCCTTCGATCAGGCACGTTTTTTTTATGTTTTTCAAAAGCTATATAAATTTTATTGAAATATACTAAGCCACTTTTAAATTACGCATTTAAATTTTTGCTATTGGCTCCGGAGCGTCCGAGAGCCCTTTGTTAATTGTTGAATAACTCGAAAAGTATTTGTCGGATTCGCTTTAAATGTTCACACAATATTTTTAAGATAGTATGCTTTAAGAAAATGCAAAAAAATCCACTTTTTTTTTAAATTCTGACTACCCCTAACCCCTTATGTCAGATGATCGCCCTAATATGTAACCATCGACGCACGAAAGTACCTTTAATTTTTTGCTACTCGGGCGAACTCGAGTGAAATAGAGATTTTTTTTTAAATATTTTTAATACCGTATACATTTTTTTTATACCAATACATTGATTGCAAAACATTGGTACAATTTTATTTTTCGAAAATAAGGTGAAAAACGAGAACTTATTAAGAAAATGTTGTCGGAGGAGCAAATTTACCTACAGGATTTGCTTGGCTTTTCAGCTAAAATGTTAGCAAACTTTAGAAATGAACACCAAAAAGCGAAAGGGCAGGCCGCAAAGACACCAAAAGCAAAAGGACAAGCCGCAGTACTGGTTTTAGCGCGTGAGAAATCCAAAAATTAGAAGCACAAAAATATTAGAAACCTGCTAAACCTTAATGGAGACTCGTCTCAAATTAGAAAGAAGCTCATTACAGCTAAACTTCATGGAAACAGCCTGAGAAAGGTAGCAATTCTGCAGCCACAACAAGTAGAGACCAGATTAAATATTGCTAATGTAGGTGTAACCAGTTCAAAAGTGGCGAAACGTTGTTGTTGTTGTAGCAGCATAAACATTCCCCATATTTAATACGGGGAATGCTAATGGAGTGACAGTCCTCGGCCGGATATAAATCCGGGTCGCTTCGGTAACGTAGAACCGACTGTCGTGGCGAAACGTCTTATGATCCGATGAAACCAAAATTGTTATATTTGGTTCCGGAGGGCGCCGACAATATGTCACCAGGACAATAAAGCGCAGAGGTGAAAAAATATATGGAGCTGCTTCTCCTACTACGATACTGGTCCATACTAGATAAAAAAAGAAATGGAGCCAAAAATGCCCCATAGGGAGTAGAAGATGCTTCTGAAAACCGACATGCTACGACATTCGGTTCTACGTTACTGTAACAACCCGGATTTATATCCGGCCAAGGACTGCTGCTCTAGCAACAAGTATTGGGAATGTTCGGTAGACCCAGGAAATTGCCCGACTCCTTTCACTGCAATTCACTTCCATGAAATTGATTTTGCATCCAGCTGAGCGCACACAACTTCTTCCCAATCAAATGATGTTCAATCTGATACACTTTAGCATCGTTATATACTTTAAGAGCGCACTTTCACTGTTATCAAGTGTTTTTTTTTTGTTGCTATGGCTTCTATGCCCAGAAACAATGTGGGTTGTTGTAGCAGCATAAACATTTCCCATACTTACATAAGGGGAATGTTGCTGGAGTGACAGTCCTTGGCCGGACATAAATCCGGGTCGTTTCGGTAACGCAGAACCGACTATCGTGGAAACGGGTGGGTGCTGTAAGCACCTTTTTATAATAATTTTTAGCTCCTCTTTCCTTTTCGATGTCGACTTATATCTGCCATTAAGAAATAAAAACTTCAGAAAGACCGCATCTCCTTTATTCAGAACGCGTGAGCGACGTTCTTTTTTCTCCAGATTCCCGATAAATTGTTCAAAATCACCCTATGGATGGCTCCAAAGTGAAACTATTCAAGGTGGTGGCAGTCGAGCAATAACAAATTTTTTTGAATAAGCGCTGTCAAGGGAATAGAAGAATGGTTAAGTCTATAAACGATAAACAATTCGCCACCCCCGTTATTTTCGCCGCAATAATACCAACTTTTAATTTTTTAAATCGACCAATCTTCGATATTGTGTGGGCACTTGGCATTTGCACTTTCTTTTTGAGAATGAAAGTAAACAAAACGAATTTACAAAATTCACACAAAAAAATAAGACAAAACGCGTTTTTCCTTAAAGTAGGTATGTATGCAATTGAACCATTTAAAAATTTAAAAAAATTGCAAGGCTATCAATGCCATACCAATAACGAAAATATTTCCCACGCCGTATGGTATCACTCAACGATCGCCTACTCGCTTATACACGCGCATTAATTTAAAATTTAACGACTTTAAACGCTGCCTGCATTTCCGTTTCAAACTACCTCGCATGCCTCTATGGATTTACCATACAAACACCCGTGCATATGACCGCAGTTGCTGTATAAAGAAGCTGTCGATCGAAGTAATAACGCGAGGTTGGAGATATGATTGTATGCTGAGAAAGAAAATAATAAACTGATTAGCAAAGGAAAATATACGAACGAGTACATACCTATGCATTCAGTTCAGAATGGCCATCACAACAAACACGCATATCCCACGAACACCTCTTTCAAAAAGCCGGCACATAGTTCCCCCCACTTTGCAGACGACGAAATTGGCGCCAATCGGTCAAATTGCGCGAGCAAGTAAACAAAAGAGTAACAAATAAGAAGATGAAAAAAAAAATGAAAACAATCGTTGATTGCTGCCATTCATCCCATTGAAAATTGTATGGGTTTCACGCAGCGCGCGAAGGCGGGTCAGGTGTTACTGTTGTATTTTGTTTTGATTGCGGTTTTAGGTGAATTTCTTGATGATTTCGATTTCGCACCACCACCACCACAGAAGGGGGGGAAAATACACTGCTATGCATAGCGGTGGAAATCAGCTGAGGCGGCTAAAAAAGTGTAACGCAACCTTTGTTTTGATTTTGATTTGTTTTTGTACGCTTCTTTTGACTTGTATACCAGCAATGGACAACATAAACAGCCGCATAATATTTCAGGAAGTAGGCAATGTTGATAACAATTTAAGGTACAATTCGCAAAGCATAGGGGAATAAAGGCGCGCTCGCAATTCAACAATATGTCATGCAATTTTTTGCAATGAACCAAATGTCCAATTTTGATACTAGAAAGCAAACTAATGAAATGTTTATTTACTGCAAATAAAATTTAAAATTACATATGTATAAATAATTATATAATGGGCGCTGACACCCTATATTTGGTGTTTGTCGAGCTCCTCCTCCTATTTTTGGTGTGTTTCTTCATATTTTCTACAAATAGAGGGACCTACAGTTTTAAGCCGCGTCCGAACAGCAAATGGTTTTTTATGAGAAACTTTTTCATGACAGAAATGCACTCGAAGTTTCGCTATTAGAAACAACTTTTTCTATCATATGATGTTTAACGCACGGAAACTCAAAACCGTGCACTTCCGAATGTTAGTCCCTTACCAATTCATTCCCCTACGGCGGCCGGCTTTATTTCTTGTAACAGCAGAAACATTCCCCTTAAACATTTCTCACATGCTGCGTGAGTGACAGTCCTTGGCCGGATATAAATCCGAGTTGTTCCGATAACGTACAGTCGATATTCCTGCCATAGATTGTGTGTATGTATGTGTATTTGTATGGTTACGTACGTGGGTGTGTAGATGTAGAAAATGTA
Source organism: Anastrepha fraterculus (assembly GCA_037575425.1). Lineage (NCBI taxonomy): Eukaryota > Metazoa > Arthropoda > Insecta > Diptera > Tephritidae > Anastrepha > Anastrepha fraterculus. The sequence continues at coordinate 22,892 of JAYXIM010007091.1, read as the reverse complement.
TATCCGTTTATTCAGATGAAACCTTTTTGAAACTTTATCGCGATTTCTCCCATTTGCCAAAATTTTTAAACGCAATTTTTATATTATATTTATATAAAAAATCTTAAGTTCCAATTAAACCGCAGAAGTACCTCTACCTCAGTTATTGATGTCGAATATTTAGACAAGTCGTAGCGTCAAATAAGCGTCAACTGCAGTCGTTGTATAATACAAGCACAAAATTAGTACAAAAACAAAAATTCAAAATAAAAGGCAAATAATCAAAGAAAACCAGCAACAACCCACAGTGAGCTCTGAACGAACTTTCAAGCGACCAACAGCAATAAAATTCAAATCCGTTCGTGTTGTTGGCACTTCTCAACTTTGTCGTACAGTGGAGCTAGAACGAATATTTCTTCTTACTTCCGAAAAAAAAATCTGTTAAAATGTGTGCTATGCGGTTAAATGTGTATTTTGTAATTTTGCCTAATGTTTGCACCATTTAACGCAAAATAAAATTTTTTTTTATTATTTTATGGGCCTTATAAGGCGTTTGAGGGAGCGAATTCCTGTAAAAATTACAGATTTTGGGGCAGATCTCATGAATTTTGCACCACTATAACCCACCATATCTTTATTCCTTAATTTTCAGCGAGTTCCTGGCCAATATTTTAACAAATTTGACCGAACAATCAATGCATCCATCTGAAGGACTTTTGGAGTGACTTGTTTCCAAAACTCAAATTACATCTTAGAGGCGCCCGTTTTCAGTCGTTGGAAGACCAAAAAGAAAATTTGCGGAGAGAACTGAAATCAGTTCCGGAAAATGCGTTTGAAAAATATTTGCTTGATTGAAATATTCGTTTAAAGAAGTGCTTTATTTCAGAGGTGGCCTATGTACATATGTGTGAGCTTTGAATGCAATATATACATAAATTAAAAAAAAATTATCCATCAGAAAAATATATGATTGAACATTAAATAAAAAAAGTATCCATCACAAAAATATATGATTGAAGATTTTGTAAGCAAACAAATTTATTTTTTGTAGAAATTTGCCTTTTGTGCACGTTTGCCCTTCAGAACCGGTTTGAAATTTGCAGTTTATAGTCCGATACGATAAAATAGAAAATTAACCAATGAAAAAGAAGAATTTATAAGTATATTTATGGTAATTTTTTTGACAACACAAAAATATTTAAACAATCTCAGTTGATATATCTTCTTCTACCGGTTTTTGGAAGTTATGACAAATTTTGTGTTCGTCAACTTTTTTGCTTTTTCATTCCTTGAAAGAGAATATTAGGTTACGCTCTTGATTTGAATTGCTGGCTGGTTTGCTAATTTTGCTATCGAACACAACTAACATATTCCGTAAAAGCTCAATCGGTTCATTCAAAAGGGTTAAATTTTAAGGGCCGATGTTGAATGTGAACCACACCTAAACGTCAAGTTTTTTTCTGCACTTCATTTGACATTTTTCAATTTCAGACTAACTCAATTTGAACCATGGAAAGATACACAATCGAGCAACGTGTTAAAGTTATTCCGGCTTATTATGAAAACGGGCGTTCAAATCAAAATGCATATCGCGCACTTCGTGATTTTTTCGGTCAATTTAATCGTCCAAATTTGAGTACAATCGGAAAAATTGTGCAAAAGTTTGAGCAAACCGAGTCTGTAGGAGATGTGAAAAGACCAGTGCATGCTCGTACAGCTCGTACTGCAGAAAATATTGCTGCTGTTCGCGATAGTGTGTTTGAAGAGACGTCCACCTCAACTCGTCGTCGTGCCCAACAATTGCACCTCTCACGCTCGTCGTTGATGAACATTATGCATAAAGACTTGCATTTACACGGTTACAAAGGGCAATTGACTCAAGAACTAAAGCCTCTTGACCATTTCAAGCGTCGTCAATGGTCAGAATGGTGTCAGGAAATGGCAACAGTGAATGACCAATTTTCGAAGAAAATCATCTTCAGTGATGAGACACATTTTCACCTCAGTGAATTCGTCAATAAGCAGAATTGCCACATTTAGGCGAATGATAATCCAAGAGTGATTGCCGAAAAACCAATGCACCCACAAGGAGTGACTGTTTGGTGCGGTTTATGGGCCGGCGGCATCATTGGGCTGTATTTTTTCCAAAATGAGGCCGGTCAGGCAGTTTATGTGAATAGTGTTCGCTATCGTGAGATGATAACGAACTTTTTATGGCCCGAATCGGAAGATATGGATGTGGACGATATGTGGTTTCAAGAGGATGGTGCCACTTGTCACACAGCTAGCGAAACAATAGCTCTTTTGCGCGAAAAATTTGATGGCCGAATAATCTTACGTCGCGGCGATGTCAATTGGCCGCCAAGATCATATGATTTGACACCGTTAGACTTCTTTCTTTGGGTTTATTTGAAAGAAAAGGTGTACGTCGATAAGCCAGCAACAATTTACGAGCTAAAGGATGAGATAATTCGGCACATTAACGGCATAGAACCTCAATTATGCCTCAGCGTCATCGAAAATTTGGACCATCGGATGAAGGTGTGCCGCCAAGGCCGCGGCGGCCATTTGGCCCATATTTTGTTCCATTTGTAATTGAGCCATACCAATATTATCATAATAAAGATAAATGACAATTATTTCCTAAAAAAATTGATTTTATTAAAAATCAACACCGACCCTTGAAACTTTACAACCCTTTATATACACCAAGGCGATTTGTATGCCCATAATTTTCATATTTTTTGTAAGCTTGTGCCGCTATTGCAATGTCGATTCATAGATGCCGCCTTCTTTTTCACACAATTTAATTTCTTGATTTTTTTAATTTAGTTTTTTTTTAAATAAACGCAAAATAAAAGACAAGAATCCCTTTTCTTATGTTTATGCCGGCAGTTTTTCTTATTCACTATTTATGGAAAGAACCAAATGAAAATTTATGGCTCCCTTGGGAATATTTAAGAGCTTTTTTATAAAGAAAACTCAGTACTTGAAAAAATAATTTTTCCAAAATTATTAATTTTTATCTTACAGAAGTTTTTGTGCATAAATTTAAGAATATATTTACTGAATTGATATAGTGAACCGACCTAGCCAAATTTATGTTCTGTTATGAATATACATACATATGTATGTAGGATACTTGTTGAGTGTCAGTTTTTCACAAATTCTTTCCAGGAATATTATATGAACAAATTTATGAACGCAATTTTAGGGTAATGAGATTTATGCCTTCAGAACACCCACCAAGCTTATAACGAGAGTCATCTGACTAATTTTTCTAGAATACTGAGATATTGGATTTTTATAAACAGTATTTCATGGGTATTTAAATACCCTTTACAATCAACATTTATCTGGATTGTTGCTTGTTTGGGAATACAATTATCATTTACGATAATTTATTCAAATAAAAAAATAAAATATCCTGATAAATATTTTATATACCACCCATTTTCCCATTATCTTATCGCCCTGCATATGTACAATTATTTTCAACGGCTTATGCCCATAGTACCAATTACGTGCATACAACACAACGACCAAATTGCCCGGTTGCCTGTTTGCCATGAACAGAGTGGAAAAAAATTCCACATCGTATAGCAACAATATTACAACCTTAGCTACAAACCGACCCAACAATATATTTAGCAACACTGAGTTTCAGTGGTGAAGCCACAAAGCGAAGCATCACATAAAAAGGGGAAGAAAATATAAACGAGTCAAGAAATGGGGGAAAATATACAGAGTACACAGGGTCAAACTGAGCGTACATTCATTTGTATATGTATGATTATGTTCCGCAATTATCTCTTTTATATACAAGTAAATAGCGTGTGGAGACTATAATAGAGGATTTTCGCTTTAAAAATTAGTTTTACACTGGTATTTGAACAAATTTCTATTGAAGAATACTTAGTTACACAACGAAATACTTCGTCTGGCCGCCTTCTTCTAGAAGGTAAACCAGTGCAAAAATGCAAACGTCTCTAGCACACCCTGTAGCGAATAATTTCGAAATAATATGAACTGAAATGTATATAGCACACAAGTAAGCATTGAAGTAGACTGGCGACATGCAGGCAACCGACAATCGACAACCGACAACGGGTAGTATAGATAGCAATAGCCCGTGCAAATGAGTGCTGTGTGTGAGTATCAGATAAAGCGCCGATTGAGTGTGTGTAAGCGGGAAAGCAATAAGAAACTGCTGTGAAGTAAATAGATGGTAGGTATGGAGGAGACGAAGCGATACAATGAGTGCGTTTGCCAAACGAGTGACGATAGTTGAAGTAGAAGGTTGTAAAATGACATTTCAACCGTTTCGGTGATCAAAGCAAATTGATTAACGCGCCAAAAGTAGGCAAAAAATACCATTGGAAGTGCAAAGAAATGTCAGCGTCAAGTGCAACACTGCACCCAAGTGTCAAATTTGAAGCTAATAAGGACAAAAATAAATAGTACAAATTTATGTGGAGTGAAATAGAAAAAAAATCCAGTTTTGTATGCATATAAATGTATAGAGAAATCCAAGTAATGTGTAAAAAGTCTCTATTCAATAGAGAACATATTGTATAGAAAAGAGAAATTCAAATACATTCACAAACAACTTTTATATACGGCAAACATATAAGTGTTCGAATTTCGGTGGAAATGGTATAAAATATAGAAAAACAAGTACAAGGCAAGGCAGGCAAAACGCAGAGACAAGTAATGCAACAACAAAAAGCGAACTGTAAAAATACAGGGTTGTATGTGTGCAGCTAATAAAATAAAATAACTCGAGCCAGTTCACCACACCTCAGCCAACACACAATCAGCAATGCGGTAGACAGAGAGAGCAAGGCCTATATACAATACTTACGTTGGATGTGTGCGTCATCTCACTTTGGCCTTGTTTGACAGTTCACTGTATTTGTATTTGACTTGGGCACAGTCGTATCTGGGTAATATTGGTAGTGAGTTGTGGCAATTAAGTGTAGATTTTAATTTGTGCAATGCTGGTTAAAAAGTTTTCGACAATGGTGAAGAATATTTTAAACTTGATAATAAATTCGGGAAAATATCAAAATATTAATAATTTGTATGCAGTGCAAAATAAAGTTAGTGTTTTATGAAGGAAGTGAAATTGGTGCAAAAGGTGAATGTAAAAGCAGGCGCAAGGAGGTAAATATACCAAAACTTTTGTGCTGTGAATCTCTAGGCCTCTAATTTAAGAGGCCGCGAAAAACGACGAAATAATAAACTTGCCTCCTGCGACATCTTTGTCAATTTCACTACTAAAAGAAAATAAAATTTTATAATCGAATACAAAAATTTTTCAAGACGTAAAAATTGAATTTGATATAAAGACAAGAGCAACCAACAACAACGAAAGCAAAAGAGTGACATCGAAGTGAGAAGTGTCAAAAGCAAAGAAACAATGTTATAAGTAAATAAAAGAGGTGGAGAAGAAATATAGCAAAAACCAGAGACAGAGAAGTGGAGAAAAAAGTAAAATAAAAAAGGCAAATATATACTCGCTTCAAGGGTTTGTATGTGAAGCACCAATTGTGTGCCCATCTCTTTTTCTCATATTGCGTGTGGTAAATGATGAGCGAGCGTTCCAGTTGTCAAGTATTAAATGCAGCAACAAATTATATACGAGCGGAAACCCTGACGCCAGCGACAGTCAAAATAAACGATTGTAAATGGCAAGCTGGTTTTTACATTAATCGAAAGCAGCAGCAGGAAAAATATCAGCAACGGCTACAGCGACGACAAAACGAGTGCGAGTACAATCAGCGAAAACTCTCGGCTCGAAAACAATTTCACCATAGTTGTTGCCACCAGAACAACATTCAGAAAGCAACAAATGCTAAAATGTTGCAACAAGAGCAACGCCAATTAGCTTATGGCAAAACTATGCATGAATTAACATTCCCGAAATATAATCAAACAGCAAACAATTTAACAAAAGCTAAGAATATTAACAGCAACCCAACAACAAAAACATCTATAATGACCACTGTACTTGACTCTAGTATTCCTCGTCATCAGCAAATGCAACAGGATACCAACACGAACACAACAGCGAATTGTATGAATGACACAAACTTAGCATCGCCACCACCACCCCCAGCTTCACAAAATGTTGGTGGTTTGAGTGGTGGTACTCAACCTTCAACCATCGGGGTCAATTTACGCGTCACAGGCCAATGCAGCCAGGGTGGGCGTAAATATATGGAGGATTACTTCTCGGTGGCCTATCAACAATCGGAGAATGCCAAAGATCTTGAGTATGCATTTATTGGCATTTACGATGGACATGGGGGCGCAGAGGCGGCTACATTTGCCAAAGAGCATCTTATGATGCAGATAATCAACCAGAAGGCGTTTTGGTCAGATTCGGATAACGATGTGTTGCGTGCAATACGCGAGGGATACATTGCGACGCACTATGCAATGTGGCGGGATCAAGGTATGCGAAAAGAGAGAAAAAGAAAATTATTTTTTCATTAGCACCATTTTTAAGAGTACCTCAAAATGTAAGAACATCTCCCAAACGAAACTTGAACTTTTTTACTCCTAGTCTAAATCACTGTACCTGCTAATATTATATTTGTATATGTAACTGTAGTAGTTATAAAGTAGTAATGTAACAATAGTTACAAAATTACTAAATTTAATAGAGTTTGAGCGCCAGTTTTTCAGTTAAACTAAGTTTAAGTTACCAATTTTCGACTATTTAACTCAGTTTAAAAAATTCACCACAGTTAAATTAGCACTGTGAACTGGCACTTAGAGAAGTATGCATGGGTGAGAAATAGGGAAGAGGAGCGGATACAATCGATTTCAAAGACGTAATGTGAACTATCTATCACCGATTCTAGTATAATAGCTTTATTCTTTTGCACTCGACCTGCAAAAGAGCGTTAGGAGGTTATTGATTAGCGTGGAAATCAACAAAATAAGCTTCTCGATAAGTAGTGGTGTAGGGTAAAAAAGTGCCATTAAGGATGGGCTCCTGTAAAGTATTTGGGAAATTCTAGCTAATGGTTCAACTGTTGGACACAAATAAAATTAAGGCGCACGAGTCGAAGGGCCTGGCAGTCAGTGCTTCTTATTTCATGTAAAAATAATTGTATTGTTCTTTCTCGTCTTATAAATAAATAAAACCAAGGCACATTCCGTACGATTTGGTGGTTTGATTGTCAAAGTGATCTGCTTTTTTGTTGTTATTTCGTATTTTGGTTTGTATTAAGTTACAAATTTTGACATTCAAACCACCACATTTTCAAAACAAAGTACACGTAAAAGTAAAATCAAGGCGCATTCATTGAAGGTGGTGGCACTAGACCAAAAATAACATTTTGTACATTTAATTGTCAAAGAAAAGTATTGGCAAAGTATAAAACAAAGAATGAATTCGCCTTGTTTCACTCTGGGCTGACAGCCACATGGGCACGGCGAAAAAAGTAAATAAATCAGCTGATTTATCGATACCACCTTTAATAGATTCGCCTTGAGTAAAATACATGTAAATTTTGTTTATGTACTACTGCTACTTTCACCTTTAATGGCGTCGCCTTGAATAAAATGAAACGCCAAGCTGCTGAATACGCATAAAACGAGACAAAATAGAGCGACTGTAAGCAAACGTGGAAATAATGGATTTCGAGTGTTCTTTTGCAGGTCGGTTGCACAAAAATTCAGCTTATAATAAAAGTATGGAATTTACAATATTCAGGCAACGGCTTCGGCGGTCTCTTACCTTATAATTGTATATAAAGGCTAACAAATTTTCCACAACATTAGCCATTTCCTAGATCACCCTAGGTCTCTTTTATTCGTGTGATCGACGCGCATTCCATTCACTGTGCGGCTGATTGGCCCATATTGTATTGAACTTAAATCGATAATTTTTCTATTTTGCGCATTTCTTAAAGCAGCGCTAGTTTTTGCAAACCTAATAACAAATTCAATTTGTTAAATTATAATAATTTCGTTAATTGTTGTTCGCGAGAGGCTTACGAAAAAATAGAAATTTCACTAAATTTATTTATTCCTTGGCGGTCTGTATTTGAAAAAAAAGTACATATGTACATGAAATTTCACCATACAACGAACAAATGGTGCTGTCACAGTAAGTAACCTTAATTCGTGTGGATTTAAAATAAATTCTCCCCCCAAACGTTTATTAAACACACAGTGTACAGTGTGGGGAAGAATAATGCAGTAAAGGCACATTCGTAGTGGAATATTCCCGCACATAAAATCACATACCAAATACAAAATGTATGAAAATGAGAAACTGCAAAAGTAAAATACAGATAAAGTGGAGATATGGTGGAAGTAGCGCGACAACACTGGCATACATATGAGCGCCGAGCGCCGAAACGGGAGCGATTCGTATATCGATGATATGTGTTTGAATGAATGCCGAGTATTATAGCTCTGGTGATTTCACTTATGTAAAATGTTTGCCTTGCTACCCTTGCAATGAGCCAAAGAGAGCAAAATAGTGGTGTGTTTCTATACGTACGGAAAAGTTTCTGAAATATTATTTACTTTGCATGAGACTTTTTTAAATGGTGGAATGATGACACTGTACAGTGGTGGTTTATTATGGTAGGCGAATAATGTAGTGGTGTGTGGGTAGTAAATAGCTGAAAATAAATCCGACAATGCACAGAGTTTCAGTGAAATTTCTAGGTACTCGATTTGTGTGGTAACTCATGTTTTTCAATCTTATGAAAATTGCCGTCTGTGCTGAAGTATTAATGTCAGAATATATAGGAAAATAGCATTAAGAAAGAAAATTTTTTTTAAGGCATTTTAAGTTTATATGTTATGTATAAATAAAATCCTTAAAATTACCTACTTCTAATTTCTTACGAAATTTTAAGCTATACGTGTTTAAGGGATTATATGTATACAGTTAGAAGGCCAAAATACAGCGAATTTTACAGATTTTTTTCTGAGAAAACTTTTAAATTTATTGATCTAAAAATTTTTACATATATTATGTTATTTTTTAACTGTATTTAAGACTTAGTATTAGTAAAAATATTTATTTGGAAAGGAGCTACAGCAGATCTCCGGGAGCTCCTCTCAAAAAAGACGTTGTGCGGCACCACTATATCTCTGAACTAGATCCTCTGAAATTAAAAAAACCAAACAGATTTCATTAAAGTTATGATAAATCTAGTAATTAATCGAAGAAATAAGCAAAAAAAAATTTTTCGACAAAATGGCGGTTTCCCAAAAAAAAACATAAAAAATCGATTTTTGACCAAAATTTCGGACTTCAAATTGTTCATTTATTATATTTTATCGGTGAGAAAAAATCTTCGATTAATTACTAAAAAAATATATTTAAGACGCTCGTGTTAAAATTTGAGACTAATCGGTTTAGCCGTTTTCGAGTAAAGTTGGTCAACGACTTTGAAAACACCAATTTTGAGAAAAACGCGTTTAAAGTTTGCCTTGTACTTTCAAGCACTCTGAAACGCCTTTTCAAATTTGCGTGTAATTTCGAAAATATTCACCGGAATGATATTAAATTTTCTGTGTGTATTCTTAAATATATGTACATTAAGAAAGAAAAAAATGATTTTTGGAAAATTCTAACTGTATATAACCCATTAAGACCAATTACTTAATTCAAGGCCAATTTACAAAATTTTTAAATAAACGCTTTCTATTATTCAAATTGTCTTTAATATTAAAGTTTAGAAATCTTACAATTTTTTCACTGAAATATCATTTTGTTTAATAATGGGTTTACATATACATAGCTAGACTATCTACTTTTTCGAGTTTAACTCCCAATCCGTAATTAAAAGACGAGATTACCCATACAAAATTTTTCTCCCGAATCACGAGACTATAGAATAATTTGAGATTTTATTAATACTTTTCCCCAAAACACCTCTGTGTTTTCTGTGTTATCGATAATTATTATTACAAATGTAGGAAAAGAGGCTTGCGGAGATATTTCTAATACAATTTTTGTCAGTTATTATTAATTTTGCGTTCATATTACAGAAAAAAGCGTGTGGGTGTAGACGTTTGGGTCTGTTATGGCTTATTTATTATAAAATGTAATATCGAATTTCGCATGCATATTGCTATTGGAGGTATCATAATGGTATCAAAACGGCGCTTTAGTGCTTGAGGAGTGCCAGACTGGCACTTCAACCATTTCACCTACCTACCTAAACAAACCAAAATCGCTAAAATATTCCGCCAAACGACTTTCTACGATTAAAAACCCTTCAAAACAATCTTGACAGCTGATTGTCAATTTTGCAGCTAATTTGATATATGTAAACGGGTAGGAAGATTACTTTTTGTGGATTTATTGCTAATCACTGCATATGTGAGCATACTTTAAGTTAAAAAGAAAATACCACTGAATTGAAGGTGAACGTAGTTAATGACCGATTTTTGAATATCAACCTGCCTTTAAATTGGAATAAAATATTGCAAGGCATTCAGGTAGGTAGGTAGTAATGACTCACTTAGACCTTGCCGTAGATCCATTGTGATACTACTGGAACTTTTCCTACCCTATGGGTATCTTTTTAAACCATTCTTGAACTTTTATAAACGAGCAAAGCTACATTAGATTAAGATGCACTATATTCGCCCCATATTGCAAAGCAGGTACACAAATATAACGGTATATTTGTATATTCATCATGTAAATTATATCACATCACAGCACAAAAAACTTCGTGACGAACTAATTAAAATGTGCCAGCTAAATTCATTTAGGAGACATGTTGTACACTCGGTCGATAATTGAATTGCAGCGTGCATACATTGTTACCCTTGTTTTAATGCAACTCTGAGTAGAGTAAATTCACCTATTTTTTCCAATTAAAATGTGCCGCTAGCTGTAGCCGTTTACCCGTGGCCTTAATACCCCACTCATCTGTGGTGTTAATTGTAATACTCACCTATCAATAAGCAGCGCACATATCAGCCGGATTTTGACATTTGAAATCATACTTAAGTTGTTTTTTTTTTGCCTTTCGTTTACACGCGTTTGCGAAAAATGTTTAACGCTATTTGTCACACTCCCTCTTTACGCATTGTTGATTATCTTTTTTATAGCCTTCTTCTTTGTTATTCTTTTGACGACAACATTAGTTAAATATGTATGTAGCTGTAAACCACTTGTACTTTAATGTTTTGTTGATGTTAAGGTGAGGATGTAAACAAAAAAAAAAGCGCCTTTTGTTATGGAGCAGCAGTGCAGTTGCATGAACCAGCACATAATTGGTTCATAGTGCAGTTGCTGGACAAAGGTGCATATTGGCGAAGGCAATGATGAGGTGAAGATAATTTTTTGTTGCATTTTTTTTTTTACTTTTTTTATAGTATTTGTTTGTTAAATCTTTAGGATATTTAAAATTCAAATCATAACATTTAAATAATAAAATATTTGACGAAGTATTTGCATAAAATTTTTATTTGAAAATGCACGCCAATTTGTATGAAAATTTAATTAAGAGTTGTTTACTACATTTACATATAAGAAAACTTTCTTTGCTATCTTCAAAAAAGTATATTAATTATTTTGTATTATATGCATATTTGCAGAAAATTGGCCAAAAACAGCTAACGGCTTGCTCAGCACAGCGGGTACAACTGCCACCGTTGCCTTCATACGCCGTGAGAAGATTTACATTGGGCATGTCGGGGATTCGGGCATTGTACTCGGCTATCAGAACGAGAATGAAAAATTCTGGCGCGCTAAACAGCTTACTGTCGATCATAAGCCAGAATCCGCAGAGGAACGTGCACGTATACAACGTTCAGGTGGTAAAGTGGTAGTCAAGACCGGTGTACCGCGAGTCGTGTGGAATCGGCCGCGTAGTGGTATGTGGTGCGATTAATTTGAAAAACGAAAAATTCAATATGTTTTTTATATTTTAAAACAGCTGGTCATAGAGGACCCATACGCCCCAATACACCCATTGATGAAGTTCCCTTCTTGGCAGTAGCACGTAGTCTAGGTGACCTCTGGAGCTATAATTCCATGCGCAATGTATTTGTAGTTAGTCCAGATCCAGATGTGCAAGTAATCAAAATAAATCCACAGACTTTTAGGTAAGTCTGAAATGTATAATTCACACATTCATTCTTATTCTATTCAAATGTGTTTATGTTTTTTTTTACTAAAAAATGTTTCCCTTTTTCCCTTTTAGATGCTTGATTTTTGGTACGGATGGTTTGTGGAATGTTGTAACCCCACAAGAGGCAGTCGAAACCGTTTACGAAAGAGAATGCATTAATGAACGTCTCCAAGCATATGCGCATATCGATAGCAGCAATATTGAATGGACGAACCCCAGTAAGGGCTTGGTAGAGCGCGCATTAAAGACATGGGCCTCTAAAAGGATGCGCGCTGATAATACGTCCGTCGTCACGGTCATACTCTATCCGCCTGGAAATGAAACAGCAAATGCTAACTGCTTTGGTGCGAATGCGTTGCCATATAACAACTTACCAAACGGCGCATGCGGTCTGGAGTATGCAGAAGTAAGTGCCGAAGTCCCCGCAACCGATTGTGGTATTACTTATGAGGAAATAGCAGAAAAACATGCCATGCCTGAAGCCTTCCGCGATTTCGATTACTTCCTTGAAGAAGAAGCGCTGAACACCTCACTAGAGTCGCTGAATGCCGATAACAGTGGCCCAAAATATTGCAATGACGAGCTATCGTATTATCATAATTGGAGTTGGGAGGAGCGTCAGTCGGAATGTGTGGGCGATTATAATCACCATACGGCGACTTTAACAGCGCACAGCGATGTTAGCATTTGCAGTAAGGCCATATCAGGCGACGATGGTATCACAAGTAATACTAATAATCATTTTATAGCAAATGAAACTGACGAAAATGCTGTGGACGGTGTGCATAGTGGCGAAGTTAGTGATGACACAAAAAAGGAGTCCAACGATCTTAATTATACCCATTACAGCGCTGACACTTCATCCAACTCGAATATGTCAAGCGATGTGAGCAATGAATTAGGCAATGCAGGCTTTATGACATTTGCTGAGTCCTATAATTCATTTCTAAATGAACAAATGTCACATGACAGCTCAAGTAGCTCCAACTCCAATTCAAATTGTCAGATTATTAGCGGCACGAATGAAATAATACAGGAACAACAGCGTTATCAACAGCAATGCATGTCCGAGGAGGAAGGCTATTCGCTAACCAAGCTAGAAACTCGGCGCGAGCAACAACGCTGCAGTGGTGGTGTGCAGACATTCAAAATTTTCCAAACTCATGGCACAAGTGGCACAAGTTACGTGCCGCAACGCCAGCCTTACGAAAACAATCGCAAACAAGAACAAGCGGAAGTGCAGCGACAACACGTAGTTGGGCAGTCCACACCTACGCCGCAACTATTCCTTGAAGAGACACGCGAATTGGAGGAAGCGCTTACCTGGGAAACGGAATGCTCTACGCTGAGCACGACAATGAATCGGTTTCTGAATTATCCACCAGACCCGCAGAAGCCACTTGAGTTGAATTCGTTGTTGCAGCAAGAACGCGAAGAAGAGCAACAGGTCGCCTATGAACGACTCGAAATGCAGCGCAAATTAGCGCACCCAGTTGTGGTGGAGGAACTGCTGGAAAACGGCAGTAATAATAAATTAGAACCTGTTCAGCCACTAATGCACCCAGCACCGATTGATGAAGCCGAAGATGTATTGATTGAGGAGTATATTGAAGATGAAACCGAAAGTGCGGAGCGACAGCAAATGGAAGACAACACAGCAAAAAAAGATGCAAGAGTACAAATCAATGAAGTCTCGTCCAGCATGTCCGATCAGACGGAATGTGATAGCAATTCAGTGAAGTCGTTGGTGGCCCCCTTAAAACAAACTTCGAAAGTCATTGAGAAAATTGAAAAGATTGAAATTTTGCCACAGAAAATAGAGTCAACGAAATTGGAGCGCATGGTGCGCCATCCACTAATGCCACACAAGTCGTCGCCCCTGTCACATTACAAAAAAACCAAAGGATCTGCAGCAATGTCTACTTCAGTTTCAGCTTCGACTTCTGCGTCTTCTGCGCCAACCACTACCAGCGTAACTAAAAAGGTAGAAGTTGCCTCTTTTGACTTCACTTCCCGTCCACCAAAGGCATGTCCGGGTCGCACCTCGCTCAAGCGCTCCCAGACGCAATTCCCCAATATACCCAATGAGAATGCACGTTTTAGCGAGACCACATCTTCGCACGAGCTGAGCAAAAGACGTCGCTACAACGAATACGTGTTGGGTGCGGTAAGCAGCACGAGCAACAACAATGACAACAATAGCACCAATAATGCGAGCAGCAGTGATAACAATAATTGTCGCAATCGACGCTGTAATAGAACTTCGTCGCCCGGTCTCCACAGAAACAGCAGCTGTGCCGCCATTGCCTTGGAGAAACGTCAACTGCGCAGCAATAGCGGTACCGTGGACTACTCGAAGCGTACTTTACGCACTCGCAACTCACTCACCAAAGACCTGAAGGCAAAGGCTGCGCTGACCACAACAATGCGACGCGTAACAACGCAATTTCTACACGACACAGCCGTCAGTCTCATGAACAGCAGGACCGCACTGGCGCAACAGCGTCAACGACGCAGTTCGGATGTAAATCACGCTGGTAGTTTGACTTTGAGTAGAAATAGCAGCGTGACGAGTAATAGCTGCAGCGAAAATAGCGTTGGACGTAGAGCGCGTGCTGAAAAGCTACTAGCAGCGAGCAACACTGATAATTTAGAGGCGGCCTTTTCACATGTCATCAATCTGCGTTCGCGTAAAGTAGCGCATTTTGCTGTTGCTGCAGCGGCAGCAGCGGCGGCAGCCGCAGCCGCAAGTCACACACAACCAACGCGCCGTTCGAAAGGCAGTGTTGTTGGTGTCCCCGGCGGTGGTAGTCCACTCATCTCCTCATCGGCGATGGTACTGCGGCGCGAACGACACAATTTACGCAGCTTAAGTACGCGCAATGCCGCAAGTGCCAGCCTAATGTCCACCAATGGTCAACGAGAGTTTAGCTATGGAAAGGCAACACGAAGCGGCGGCGGTGGCGGCCTACACGCCGCAGGCATATGCCCGTACGGCTTGGCGTCCAACGCAACACCCACGTCGAAATTGCTCAATGGAGCAGCAGGTGTGACAGCGGCGACACGGCCGCGCGCACACACACTGGTCATGGCAAAACCGACCGTGGGTGGCGGTGGTGGTGTTGCGACCGGCAGCATGGGCGTACGTGGCGGTAATGGTGTAACGCCCATGACACAGCCGACTTCGTATGGGAAGCGTACAACGGCGCTGCGCAGTGGTGCTAACAGCGCTTGCGCCACGTCAATGATGCTGACGCGTAGCGGACGAAATGGCAGAAGACTGAATCGTTAAATGGTAGGGACGGAGGGAGTATGCAGCTGGACGGCGTAGCGGCAACAGCTGTTGCGCAGTTATTGCGAATTAATTAGTACAAAAATGCTCGAAAGCAAGCTAACACTTACGATTTTCATTGTCAAGGTTTGCTTAGTTTAAAAAAACAACTAAACTTTTTAAAATTTTAGAAATGTATGATATGTATAGGTAGACTTGCAATAATCGTCTTCGAATGAGGAACGAAGAACACTTCAGTATGGTAATTGTATGCCAAATTTAAAAGGGGGAAAATGTTGTTTTTTACAAATTTAGTTGTTCGATTGGTTTCCGCTGAGATCGAAATATACCACACCGAATATATTTGCCAACTTGAAAATTATGGAAATGGAGAAAATGAATAAAATACAGAAAATTGAATTTTGTAATAATGCGCATTTCCCTTAAAAATGTACAACTGTTATTCTCATAAATTTGCTATTTATTTGTCAAGTAAATAAACTAAAGCAATGCGAAATTTCCAAAATATGGCAATAGTAAATGTGAAGTGAAGTGTGCAGAAGAAATGTGAAGACGAAGCCGTGTTTTGAGCGGAGATTACAGCAAAAAAAAAAAGAAGAAAAATAATAGCTATTGTTCCTTTCATCCCATTTATTTCCATGTAAATCGAAAGTATTTGTATTAGGCGCTAAGCTTTAATCAGAAAATTCATTTTCAAATTTGATTACAATTTACTTTTAAATCGTAAAAGATGCTACTAGTTGTAAGCGTTAGTTGTAGGCGCTCTTGAGCTCTTAGTTTTGTAAAATCAATATTTTAGTAGCACTAAAACGCAATTGTAAGTAAACCATTGACATAAACGGCAACATTATTTTAAATAGTAGTAATATTTATTATTATATTATAATGTATGTATTTTTAAAATATTTTACGATCTACATAAATTAGTTTTGGTTTCTATTTAAGATTAAGTTGTAGAATTAGTTTTGGTATCTATTTAAGATTAAGTTGTAAAATTAGTCGTTTTTCCTGTTGCGTTATATCTGTAAGAAGGTACCTTTAACGATAAACTGCAGTTGAATATTTTGAATTGAATTTAGTTTAAAAGAAAAAAAAAGCATTTTATTACATTTTAAGTTAGTACACATTTCCTACACCTAAAATTGACTTACACCTAAATTTGTAAAAGTTGAAGTAGATTTGAAATACTTTATAAATCGAAAATGTGTATGGAAATGTTAATTTATTTTATTTCATTTATGTACATACCTATAAAGTGTTGAGGGTTGGGTATAGTGCACTAAATAATTAATGCTCCATCTGCTAATACTTAACTATCCGCTTAGGTTAAAACACTGAAAAACTGAAGATTTATTAATACCGAAATCTTATTTTAACTACTACTACAATCACTACTACCACTGCAAAATGCCCAACCCTGAGTGCGATAAGGCAGCCGCCATAGCCGTATAGTTTGGTTCATGATGCCCAATTGAAAGTACCCAGACTCTAAAGGCTAGGCATGAAACACCAAATGATAGAAAAGCGCTTTTCTAAGGTCGCCCGCCACTTGGCTGCCATGAAAAAGCTCCTTATAAAAAACCAACTGCGGCATAAAACTGCAGCAACATCAAGACGCACACCACAAATAGGAGCAGCAGCTCAGTCAAACACCAAAAAGGGTGTAAGCACCAATTATATGCATATACAGTGAACGTCAAAAGAAAGTGTACGCCCTGACAAGTTTTGACTATTTTTTATTTATTTTTTAATTTTAATTATTTTTATATACAAACTATTCATACTACAACAAAAACCATATAATGCAAAGTTTCAAGCTTTGTACAAAATTTATAAAAATTCGACAAATTTTGATCAAAATTTCAAACTTTTTTATCAGAATTTCTGAAAAA
This sequence comes from Anastrepha fraterculus, assembly GCA_037575425.1. NCBI lineage: Eukaryota > Metazoa > Arthropoda > Insecta > Diptera > Tephritidae > Anastrepha > Anastrepha fraterculus. The sequence goes on along the minus strand of JAYXIM010007091.1, from coordinate 5,601 downwards.
ATTTCCAGTATGCAATTTTTTAGCTCATTAAATTTTGTTAGTTTCGAACAAAAACCATATAATTCAAAGTTTCAAACTTTTTACAAAATTTCTAAAAAATCGGTAATCTTTCAAACTTTTTAATACAAATTTCTGAAAAAATTTCGACTATGCAATTTTATAGCATTTAATTTTCTTAGTTTCGAATTACAAAAACCTTATAAAGCAAAGTTTCAAATTTTAAACAAAGTTTATAAAAATTCAACAAATTTTCATCAGAATTTGTAACTCTTTGATCAAAGTTTTTGAAAAAATTCCAACTATTCCAACAAAATTAACAGAATTTATGAAAAAATTTCAAGTATGCAATTTTTAACTCATTAAACTTGTTAGTTTCGAACTACAAAAACCATGTAATGCAAAGTTTCAAACTTTGTGAAAAATGTATAAAAATTCGGCAAACTTTCTACTCAAAATTTAAAAACTAAAAACGAAAATTATCAGAATTTCTAGGATGCCATTTTATAGTTCATTAAATTTTGTTCATGCTCGAATTTTGTATAAAATATGTATAATAAAAATTCGCAAAATTTTCATCAAAATTTCAAACTTTTCCCTCAGATTTTTAGAAAAATTTCGGGTATGCAGTTTTATAGCTCATTGAATTTTGCTATAATAAAAGCAATTTTTAAGTGGTTCCAAAATCATATTGATTTATGAGAATTTTGTTCCGGTTGCGCTCTTTTGCATTTTGTAGATGGAAACACCCAACATCGCTAGCAAAAAAAATTGTCAAAAATCAACACGATTTTTGAACTACTTAAAACTTGCACTTTATTATAGCAAAATTCATTGAGCTAAAAAACTGCAAAAAAATTTGTACTAAGAAGTTGCAATTTTGATGGAAATTTGCCGCATTTTTACAAATTTTATACAAAGTGCGAGACTTTGCTTTATGCTTGTTGCAGTACGAACGATATTTTTACAACAACAAAAAATGGTAATTACAAAGTCTAACCCAGTCCAAATAAATCCGACCCAGCTCGATTTTAAGTTTAATAAAGAAACGGGGCTTGGATGAGGTACTAAGATTAGTAGAGGGCACAACAGACCATGAGGTCGAAGCGCAAACGTCCAATGAGTCTAAATCTAATCTAAATAAATAGTTAAAACTTATCAATAAGTGGCGTACACTTTCTTTTGACATTAACAGTATATAATTAAATTTTTTCCTTCGTACTTTTGCATTTCACTTTTTTAATTTTTCACAATATTTTGCGTTAATTAAAAAAAAAAGAACAAGTTTTGTGTGCCTTAAACGTATTAATCCAAAACATTATTTTCAAAATTATAGTGGGTGATTATAACCAATATGCGCAACAACAACAAAAACATGCTCGAGCACAGTCATGTGGACTTGCAGGCTGTCTGCGCATTGGTTATTGTTTTGGTGAAGTCATAACTGACATTTCACGCCCAGCCCATAAGCCAGATTGGAATGGTTTATTGGAGGAATCTGCAAAATATAAAAATAATTTCACCCCTCCTCATCTGTTATGGATTAGCAATAAAAGACACCAATGTTTTGCATTATTACGTTTTACACGTCAAATTAACTGGACTAAAAAGAAAAAAAAAATTATAACCCTGGCGCATAAGGAAGTGCGCGTATAAGAATTAAAAATTCACGAAAAATATTTTTAATTTAAATTTTTTTTTTAATTTTTTTTTTAAATTTTTTTTCTGCTTTAGCAATCGTATTTATGACTTTTGATTGCGAAAACTGCGCTTCTTATTATGAAATTGTACTTTCACCAAAATATATAGATGATTTATTTAAAAAAACAAAAAATACCTGTATTACTAGATATTAAGATGATTTGATCAAAGAATTACTCGGAACTGTTAAACGTAGTGCGTAAAAATAGTTTTTAAATACTTGTAGTAAAATGTAGGTGTTTATTAATTTATTAGCTTATATTAATTAGTTATAGGATTCTTAATTATTTTCTATAAGAATATAAATATTTGTGAAATTGATAATCGTATATGAAGTATACATACATACATACGTACATATATAGTATTTCATGTACGAGTATAGTTAAAAATGTGTAAAAATAAATATCAATAAATATATTTTTTATGAATTGCAGAAATAATTAACGCGTTTTCACTGAAATTTTCTTTAGTTGGTGTACGAAATTGTAATTTAGCAAATGGAAAATCCTGAATACTCGATAGTCTATTCTCATAAGTCTATGCTGGAGTAAACTTTTAGAGAGTAGTTTGCTGTAATGAGCACTTCGAACATTCTAAGTGATAATCAGCCAGGCAGTGGAAGCTTTATCGCCTTTTAAGGGTAAAATTTTCATACAATCTGTGTAGTGTATATAGAGATTAAGTAGATTTCGGGTCACTAAGACTATGGAACGGAAGCAGCCAAAAACTAACGGAAATGAGAAAGTTGCTAGATTGGTTAAATAGGCAATGTCTACTACATTAATAGGACTGTTGCAACAACAACAACAATAAACCTGAAGTCTTGTTCCTCCCCATACATATACGGGGAATGTTGCTGAAGTGACAGTCCTTGGCCGGATATAAATCCGGGTTACGTAGAACCGACTCTCGTGGGAAATATACTTTGAACATAAGCAAACCGCCTTATTATTTCCAAACACAAAAAAATCAAATCAACAAAACCTGAAATCTTCTTGGCGATGACTGAGGTTACATATATCTAAAGGGTTTTTTCAATAAGAGGTGTTATTTTGATATTCAAAGAAAAATGCTATTTTTTAATATAAATGATCTGATGTTTGTTTCATTATAAAGAGGAAGGTATGCCGTTAATAGTGGAAAATAACATTAGGCAAATGACCACCACGACCACGCTTACAGGACGATATCCTTTTCATGAAATTTTCCCTAACCGAATTGCAAAGTGACTCCTCTATGTCCTCGATGCCTCACGAATTCCATCTTTGAGACCTTGAATCGATCCTGGGCTGTTGGCGTAGAACTTCTCTTTCATGTGGCCCCAAAGAAAAAAGTCACAAGGTTTTAAATCACAAGATCTCGGTGGTCAATTGTGATCACCTCTTCGAGAGATAACACGGTTTGGAAACTTTTCCCGTAAAAGATCTATGGTTTCGTCGTGGCACGTAGCGCCGTCTGGTTGAAAACAAAAGATTGTCCAGATCAATATCCAGACCAATTCCGGCCATAAAAAATCGTTAATCATGTTTCGATAGCCTTTTATATATTTAAATAACACCGGTTATTGGAAAACCCTGTATAAAGCAGATTGGCGGTCAATGTACCATCTTGATCAAGAGTTTCCCGGAATATAATCAGAAAATTCAATATACAAGTTTATTCTCAGTTTTTAATATGGAAGACCTCTATAGTCTGACGATCTCTTCTGAAGCGCTAATGTCACTCTTAAATAGTTGTTTTCTGTAGAGCATCACCACGGAAACAGTTTCCCAACATTTCTAATGGGATCACATGGATATAAATCCCGGTAGGTCCGGTAAGGTAGAACAGACTGCTGTGGAAACGCGAACACAGCAGTCATACTCTTTCATCATTATCATTTCCTTTATCCCCCATGGGAGCTTATATAGGTATTTCCCATAGTTCCTATATGAAATATAGGGCCTCAATAAAAAAGTTATAATTTCGTTTGTTTAGAGCTAGATGCTTAATTTGACTCTTGTCGCCTCCATGTGTTGGCTGGTCTCCCGCACCTACGCCTTCCTAGGGGATTCCAGTCAGTGTGTCCGATCCATTTCCACTTGCGACGCATAATTTCTATGTGAACTGGTGTTTACCCGGTAGCCGCTCAAAGATCATCGTTGCTTATAATATCAGGCCAAAATATCCGCATTATCTTTCGAAGGCAACCGTTTAGGAAGGATTGCAATGATTGTGATATGCTATGCAGAACTACCGACATCACGTTGGCATCAAATATTTTCAGTTTTGTGTGCCTGGTGATATGGGTTAATCTCCATACCTTGTTTAGCATGCCAAATGCAATGCGTCCCTTGTATACTCGTATTCGGTTGCGTATGTCAGTTGTTGATCCGCCGTTTTTTGAAATTATGCTCCCAATGTAGCAAAATGCATCTATTTACATCTTCAAGCGGCGCATCGGCAATTTGAAGGGTTTGCGTTTTGGTGGTGTTAATCCACATTATTTTGGTCTTTGCTATGTTAATTTTTAGACCTGTTTGTGCTACTGCATGTAGTCTTAAGTCGGTCCCTCTTTTGGCTTCGTTGGGGCTTCAAATCAAAAGTTTGTCGACAAACTTCCGTTGCATCTTTTCGCAGTGTGTGGCCTATCCTACTCCTTACTGGGAGGATATAACTTTCAAAGGTTCAAACGTCTTATAATCTTCAACAAGATAGTGCAGAGTGTGAAGTCATTTGTAAAGGCTCGAAATATAGCTCGGCGACACAAGTGGCTTTTGCGATAAATTTCCAGAGGCATCAATGCTCCTGTTCCTCAAATAAAATGGCACCTCGAGGAGAAGTACAGAAAACAAATTTGCTACATACGACATAAGGAAAAGCAAATACGGTCACTATAACCCATTGTTCTATGGGTATGCAGTTTATAGCCCATTAAATTTCAGAACAAAAAGTACAAGTTTCAAGCGATTACAAAATATCGTTGATTTTTGTTGACGATGCGAAAGCACAATCATTTTACTTAATATCTCTCAGTTTCAGCCTTCGAAAACCTTCAATTGGATGTCAAACTATGCTGGCAAAAAATCATATTTTTCTATGAAACGCATTTCCATCTCGGCGGCCTTATAAAATGTCCACATCTAGAGATCGGAAAATCTGCATTAAGTTATGGAGAATTTAATCCACTCTATTTTTTTCGGAAAATGGTGGCTGTTAAGGGCTATTGCTGGGGGAAGTTCTAACCTTTCTGCTGTAAAGAATCGCAAAATTCTCTTCCACCTCGAACGACTCTGAAGTTTAGTACCTTCTCGCTTTGTGTATGCCTCACTCTCGGAGTAATGAAAGTTGAATGCGAAAAGTTGACGTTCAAGGGCTTCAAAGGACTCTCAAAAAGGCATTGATTTCTGTAAACCACATTGGTACAATAAAATTTCCACATTTACTCATATGTTACCGCTTTAATCTGATTTATTGAATCTGTTTTTTAAGTCCATTTAGGTTAACAGTGAGCATTACGAAACCAAGAATACCGACACGCTTTGTGGGCAGAAATGAAAAACGGTGGACTTCAACAAAATTACATTATTTGTGTCATATCCCATCAAACAATCGATCTTTTCGGTGCTAAATTGTCAATGTCCTTGGAACAGTGACATATCAACTACCGATGCACTTCGAAAACTGAGCTGTTTAGTTATTTTGATATCGTCGGCCTTAACAACCGCACCGTTACTTCACTGACTTTTCTAAGTTGGCAAAACAGCAAAACGAGTTAGGACTAGAGACTAGGAGCGGCCACAGTATTAACACTGATAATATTAAATCAGCCTTGAAAACCACGGAGCATCTCTCTTGCCAACGAATGCTACTTTGGGCTAAGTAGGCAATTGAGTAGTCAAGATCTCCTCCGACAAAGAA